>CANSNZ010000754.1:0-442885 GCA_947646795.1 Beta lomatogona | reverse complement strand
GGAAAGAAAATGGTGGCTCGGAGTCGGCCGGGCGGGGTCAAATCAACCCGAGCCCTCGGAGTCACCGGCCCGGCCAGGCGGGTCACTTACCTTACACGGTCGGGTCGTCTCGTCTCGTCATGGAGAAAACTTAATGATCCAGTTGACTTATCCGGGCGAGTCACCCAACCCGGGCCCTCGGGTCGGTCCCTTGCTTCTTTTTTTCCTCTTTCGAGCCCTTTGATTTCCCGTTTCTTCAATTTCTTGCGTCGGGTTTATGCAAATGTCCTCGAAGCATGCTCCCAAATCCCGAAATAAAACCAAACACCCAAGAAAATGCACAAAGGAGGAATATTGTAAAACTTTAAAGAAAATAGAAGCAAATTTTAGCCTAAACTAACATAAAAGCTACTACAAGATCAACTAAAAAAATGCACTCACTGTATTCTCTCCATGAGTGTTGAGCGATAGCTTAGGTAGTAAGCTAGCTATTTTGCGGCACTAATGGGTCACCGGAGAAAACCACAATCACCGCAACAGTCTGAGACGCAAGTTAAAGGGGCTACGGGAGCTTCAAATATAGGCAAATTGGCACAATCCAATGCAACAGTATCAAGGGTTTCTAAAGGTCCTTTGGTTACGCCATCGATTGTAGAAGCGATAAAGGCTACTTTCCAAGCCTATCAGGCTGCGACGCCTCCAGTAGTGAGTGTTAATGTGGCTAAAGAGAGTGGTAAAGGAGATTTAGAGAGACAAGGAGAAGTCCAACCAGTTAATACACCACAAGAGCAGAGTTTTGACTCTCCAGTTGTAGTTGAGTTGGATCATAATGGGGATAAGGAGAATCTAGGGGGTCAAACAGGAGCAGCTCGAAGGCTAGAGATGCAACCATCTCCGGTGGCTCCGTGGGCGAAAATTACTGCGGATAAACCTTTGGCTGCAAAGGGGACATCGTTGAAATTTGTGGCTCCTACAATGAAAGAAGGCAAACTGATTACAAAACTTGACAAAGATGAAGTTAATCATCTTGCTGAGGTATGGGCTTCTGCCATTATAATCTATGTTGTTGCCCATACACCTTCTATTGGTATGCTTATTCGTCACATTGAGAAACATTGGAATAATGTTGCAAAGCCTCAGGTGTTCCTTCATGAAAATGGGTATTTTGTTGTAAAATTTCAAAATGTTGATGATAGAAATGAAATTCTATATTCTAGTCCTCATATGCTTAATAATAGGACAATGATTATTAAAGCTTGGACACCAGAATTTAACTTTCAAGCTGAAATGTTGAGGGTTATTCCTTTGTGGGTTAGGATGCCCAACTTGCCATTGAGTTATTGGAGTGCTGATTCTCTTAGTAGAATTGGGAGTATGGTGGGAGTGCCTTTATATGCTGATGAATGCACTACCCATCAGACACGTATCTCTTTTTCTAGGATGCTCATTGAGGTTGATGTTACAAATCCCCTTCCAAAGTCAGTATTTGAAGATGATCCAGGAAGACTGATTGAGCAGAAAGTAAGTTTTGAGTGGACTCCTCCTTTTTGTAAAAAAATGCCAATTTGTGGGCCATGATTGTCTTAAAAAAGGTCCTACTGCAAGAGGGGGGAAAGTGGTCGAGAATGTGAAAACCACACGAGTGGGTAGCTAAAGGCTGGTGTTCATATCAAAATGCTTCCCAGTTTGTTGCACTGGGACTATACCAGTTGTAATTGAACAACCTGGCCAAAAGGAGGTTATAATTGAACCACCAGTTGAGAATGTTTCTTTAACTGATCAGCCTGTGGTTAATCAGAGGCCAGAGGGTGCTGTGGAAGTTGCTAGGCCTCCTCCTTGGAACATAGTTACAAGAGGTCAAAAAGGGAAGGATATTGAGCAATGGATGGGACTTGGGGTGGTTACTCACATGGTGGATAAAGCTGGTTCAAGTTCATTCACAGTCACTCCGGGATAATGATTTTATGCACTTGGAATGTGAGGGGATTGAATAATCCTCTAAAGATAGGAGAAATAAAGAAGTTTATAGGAGTAAATAAGATCACTTGTTTTGCTTTGATGGAAACAAGGGTGAAGCTTCAGAATAAAGAGAAGATTCAGAAGAAATTTGGGAATAAGTGGAAATGGGAGAGTAATTATGACCAGTCAAGCAGAGGGAGGATTTGGATTGCGTGGGATCCAAGTTTGATTATCTTACAAGTTTTGCAGAAAAGTACTCAGATTATTCATTGTGTGCTTGATGACAAAAGGGTCGGGCATCATATTGGGTTTACAGCTGTCTATGGATTACATACAGTTGATGATAAGAAAACATTATGGCCTGAGCTCATGACTCTTGATTAGTAAATGTCTATTCCATGGTGTGTAATGGGAGACTTTAATGTTGTGCTTGCTATTGGTGACAGAATCAATGGAAATCCTATGTCAACTTATGAAACACAAGATTTTGTGGGATTGCTTGATAACTCAGATCTTAGGGAATATAAATCTTGTGGGCATTTCTTTTCTTGGTCTAAAAAAGGATTGGGTGATTTAAGAATTACTAGTAGGATTGATAGATGTCTGGTGAATTCATGTTGGATTACCACCTTTCCTCGCCTTGTTGTGGAATATTTGAACCCTAGTATTTCTGACCATTCACCTCTGATGTTAAAATGTGATGGAAATGTTTCTAGGCAAGGTATGCCTATTAAAATTTTCAATTATATGGATGAACACAATGATTTCATTGCTGTTGTGGAGACTCACTGGAAGGGGGGAGATGATATGACTTTAATGTAGACAGTCTGGTCATATCTGAAGGATGTGAAGCTGCAATTAAAAAGGTTGCATAAAAGAGAGTATGGGAATTTGCATGAGCAAATTGATAAAGCTAGGGCTGATGTTAGTGATGTCCAATCTCTTCTTAAAGATGATCCTAGCTCTGCTTCCCTTGCAATTCAAGAAAAAGCCTTCTTACGGAAGTTGAATAAGTACTTAAAAATTGAAGAGCCTACTCTTAGGCAAAAATCTCGAATTCATTGGTTGAAGCATGGGGATGACAACAACCATTTTTTCTTTCAAGCCATGAAAGAAAGATTTTTGAAGAATAGTGTTGATATTCTTTATACTGACTCAGGAGAAAGACTCTATAAAATTGTTGACATTCAGCAGGAGATTGTGCAATTTTATAAAAAGTTGCTTGGCTCTGCTGCTGCTTCACTCCATGATGTTGATATTCACTTGGTTAGATAGGGATCCCAAGTCAGTCCTAGTGTTGCTGCTATGCTAATTCAGCCTATCACTCACAAGGATATTGATGATGCTCTCTTTGCTATTGATGACTCTAAAGCCCCAGGTATTGATGGGTTTAATAGTCTCTTTTCTAAAAAGACTTGGCATATTATTAAGCATGATGTATATGTTGTTGTTATGCATTCCTTTTATACTTGTGATATGCTGCCTGTTATCAATTGTACTTTGGTTACTTTAGTTCCTGAAGTGGCCAATCCTACTTATGTGAAAAAATATAGGCTTATTGCTTGCTGTACTGTTTTGTATAAGATCATTGCTAAGATCTTAACTAATAGAATGCAGGGCATGATTGGTGAGGTTGTTGACCTTGCTCAATCTGGGTTCATGCCTGAGAGAAATATTTCAGATAATATTCTACTTGCTACCGAGTTGATCAAGGGTTACACTACTAAAAGTGTTTCTCCTAGATGCATGATGAAAGTGGATCTCAAGAAAGCCTATGACTCCATAAAATGGTCTTTCTTGTACACAGTAATGGCTGAAATGGGGTACCCAACTCAGTTTTTGAATTAGGTGATGGCTTGTGTCAGCTTAGTTTCATATTCTATTCTGGTTAATGGGCTACCAAGTATGCCATTTGGTGCAAAGAAGGGTCTGAGGCAAGGAGACCTTATGTCTCCTTTCCTTTTTGCCTTAAGAATGGAATATCTTTCAAGATGCTTTGGGAGTTTAAAGCACATTCCTGATTTCAACTTCCATCCCAGATGTGAGAAGTTAGGGATTACACATCTCATGTTTGCTGATGATTTACTTATGTTTGCTAGAGCAGATTCTAGTTCTCTTCAGTTGCTCTTTGATGCTTTTAACAAATTCTCTAGAGCTTCTGGGCTTGAAGCTAACTTGGACAAGAGTAATATCTATATAGCTAGTGTACCTGATGATGAAAAGTCTATTCTTCAGCAGATTGTCAATATTCCTTTTGGTAGTTTTTCCTTCAGATACCTGGGGGTGCCTCTTACCACTAGGAAGCTTTTTTACGTTGAGTGCAAACCTCTTATTGAAAAGACTGTGAGTAGGATTCATTTATAGGCTGTAAAAAAACTGAGCTATGCTGCTAGAATGCAACTGGTTAAAGCAGTCTTGCATGGGTTTCAGCTGTATTGGTGCCAAATTTTTGTTCTAGTGGAAAAAACGCTATATGTCACAACAAAACCGCTGCGGTCCTTAAGAGAACCGCAGCGGTAAATCGTCGAAATTTGGGTGGGAAATTTGGCCTAACAAACCGCAACGGTTAATAGTTAACCGCTGCAGTTTTATGAACCGCAGCGGTTTATTTTGTTTTTTTTTTCGCGTCAAATTCCCTCCCTTGCTTACACGCACTGTTAACTCCCTCCTTCAATTCTTCCTTCCTATCAAATTAGACTCCCTCAGTCCCTCCAATTCACGCAACCCCGACCCCACTGCCACCACTAGGTTCCACCACCACTGCCACCACTGGGTTCCACCTTCCCCCAACCCTGACGACCACCAGCTGCTGCGTCCTCCTCTCCAATTCGGTGGGTTTGAACCACAAACCCCACCTGCGTCCTCCTCCGTGGCTGCGTCCTCCTCTGTGGCTGCACCACCACCGCCGCAACTCCACCATTCCTTCTCTACCTCTTCTTAGGTACCTACATTCCTTCTCTACCTCTACCTCCACCATTCCTCATATTTGAAGCTTCAAGTTTATAATTAATTGTTCTTTTATGAATAATTGTTAATTAAATTAGGTTGTATAATAGTTAAAGGTTGTAAATTTGATTGATTTGAGTTAATTATTTTATTTAAAGTAGTTAGTTTGATTTTTAGGTTAAAAAAACTAGGGTTTGTTGTGGTTGCTATTTTTGTGGTTGTTGTTGGTAGTAGCTATTGTTGTTGTTGTTGTTGATGTTGTTGTTGATGTTGTATGTTGTTGTTGTTGTTGTTGTTGTTGTTTTTGTTGTTGTTGTAGTACTTACTAACTAGTTAGGTTTGAACTTCAAAAGTTGTTGTTGATTATTGGTTTAGATATTTAGTTTAGTTTAGCTTAGTTTAGTTTTGTTTTGTTTGAATTGCTAATTTATACTAATGTTAACATTTAAACTTTGTTGTTAATTATTGAAGCTAGCTAGGGACGGATTGTTGAGCTCGATTTCCCTATTCACAACCTTGATATTGGTATGTTATCACTCATATTTAACTTTCTTTCATAGTAAATATGTATATGTATATGTATATGTATATACATACATATAAGTATATGTATATATATACATATATGTACATATATGTATATATATACATATACATATATGTATATATATATACATATATGCTAATGTGTATATATTTATCGTTAAATTGAGATTAGATGTAAAATGTTGTTGTCTTTAAAAACCTATGTTTGCATCATCATATCATATGCCTAGATACCCGTTCGAGACTTACTCATTAGGAGTAAGTCTTGAATAGTCCCCGGTTTGGGACTGTTCTTAGATGTTTAATCTCACTTAGGTGGTGAAGGTATGTCTTTAGTTCGATTCTAGAGGAAAATCTTGGCTCGTCGTTTCCCTACTTTTGTTCTCTGGGTACATATGTAGATATAAATAAATTTATATCTACATCGTGTACTTGGAGAACTGTAGGGAAATGCTGCCGGATTTTCCGTAGATTCAAACTGAAGGCAATACATTCACTAGTGAGATTAGACATCTAAGGATGGGTTAGGTTGGAGTGATAAGGACCCTTGGAAAGCATGCCTAATTTCATTAAATTTATATCGTGTATAAACTCTAATAATGTAGTGAAATTCGTCATTGACATTGGGTCCTTGTTGCTTGTGTTTAATTAGAGCTAGGTTTGGTTGAAATGAATCGTGCATGGATGTATGGTTGTCGTGACACGTGTGAATTCGTGGATGGGGTCTTTGAATTTTGTGATGCTGCATTAAGTCATCAGGCTGCAAAGGGAACCGAGGGGTTTTATTGTCCTTGTGTTGATTGTGGTAATGTGAGCATCGTTAGTAGCATTGAGTCGCTTAGGGAGCATGTCTTTCGTCGCGGGTTTAGACAAGACTACTATGTATGGGTTTGGCACGGTGAGGAGGGTATGTATGATGGTCGAAATGCCATTGTTAACGATGTGCATGAACAAGGTGAGTTTGATGTCATTGAGAATAACAACATCGAGGATGAATATGAGGATATTCAAGTAGAAGATGATGATGATGAAGGGGATCATATCGAGGAGATGATGGCGGGGGTAGATCATTGTGGCAAACGGCCTTGTATTTTTGAGTGCATGGACGAGGCATCTCGAAAACCGTTGTATCCCGGTTGTACGAGGTACACCAAGCTGACGGTCGTGATAACACTCTCTAATATCAAGACGAAAGCCGGTATAAGTGACTCTTGTTTCACTTCCTTGTTGCAAGCATTTGGTGATATGTTGTCGGACGACCATGAACTACCCAAGTCGAACTATTATGCTAAGAAACTGATGTGTCCCTTCGGGTTAGAGTACCAGAGGATACATGCTTGTCCAAACGATTGTGTGCTATATCGAAATGAATATGAAAATATGGATGAGCGTCCTCGATGTGGGAAGTCGCGTTACAGGCGCGCGGGGGTTGGTGATAAGAAAGGTCCTGCAGCAAAGTTGATGTGGTATCTTCCGATTATACCACGATTCAAGCGCATGTTTTCAATCAAAAAAGATGCTAAGAACTTGAGGTGACATGCGAAACGAAGGAAAAAGGATGGTTTTCTCGAACATCCTAACGATTCTCCCGAGTGGAAAGGTATCAACCATTGTCATAAGACCTTCGGTGCCGAGGACAGAAATTTGAGGCTTGGCCTATGCACGGATGGAATGAACCCATTTGGCAATCTTAGTTCTCAACATAGTACGTGGCCGGTTCTTCTAGTTATATACAACTTGCCTCCTTGGTTGTGCATGAAACGCAAATACATCATGTTGTCGATTCTTATTTCGGGCGAAATGACTGGAAACGACATAGATGTCTACCTCCAGCCACTTGTTGATGATTTGAGAAAAATGTGGGATGAAGGAGTTTATGCGTATGACGCACATGCTAATGAGGTACTCACATTGCGTGCCATGCTTTTATTCACTCTTAATGACTATCCTGCTTATGGGAACTTATCCGGGTACAAGAACAAAGGGAAGAAAGCATGTCCGATTTGCCTGGACGACACAGCACCTAAATACATTACTACTTGTCACAAAGAAGTTTATATGCGCACCCGAAGGTTCCTTCGACGCGACCATCCTTATCGTAATAAGAAGAAGGCATTCGATGGAACAGTTGAGGAAGGGGTTTCTCGTAGACCATTGACTGGTATTGAGGTTTATGATCAAGTCAAGGGTATTGAAACGATATTCGGCAAAGGAGCGAGTGTTGGTGATAAGGGACTTTGGAAAAAGGAGTCTATTATGTGGAAACTTCCATATTGGAGAGATCTAGAGGTTAGACATTGTCTCGACGTCATGCACATAGAGAAAAATGTATGTGACGCCATTCTGGGGACACTTATGAATATTCCACATAAGACAAAGGATAGCAAAGGGGTGCGACTGTATCTGGAAAGTGAGGGGCTTCAACCAGAACTATGGGCTCAAAAGAGGGACACTAAGAAAAGAAAGAAAGAAGAGAAAGTGTCTGGAAAAGGAAAAGGAAAGGGAAAAGAAAAGAAACAGGAAGAAGGGTCGCCTGCAGGAATTGAAAGAAAACGGTGAAGGATGATGATAGGAACTATTTACCTCCGGCTTGCTACACTCTATCTAGAGCTGAGAAGCGTCTTTTTTGCGAGTGTTTGTACAACATTAAGGTTCCATCAGGGTACTCATCGAACATGAAAAGATTTGTTACCTTAGACGGTGAGTTGAAATTATCGAGCATGAAGTCTCATGATTGTCATGTAATGATGCAAGTATTCTTACCGATTGCAAGGAACCGAGTGTGGCTACTATGTGTTGAGGTTCATGTTCGATATAGCCTCAAGTTGCAAGGAAGTCGGGGATATTGAGAAGGTATATATATATATACATATAAAACTAATATACGTAGCTTAATTTAAAGTCGATTTTGCATTGGCCTCTTAAGCTCAATGCACTTAGTTTTGTTTTCTTTCCGCCTTTAGCCGCATGTTAAGTCATATATAGTTCCAAAAGGTACATATATAACTATAAGAGTCAATTAAAGTTCACTCATATGCTTTGAAACCCATTTTGGGTAAACGAAGGCCGTTTCGGGTCGATTTTAGCCTTCGAAGCTCATTTCACTTAGTTTCCTGAATTTAGCCACATGTTAGGTCATATATAGTTCCAAGAGGTACATATATAACTATAAGAGTCAATTATAGTTCACTCATATGCTTTGAAACCCATTTTGGGTAAACGAAGGCCATTTCGGGCCGATTGTGGAATTCGAAGGTCATTTCACTTAGTTTCCCGCATTTAGCCACATGTTAGGTCATATATAGTTCCAATAGGTACATACATAACTATAAGAGTCAATTATAGTTCACTCATATGCTTTGAAACCCATTTTGGGTAAAAGAAGGCCGTTTCGGGCCGATTTTGGCCTTCGAAGCTCATTTCACTTAGTTTCCCGCATTTAGCCACATGTTAGGTCATATATAGTTGCAATAGGTACATATATAACTATAAGAGTCAATTATAGTTCACTCATATGCTTTGAAACCCATTTTGGGTAAATGAAGGCCATTTCGGGCCGATTTTGGCCTTCGAAGCTCACTTCACTTAGTTTTCGGCATTTAGCCACATGTTAGGTCATATATAGTTCCAATAGGTACATATATAACTATAAGAGTCAATTATAGTTCACTCATATGCTTTGAAACCCATTTTGGGTAAATGAAGGTCAGTTTCGGGCCGATTTTGGCCTTCAAGCTCATTTCACTTAATTTCCCGCATTTAGCCACATGTTAGGTCATATATAGTTCTAATAGGTACATATATAACTATAAGAGTCAATTATAGTTCACTCATATGCTTTGAAACCCATTTTGGGTAAATGAAGGCCGTTTCGGGCCGATTTTGGCCTTCGAAGCTCACTTCACTTAGTTTCCGGCATTTAGCCACATGTTAGGTCATATATAGTTCCAATAGGTACATATATAACTATAAGAGTCAATTATAGTTCACTCATATGCTTTGAAACCCATTTTGGGTAAATGAAGGCCGTTTCGGGCGATTTTAGCCTTCAAGCTCACTTCACTTAATTTCCCGCATTTAGCCACATGTTAGGTCATATATAGTTCCAATAGGTACATATATAACTATAAGAGTCAATTATCTAAGGTCTTACTCAAACTAAAACTAATATTATGTGTGTTTCCTTATTTTTAAGGTATTCAACCAAAGGGAGAGTTCTTTCACCACAACCGAGATAAACGAGGTTCGGGATTTGCTAGCACACTACCTTACCGAAATTTGCATGTGAAGATGATGCCGCGACTTTGAGTTTATTTGTTCTTATTGTTCTACTTGCTAGTTATTTAGGTACAACAATATAATTGATGTTTATTTTGGATTTTAGTACTTAATACAACTTCTTTTGTAGTACATTCTCCAAATTTTATATTTATATACATATATATATTAATTTGACTTGTGTACGACGCGCTTCGGGATTTGTGTCAACTATAGCAAGTTAGATATATATATATATATATATATATATATATATATACAAATATAATATATATATATATATATACAAATATAATATATATATATATATATATATATTATATAACATTAACGGATGCGGTTTACTAAGAAAACCGCATCAGTTAATGTTCCAATGCATACAAAGAGGCTGGCGGCAAAGAACAAACCGTTGCGGTTCCAAGGCAAAACCGCAACGGTTCTTCCCATTAACCTCTGCGGTTTTGCCTAGGAACCGCAGCGGTTTGTTCTTTGCCGCTGCGGTCCTCAACCGCAGCAGTTTCTTTATGAAAACTGCTGCTAGTCCAACCATTGCGGGCCAAAACCGCAGCGGTTGGACTTTATTCTACTAGTGTAAGATCGTTTTTGGATGGATCAACTCGTTCATTGCTTACTTAAAATTAAATTAAAAAATTGGTTGAGTCAATTTATAAGTCCAGAGTTAAGAAATTTTTGTACTTTACTACCTACCTGAGTCGTGTGTTTATTTGTTCTACAGTATCATGCTAGGATTTTTAATTATGCTTTGATTAGCTTGTGTATTTACTCAGCTTTGTTGATTACGTGCTTTGTGTTTTGGTCATGACTTGTGCCTTATTGATCCTATGACGACCCATCTCAACTTTGGTATTGTTTTGCGAGCAGTCACTTGTATCAATTGGTTATACAACTATTTCAGGTTGAAAATCATGATACATATGGGAAGTGATGAGTTTATATGTTATTTTTGCCTTTATTATATGTCTTCAGTAATAAAGTATTTTAGAAGGTTCCAGAACTTATGGTTTATCTTGTTAGATTTCAATTATATATTAGGGCCTTAAATGATTCTAGGTTTTAATAAAGTAGTCTTGACTATAATTATATTTTTGAAGTGTCATTAATTATATTTTCCGATGTAAATTCCGAATAAGCCTAAATATTTTCACGCATGGCGGTAATATTACTTTAATAATTATTTATTGTTTTATGGAATAATCTATTTTTAAAGGAAGAGAACAATTAGGGTGTTACACCTTTTGTGTGTGGGTGGTTTATAAATTGTAAAGGCATATATTTCTTCCTTGGTCAAAAAATTAATTTCTAACCTTAAATATTCATTTCTAGATGGAGGTTCAGGTTATCCATACCTCTTCTTGTCTAAGACTTTATGTTTACACTCTTACTAATAAATTCATTTTTGCATACTCTTAAAATCCTATGCATGCCACTTCTAGACAACACAAACTCTTTCAAACGGAAATATGCTTGTTGATCGTAAAGAGTACCTGTGAACGATAGATGCATTGCAATACTTGACCATGTCTAGACCAAACACAACTTGTGGTGTGCATTTGATCTCAATTTATGCATACTTCTCTCCTTATGGATGTAAAGCATACAAAGGGTTATATTCGGCACTGTGGATCAGGGTTTTGTGCTTCGTCGTGCCCTTCCTGAAATGGCTTTATCATGATTACTCGTAAAATGTTGGTTGGAATAGTGTCATTCTGTGACTGGATATGTTACTTTATAGGGAATGGTATGTTTGATCCAAAAGTCACAGAAAAAACCAACAACGAACCTCTAAATATTATACTTCATGAAAGCTTTATTGTGGCCTACACAATGTTGATACATTCACTAGTGCATGATTGGTCTTAGGTAACACCCAATAAGTGCTGCATAAAAGGTTGAAAGTGTTATTATAGAAAATAGGTAACACTTTTCTGGGTGATACATCTGCTCGTGTCGCCTGTGCTCTAAGGTAACACTTTTGGAAACCTATGATAACACTTTTCTAAGTGATACCTTAAGTGCTCTAAAGTAACACTTTTGAACACTTATTGTAACATTTACAAAGTGTTACTTATAATTTCTAATGTATCACTTTTTTGTCATTAGTAACACTTTTCAATCGACTCTTTTGCTAATAAGTAACAGTTTATTAGACCTTATGTATCATTGTCAACTACCTTATGTAACACTCTGTTGTATATTATGTATCACTTTTTTTAGCTGGCATAATAATAATAATAATAATAATAATAATAATAATAATAATAATAATAATAATAATATTATTATTATTATTATTATTATTATTATTATTATTATTATTATTATTATTATTATTATTATTATTATTATTATTATTATTATTATTATTATTATTATTATTATTATTATTATTATTATTATTATAGCAATAGCAATAGCAATAGCAATAACAACAATAATAAGATATATTGAACCTGTTGTAAAAAATAAAATTAATAATAATATAATATAATATAAAAAAAGTACTTACATAGATAATGTACGCATTCACAAATGCATATTTTTGAGGACAAAAGGTAATGAGCAATACTAACAAAAACTCTATCATAAGCCATTTATTATATAAGAATTTGAACTAAAGCAATGTCAATTAAAACATCTCCAAAACAAAGTCTACTACACATATATCAATAATAAAATCTTGTATCTCTTGTTCTTCATCGTCAATTATTTCACCATATTTGCATGAATGTTTTCAGGTGATCGTGACAGACTACTCCAATAATATATCATTTTGATCCTCTCGACGATCCTGTTAAAAAAAAATATTGTAATAGCTCACAACTTCTTCGTCATCAATCATCATCAACGATTAACATTTGGATTAATGCTAACTTTTGGTTTATAAATCAATGCAATTCTTTCAGAAGTAGACGAAGGAGTACAACAAACTGCTACTACCAAAGAACCTCTTAATGCCTTTTTCTCCATTATTAAAAAAAAAACTTGAGCAACCAAGAACATCGGCAAGAATTACAAAGACAATTTACCCGATTAAGGTCTTGATCATTGTCTTGATGTATATTCTCTGTAAGTTCAGCTCCTAATGACACATCTCCAAGTGACCGTGTCAAGTTAGCAAATATTTTTGGCTCCAATTCTTTCTTAAACATCTTCATTACTTCTCCTACAGTATCTTGGACAATTTGTTCTTTATATGGTTGTAAAAACTCGTCGGGAATTGTAAACCCACCCAAAGAAGCTTTATTGCTCTTCTTTACTAAATGCTTTTCTCCTTTTGTCATTGCTCCAGAATCTGCACCATCATTTCCACATTGCACTTCTTTCTCCTCCATCTTATTCTACAATGAAAATTCAACAATAAATCCACAGTTCAAACAAATTGACACATTTTTTACTAGCGTAAAGAACTTACAATGTTACTTTGAACATGCTCATAAGGTGTTTTATATTCTTTGCCTTCTTTCCTTTTGCGACTTTCTTTGTATGCAAGTGCTTGCGATGGTGGCTTCTTCTGAGGATCAAGTTGTTGCTTTCATGGGGATATACATATTAAACACATTGAAGACTTTCAAATTTTAGTGACCATATGTAAACGACAAAAATGAAAAAAAAGAATATCATACATCATATATTTGATTTTACCAATTCATATTTCTTCCTCGCAAAGCTAGTAGGACCCATAGTGTGTCTATCCTTTTGGTTTATGCTGCTTTTCCTTTTCTTTTCACTTTCTTCCTGCATTTTTTTACAGCAGACATGTCCATAAGATGATAATCTTCCCACACTCTTAGTATTGTAGTGTTTTTTATATAAAGAGGAAAATGCATAAAAAAATACCTGAATTACATCCAATTTCCAATACTCCAACAACTGCTGGAAATGCCAATCTGGTATTGTATTTGGTGCATTCTCCAATCTGTCTTTGTCATTGTCATACACAGAAAAGTGCTTCGCCTTTACACTACATTTATATCTACGCCAGAGCTTTCCAACTGATTGCAAAACATGATCTTTACCTTCTTCACCGATTACAAACTTAGTCTGCATCAAGCATACAAGAGACGAAATTATGACACATTTCTTCCATTAAGAGTTTAAGCATAAAAACATCTCCTTTTTCCCTCTTGACACACATTCATTTCTTCCCCCTTACATTTCTCATCTCCTTTTCCCAGCAAATATTTTAGCCCCATAACCAACCACAAATGCCGCCAAAATGTTGTTCCCAGTACCCAAGTCTAACCCTTAGCCACTGAAAACAATGCAGTCACAGAGTAGAGACAGAGACAAGGAACATAATAAAGTTAAATCTCTGTCAACCATGGTGACAGCAGCAAGTAGAGTTTCTGATCTTGTTGGTGTATTCACCACAAATAACCAACATAATGCCACAGAAGCTATTTTGATACTGGTGCTCACAAGAGAAGAGTAGTTGGGAATATAGTGTAGTTGGGATATAATCTGAACTGAGACATATAACTGAGACAAATACACATCAAGACCAAGAGAAAATGAAGATTTTACAGTGAGATCACGCTTACTCCCATACAAGAGACGTGGCAATAGAAGGCAGATCATTAATTTTGAGGAATGAGTTACTCACTTCCTCTCACTTATCTTCTTCTTACTTATCTTCTTTTTATTTCGTTATATTTCACATTCTCACTCCTCCATTGTTACTGTATTGCTCGTGCCGTGGCTTGAATCTGTGTGCAAGGTAAGTGGTGAACTGAGTTCATCACAGTTGGTGCTTCACAGTTGGTGCTTCACTTATCTATTTCTAGCCCAAATACATAACCATAATTCTGTATTTTTCTTCAGCATGTTGTCATCTCAGTCACATATATGTACTTATGTTGCGACACCTAATCGTAATTAATTAAGTTACCGGTCTTGTCAACAAGCAATCGATAAAACTAGAATCTTATCGAAAATCTACTAGAGTAATTTGTCAACCTAGGATGCTCCAAAGTCCAAATATCCCTTTAAAGAAAACAATTTCATGAGAAGACTAACACCGTATATTAATATGGGAATCCTTTCTTTAACAAGAAGCTTGTTTCATTCAAACATATAATGTGCATCACATTCTCACTCCTCCATTGTTACCGTATTGCTCGTGGTCAGGTCTGAATCTGTGTGCAAGGTAAGTGGTGAACTGAGTTCATCACAGTTGGTGCTTCACAGTTGGCGCTTCACTTATCTATTTCTAGCCCAAATACATAACCATAATTCTGTCTTTTTCTTCAGCATGTTGTCATCTCTGTCACATATATGCACTTAAGTTACGACACCTAATCGTAACTAATTAAGTTACCAGTCTTGTTAACAAGCAATCGATAAAACTAGAATCTTATCGAAAAATCTACTAGAATAATCATGTCAATCTAGGATACTCCAAAGTCCAAATATCCCTTTAAAGAAAACAATTTCATGAGAAGACTAACACTGTATATTAATATGGGAATCCTTTCCGTAATGAAGCTTGTTTCATTCAAACATATAATGTGCATCGCCTAATCATATAGTTAATCGAAATACATATTAAATTGTTGCATATGATCGAATGTGCTTTTGTTTGAAACAAAATAGTAAAGGTTGGAAACCGAATCTTCTTACCTCATATAAATATTCTAGTTTTTAATTTAGGAAATCCCTCGCTTTTCCCCTCCTCCTACCCCCGTTCTATCGTCCAAAATAGGCCGTATATGGAGTATAGCCAAGTGGTAAGGCATCATATAACCAATAGATTACAATAGTAATTAGAAAATACGGCAGCTTTGTTAATCCCAAATTAAGAGGCAAACAAAGTCAATTCCGTACGTGTAGATGCTCTCTCGAAGATGCAATGTTAAAAGCAAGTGGCGGATCCAAAGTTTCCAACTAAGAAACCAGTAATTAGCTCAAGAAAAAGACAGAATGTAATGGAACCTCCCTGCACAGCCACGTTCTATCACTACCATAGCAGAACAGTAAGAATAAGAGAATAGAAGAGAGGTAAGAGAGAAGAAGAAAATAAGCAGGAGACAGAATGTAATGGAACCTCCCTGCACAGCCACGTTCTATCACTACCACAACAGAACAGTAAGAATAAGAGAATGGAAGAGAGATAAGAGAGAAGAAGAAAATAAGCAGAAAACAGAATGTAATGGAACCTCCCCGCACACTCACCACCCATAATTAACTTCTAAAAGATTCCCTCTACTGTGTTTACCTTACAAGCTCACCACCCAAATTGGTGTATCAGGAAACCCCAAAAGAGTCCACTAGTTCATACAAGAGAGATGCAAATTTTGGGGCCCACTCCAAACAAAATTACACGGCTAAAACCTACTCTTTAATCTGTAAAAAGTCTAACTGGTGAGGCAACATTATATACAAGGACTCCAACTCACGTATTATGAACTTCCCATCGTTACTTCAAGGAATATGGAATCTAAACCTTTTAAAAACGTACCTTTACAAAACTCCAAATGTTATTCTTGTCTTTAACATCCAGCCAACTAAGCTTGTTCAATGGTGCAAGAGTTGAATTACGAGCCAACGTCCCTAAAAATCTTGAAAATGCATCTAATGTCTTCTTATTAGGCCCTATTGGCTTCCCTGCTGCATTCAAAATAATAAGCTTCCGCTCATCTGGTGTCCACTCATGGACATCTTTGCACATAGTTGGTCCTCTAGTTCTCTTCCTTTTTAAGGGTGCTATAAAATAATGTCACAAACAGACGTCATAAGAAATATCTTTAGCATATATACATAATAATATCAAATGAATTATGACAAATAAAAACTGAATCATACAACTTAGCTCATGCTCTTCAAGTTGATCTTGCTCTAGTAGGTCTCCATTAAAAATTTCAGCACCAATTGTAGCAGAAGTTTCATCATTCTCAATATCATTTTCCGATTCATAGTCATATAAGTTCCTGATGTTCACTTCTTCATCTTCTAAGACAAGTTCAGATGTATGTGTTTGCGAATTCCCTATTTGTGAACTAGCCATTTGATGATCACTAGCTTGCTTGAGTTTAGGTTGCATTACAGGTTGGTGAACTAATATATTGCCTAGTTTCTCTCTCAATTCCTTTTCTTGTATAGAAGCTTTCATCTTAAGGTAAACATTGAGTGTTCCTGGAGCAACCGTAGCCTTACTTTGCATGGTCTTTGTTTGGACACGAAGCTCAGATGCCTTTGGTTGTTGACTTTGAAATACTAATTTTTTCTGTGCTTTAGAGCTGGATAAGTTTTCTTGAGAGTCCCCAAATGCACATGAAGCTACGTTTTGCTTCGATTGTGCTGCAATTTTTCCTTGCAACCCTTGTTCCAAGTGTTGTTTTTCTGTGCTTGGACGACGGATCTTCAGTCGAGCTGCCATAGATAAGGAAGAGCGATCTGCTTTCTCCTTTGTCTTAGTGGGGCTTTGTCTTTTAGGTGCTAATACCTTGAAGAAATTAGACCGATAAACATTAGTTAGCTACTACATAAATATATAGTTAGCAATTATAATTCACAAAATAATATTTCAATAATGAAAACACCTTATTCATGCGAGACCTCAAGATTAAGTTGTTTGTCCTTGTCTCACTACCATCCTCTTGATCACTTGAGTGGAATCCATCCTCTTCAGTAGGTGTGTACTCCTTATCTACCGTCTCAGGTTGCATCTTACTTTTCTTCGCTTGTTTCAAGCTCTTCTTTTTTTGACTCATTTCATAAGCCATTGTTTTGATCCCCAGTTCCTTCATTCTCACGGCATTTTCTTCTATCCTTAATTTTCTAAGTAACCTGCCATCTTTACTTTAATTACTACAAAAATGACCAGAATAGTTAGTTATTAGGAAACAGGTAAGTAAATATTACAGTGAATTATTAAAGTAAGTAGGAATAGATAAAATTCATTCAAGTAAATTCCAAAAAAAAAAAACAATTGTTCAAGTAAATCAAACTAGGTCAATACACTTAGGCAATTCAATTTAAGGGTTCCATCCATTCCCAATCTGTCTCATCTACATCAGAGTCATTTTCGTTGCTCTGGACACGTGTTTCATTGTTCGAAATATTCTGATGCACATCAACCCGATCAGAAACACCACCTCTACACCAAGTAATATCATCATCAACTCTAGCTAGATTCAAATCCTCAAGAGGTTCACGAACTTTATTCAAATATGCATCTTCACACTGCCCTCTGCATCAAAAATGTCTCTAGGCAATTTTCGATTCACATAATGCCAATCTTCCTCTATACCATCTTCTATGTAGAAAACTTGTTGCACTTGTGATGCTAAGACAAAAGGGTCATCCATATAACACAATCTCTTGAAGTTTACACGATTCATGCCATAGTTGTCTGTTTCCACATGAAACCAATCGCATTTGAACAAGACGACGCTAAATGCACTCCAGTAATCTATCTCAATTATTTCTTTTATTTTCCCATAATAAGTGACGTTACCAAGAATGGGATTGCTATCCTTACTACTAGCAAAGCTTGGAGTTAGAGCTGTCAATGAGACTCCACTATTTTGGGTTTTACACTTGTCATCATGCTCTTTAGTGTAAAACTTATATCCTTTGCAAAAATATCCAGTGTATCTCCTCGCAACAGTAGAAGGACCCAAAGATAGCCACTTAATATGATTAGTGACTTTATCAACCTCAACCTTTTCTCTAAACCAATCCATAAATTCACTACTATGTTGTTGAGCCTCCCTCCATCTCCTTGTTCGCTTGTTTGTGGATTTTTTTTTTTACAACTTCTTCATGTTCTCTACATTAATAAGTATAATAAAAACAAATCAGATCAAAATCATTAACATAGACTTAAAACATAAGCGATATATGAATTTTTACTCAAATCATTAACGGTCTAATATATGAATTTTTACTCACTTGATGTAATTCTCAACTTGCTTATCTTCACAATTGAATAATGCGTATCGATGTGCTAGAGTTCTGGTATTTGGGTCTAGATTGTATGCATACCCTTTCTTCTTCCCTTTCTTCTTTCGCGCAAGAGGATAACCCACCTTAGGGAATAAAGGATATTCCTCATCAACATTACTACCTTTCTCGTGAACCTGATTGGATCCCTTTCGCCGCTTCTTTGCACCATCATGCAAATATCTAGAGCAAAATATCAAACACTCTTCAACTAGATAACCTTCAGCTATAGAAGCCTCTGGGCGACTTCTAGTTTTAACATAAGATTTCAGCTTACCCAAGTACCTCTCTATAGGGTACATCCACCAACCATACACCGGTCCACCAAGCTTTATTTCAGTAACCAAATGAATCGGCAAGTGGACCATTATGTCAAAAAAAGATGGTGGAAATATTCTCTCGAGCTGACAAAGAGTCTCATTAATCTCAGTTTGAAGGCGATCTAAATCTTTTGGATCTATGATCGTACCACATATGGATCAAAAGAATGCACTCAATCTGATAAGAGGTAAAGCCACATGCTTTGGTAAAACTTTTCTGATTGCTACCGGAAGTAAATGCTGCATTATAATATGAGCATCATGGCTCTTATACCCTGATATTTTCCCCTCCTTTACTTGCACACAGCGAACTATGTTTGATGCACAACCTTGAGGTAGCTTTGCCTTCTTTAGAACACTACAAAATATGATTTTCTCCTCCTTTGTCATCGAAAATGGTGCCTTTGGCAGCAACGTATCGATCGTCATCTGAATTCTTGGGATGTAATTCTTGTCTAACACCCATTTCTTGCAAATCCAAGCGAGCTTTATGATGATCTTTCGACTTTCCGGCTACGTCTAGCAAAGTTGAAAGCACATTGTCACAAATATTTTTTTCTATGTGCATGACATCTAAATGATGTGGACACTGATTATCTTTCCAATATGGCAAAGTCTGAAAGATTGAGGACTTCCTCCAAGGACATTCTTTATAATTCTTTTTTGGTTGTAGCTTTCCAAAACTGTTTTCCCAATTTTCCAGCAAGCTTTGAATTTCATCTCCACTCAACCGGTCCGGATATGTTCTCTCTTCCTTTTCCCCATCAAAAGACTTTGTATCGTACCGCCAAGGATGTTCAAGATCCAACCCTCGACGATGAGCAAGATAACATGATTTGTTACTATTGCTCAAATGTCGATGGTCAGTTTCATAATGGCAATAGGGACAAGCAAACTTCCCTTTGGTGCTCCAACCAGACAACATAGCATATCCGGGAAAGTCGCTTGTGGTAGACTGCAAAGCTGCATGCAATTTAAATGTTTGGTGCTTTGACGCATCATATGTGTCCAAACCATACTTCCATTGTTCTTTTTGCTCTTCCACCAAAGGTTGGAGGTAGACATCAATGTCTTTTCCGGGAGAGGTGGGTCCCTGAATCAAAGAAAGACAATATAAGAAACTCGGACTTCATGCACAACAATGGGGGCAAGTTGTAATTAATTAGAACAACAGGCCATGTGCTGTGTTGCGTGCTCATGGTGCGAAATGGGTTGAACCCGTCACTTGCAAGACCTAGACGAACATTACGTGACTCATTAGCAAAGTTCGAGTGTTCACGATCAAACTCCTTCCAAGCCTTTGCCTCAGCACGATGCCTTATTAACCCATCTTTATCCCTCCCTTCATCATGCCACCTCATTAACTCCGCGGTTTCAGAGCACATGTAGAGTCGTTGTAGCCTTGGCTTAAGAGGAAAATGCCAAACTACTTTTGTTGGAACTTTATGAGCACTCTTAGCTGATTGACTGCTAGTATCCCCTTGATTCTCATTTTCTTTCCACCTAGGAGCTTGACACACATGGTAAGATGTAGCAGCTTCATGCTCTTTCCAGTAAAGTATGCAATCATTACGACATGCATCAATTTTGTCATAATGAAGACCCAAATCTTTCACCAATTTTTTTGCCTCATTGAAAGACTTAGGCAATTTGGCTTCTGGTAATAATTCTCTGATCAAGTCTAGAATATCCATAAAGGCGGAGTTAGTGATCCCATGAACACACTTCAAAAGGTACAAACGAATAAGGAATGATAGTTTTGAGAATGTTTTGCACCCTGGAAATAGGTCTTGTTTTCCATCTTCAACCAACCTATAAAACTTTTGAGCCTCTACATCAACCTCACCTCCAAACCCTTCAAGGTTATGTGAAAATATCTCCACCACATCTCTATGAGTATCATATATCAGACCGTTCATATCATCGTGGGTGTCATTGTCTTCGCTTAACCTATCCATATTTGACATTGAGGGCATCCCCTTCTCATAAAAATGACATCCTTCAGTGCCTGGTTGAATCCCATTTGCAATCAAATGATCATACACTTTCTCTCTACGATGCCAAAAACGATTATAACACACTTTGCATGGGCAAGTGATTTCATCTCCAATTGCTCGAGTAGCAAATGCTTAATCTAGATAATCCTCTACACCTTTCGCATACTCATTGCTAGATTGTAAGTGATTAGTCCAACTACTCATTTTGTCACCTTTATGCAAAGTCAAGCATACATACATATAGAAATTAGAATCAGTAACATATATATCTTACATGTCTAATGAGGAATAACAATAGTCCCCAAACATTATCAGTTTCTCATATCATGCAATTGAAATATAGAGTACAAAGAAAAATCAATGGGAATATACATGTTCTTTAAAATGACAATGCAAGCTAAGTTAGTGAACGGACACTCAAGACGGAGTAAAAGAAAGAGACAGGAAGAGAAAGCAATACCAGAGTTCCATAATATGGAACAGTACTCCTAAATCATACAAGTTATAAGTTCATCTCGTCTTACCCCTCCCCAAAACCTCCCTAGCTAATTTCATCCAAGTTCACTATAAAAAATGATCCTAGTCCACTATAAGGTGAAGGTGAGGAAAGGTCTGACCCAGATCTTGGACTTTACAATAGAAGAGTTATATATGTTTGCATGATAAAAAAAAATTCAATATATAGACTATAGAAGTAGACTAGATATGAAGTTCAATAAAAAAATCAGATCCAACACGAACCATTATTGCCACTCCATGTTACAAAACAAAAGATAGGATTTTAGTTCAAGTTAAGGTGAGGAGTTAAGGACTGAGAGTGTGGTGTGCTCTAGTAGCGCTTTCAGGGCCGGCCCTGAGCCCAGGCGAGAAGTGCGACCGCCTAGGGCCCAGGCCTGGAGAAGGCCCGATTTTCCCAAAAAACTGCAAGTTTGCTGTAAAAAAAAATCCCAACTAAAGATGCTAGAAGTGTGAGAGTCGTGAGTCGGGACTCACAAATACAAGGAAATTTCAATCTTTCCTCATTTAATGCTTGCTATCTGTCAAACAATTAAAAAAAATAACACTTTTTGACTTATTAGAAGTAATTCATGTAAATACATCACATTCAAAGCAAACTACTCTTCATCTTCTTCCTAAGTTTCTTGGCCACAACTGAGTACTATCTCCACTCTCCCATTCTCCACATTCCAAGTTTGGAACGATCTAATTATTAATCATGTCATTTGACAACATTAAATTTTTCTTACTTCCCTCCCAAATTTCTATTCTTTCCAATTAATATAACTAACATACATTCTACCAATGTTGCTATTGGTTGGTGGTGATTTAAGACACAACAATGGGGGATTCATATGTTTATTATGAGATCCAATTCCCCATTTGTAACCAGGTTCAGTTGTCCTGTCTTTATTCTCCAGGTTTCTTATGGTTTCATTTAATACCTTTGGTGTAATAGTTCTTACTAGTACTAGTCCACTACTGTTTTGAACATTGTAACTGAAAGATTTCCATGATAAATAAAATCCCTCAAATTTATCAAAAAAAAAATATACAGTGACAACGGAAAAAAATTCGACAATATAAATAGGAAAAAGGATATAAATCTCAAAAAGAATTTCAATAACAAATACCTTGACACTGAGGAAGCAATATCTAATTAAGCAAACACAATTCTTCAGATACCATGTGCAGTACTAAAAGAATTTCGGAAGGAAAAACTCAAAAAAAAAAAAAAAAAACAGAATTCTAATAACATAGACGATAATCATGCAAGTATCAAATACCATTAAATATCGAAATTTAGGAAGCAATATCTAATTAAGCAAACACGCACAATTCTTCGAATAGCCCCCTAAAAAAATTCCAATAACAAATACCTTGACACAATTAGCAGATGAAGAATGGTGAAATTGGCCTTCAGATGAAATGATTACCGATTAGCAGATGAACAATTACCGATGGAAGATTAGAGGTGGTAGCAGCCAGTGGCGATGGCGGTTTCTTCTCAGATTTCCGTTACTAGCCACATCAAAACCTAGGGATTTGTGTTATATGTTGTTTTTCGTTTTTTGTTATACTGAGGTTTGTTTTGGGGATCTGATTTGGCGCTCAAGTTTAATCACCAAAATTTTATATTAGCGCTCAACTAATTAATATACAATTGATATTTGGCTATGAATTTTAATAAAAAAATAAGTAACACTTTGTAGGTGTTACTTAAAGTAATTTGGCTCTTAAAATAAGTAACACTTTGTAGGTGTTACTTAAAGTGTTACCTAATTCAAAGTAAATTCTCTCAAAATGTTACCTAAATTATAAAGTGTTACATTAAATTACTACCTATTTCAAAAGTGTTACTCTAAGTGTTACAAATTCATAAAAGTGTTACAAAACTGTTACCTTATGATCAACAAATGTCATACCTCAAAAAGTGCTACCAATTCGTGTTACTTAAGGTCAATTATGTTCTAGTGATTGTGGATCCATCTCTCCAGGTTGAGCTTGATGTGCTTGTTCGACATCGAGTAAACCTTCTACGTCATCATGTCTTCTTCCACTTATTTAAGTGTTAATTTATTCAGCATGATTGTTGTAAACACATAAAGATATTATTTTGTTCGAGAGTGCTCTGCTCTTGGTGATATCGTCATTCATTACAATTCTACTCAACTTCAACTTGCTTATAGTTTTATTAAAGGCTTATCTAATCACATTCTGACTCCATGATTTTCCATCTATGCATGTCCCTCCTTGCACAAATTGAGAGGTCCGATGTAATAGAGTATTTTATATTTAGTTTTCATATCTATTATATATTGCTAAAAACTCACAAAAAGGTTCCTCTTTATTCTTACATAAATATATAGTGTAAAATTATTTTTATCTCGAACTTCAATCCAAAAAAGAAAAAGAATGACTAAATACAATTATTATTACTAGTTTCATCAGACACCATATGCTGACAATTTTAAACCCAAAAAAGGAAAAATATACCACATACCCAAACAATGTTTGTTCTTTCTATTTCTAGAAATCCAAGAAGATATAGGTAATAAGAATTAAAGATCTATCTTAAATACTAACCCAATAATTTACAACGAAAATAGCTAGTCTGCGTCCACCAATAATTATAAATAAACTGTTCCTACCTACCTATCTTAAGTTCTCAACCCAAAGATAATAAGGAAATGAATCAAATGATCATCTACTCATTGAATTAGGTAGGCTGGCACAATCCTCAAGAAATTCCAATGATGTAGTCATGTAGATATGAGTGATCATTTGCAGGCTTGGGCGGGTTGTGGGTCGGGCCTAACCAAAAAAAATTGTCCAACGAACCTAATATGTCTAGTCCAAACCCTTTTATGCGGGTTTAACTACTTGTCCATGACCCGCCCTAATAAACGGGCGGGCTTAACGGGCCTATTAATACTTGTATTTTTTTCCAAATACTATAGTTAATTTCCTTTAATATTTATAAATTAAAACATAATTTTGGTTAAAATAGAAAAAAAAGTTGATAATCACAACGTAAGATAAAGAGAAAGTTAAAAATATTCGTAACAAAAATGTTAGAGGACGACAAATTATTAAGAAATTAAGTTAGTAAAGGTAAGAATAAAGGCAAATATGTGTT
The DNA here is from genome assembly GCA_947646795.1 of Beta lomatogona. NCBI lineage: Eukaryota > Viridiplantae > Streptophyta > Magnoliopsida > Caryophyllales > Amaranthaceae > Beta > Beta lomatogona. The sequence continues at coordinate 418,259 of CANSNZ010000754.1, read as the reverse complement.
ACCAAAGCTATATTAGTGCAAATAAACTATATATTCCAAAAGATAAATCAACACTATATTAGTTAGATAAAAAATTATATTTCGTAGAAAATAGATATTATGATAAACAGGCCGGGCGGACTTGCCCGCTGTATATTTGAGGTTGTCCATATCCACCCATTAATATTAGCGGGCCGGGCTTAGCCCGCCCATTTAGAAGTTTTTTTCAAAGTTTGTTGTCCAAGCCCGCACCTTTAGCGGACCGGATTGGGGGCTTAGCGGGTCGTCCCGTCCGTGAACGACTCTTGGTACATATAAAGGCCCACACCAATTATGTACATATCCATGATATAGTAGTACATGAGAAGGATTTCACCGTGGCTTAAAGAAAAAGAGAGATGAAGGTTAAATAATGTGATGAAAAAAGAATCAAACGTGTATAACGTGGGGCATGTAATATGGGTTCGTGAATCGTGCTACAGCCTACAATGCGGAACGATGTACGAGTATAGCCAGTTCTGGCTTAAAAAAAACCGTCGCAAATCACATTATGGACTAAGCATTTTAATCTCTATTATATAAGCAATGTTGTCCCCCTATAAATTTACATATTCACCCCTCCACAACATAAATATTACTCCCTCCGTCTCATATTATAGTGCATGATTCTATTTTTGCACTGGTATTAAGGTTAATAGAATCTAAGAAGAAGGTAAAGAGAGTTTGTGTATTGAAAATAAATTTTATGGGGAAAAAGCTGATTTAGGATTGAGAATGACAATAAGTGGTAAAAGAGCATTAAATGCATGACTAATTCAACCCTTGGGTTGAATAAACAAAACAAAAATCTATTTCCATTAAGTAAATAAATAATGGTGGAACAAATTTTCTAGGGAAATCATGAAAATGTGTAGAATCAAAAAAGGAAACAAGAATTACATTTTGGGACACTTTAAAAGGAAATAAGCACTATAATATGGGACGGAGGGAATACAATCCAATTACACCCTCCAATAGTAAATCAAAAACTATTACACGCATAAACTTGCCAAAAACAATTTCAATCAAACCTCTATTAATTCCAATCAACTCATATAATGGTCAATTACATAAACTTGCCAATAAAAAAAGATTCAATCAAATTAAATTTACATCCAATCAACTAAAAAAGTTCATAATCAAGAACTTACCAAAGATTAATACCACATACATTAAAAAATATGGCATTCTCATTACAAAGACAACTCATATTCAAACTCAAATAAGTTTTTCCATAATGCAAAATTAATTACAATCACAAACTCCAAAAAAAATCAGTTTTCTTCATTACTTGGATATGCAATTTCGTCACTTATACTTACTTAATAAAATGTTTTTAAATACTATTTGTAAGTATTTAAATTTTTCTTACTCACCAAATGGAGGTGAACTTAGATACGTACTTTCATAATTTGATTTTTGATTTCTTTTATTACCGAGCAATAATTATGCGCAAAATGTCACAGCATGCATAGCGTGCATAAAACGCTAGTATATACTTATTTTTAGGTTCAGGTTATATTTCGGGTAACTATCTTTTTCATTTATTAATATTTTACTTTGAAATAGTAACACTAGGTATCACTTGATTTAGGGTCTGTTCTGTTCACCTTATTTTGTCTTATCTTATCTTATCTTATCTTATAAGATCTTATAAAATCTTATCTTATCTGATCTGATCGATCTTATCTGATCTTATCTTATCTTATCTTATCTTACCTTATCTTATCTTATAAGATAGTTTATTGAGTGTGTCTAACATCTTATTTTATCTTATCTATTGGTTGGACTTTCTACGAAATCAATCCCTTTTTTTCTCTCTTCCCTCTCCTCTCCCACAAAACCCTAATTTTCAACCTAGGGGCTACCGCCACCCTTTTGGGCGGTGGTAAACCCCTTTTCTCCTTTTGTTACTAGTTTTTTATGTTAATGTTTCTAATAAACTTCAGTCTCTCTTTAATGGAGAGTTTTTCTACCCAATATATTTACCCATATATTGGGTTTTATCTCTCTCCATGTGAGAGTTTGGAGACTTTGTTTTTTGATTTTTGTGTAATTCAAGAGGTTGATTTGTTGATTGAAATTTGTGCGGGGTTGCAACAGATGTCAGTACTTCGTTTACAATCACTTGAATTGGATCCAGTTCTACTTCAAAACTACAAAAGATCGATAGACCCCCTTGCAGAAGGCTGCATCAGACAACGATGTGAAAGACGAGGGTTTTCAGAAGTGTTAGATCTACTCAACGATCATGGTTTTGTCATATTAGAATTGTATTTATTTCATTTTTTGTTTAGTTTTGACTTCTATTGTAGATGTCGTATGACTTTGAATCAATGAATTAATTGTTTATTTCAAAAAAAAAAAAAAAAATCTCATCTTATCTAATCTTATCTTATCTGATCTGATCTTATATTATCTTATCTTATCTTATCTAATCATATCTGATCTTATAAAATCTTATATAAGTTAAAATAAGTTGAACAGAACGAACCCTTAGTCTATGTTTAGTTCACCTTATTTTTACAGATCTGATATGAACTTATTTTTCAGATCTGATATGTGAACTTATTTTTTCGATCTTATCTGATCTAAACTTATTTTTTCTGATCTGTTCTGATCTGAACTTATGGAAAAACCCTTAGAGCCACGTGGCACCACTCCTTGTTTAGCAACGCCTTTTAATAATGAAAGCTTTTTGAGTGGCTACAATAAAATTTTAGCCACTATGAATACTTAATCTCAACCGTCCAGTTACAATTACTCATCTTGGCCATTGATTTCGTTACGCTTTAAACATTCAAAAAAATTGCCGAAAAATAGGTAAACTGTTAATTGTGAATGTATTAATGTATAATTATTAGTTTTAATTTTACTTTAATTATAAAAGTTAATTAAATAAATGATGTAGATTTTAAATTAAAAATGAATGGTCTAGATTAGATAAGTTAATCATGGCTATAAATTTATTGGCCATTGTAAAATTGTCCCTTATTAATGACTTTCACATTATTCATAACCTCCTATTTAATCAGTTTTTTTCCACTAATAATACAATATAAAAAAATAAATTTTATCGTGTAATTTGTCATTGGATTTATTCCAATGTATATTTTATGGGGGCATTTGGTTGGAAGTGGGGAAAGGGAAAGGAATCAAGTAAAGGTTAGGAAAGGAAAGGAAAGGAATCCCAAACCCCCTAATTTACCCATGTGTTTGGTTAGACAAGAGAAAGGGTAACAAAAGTTGACCCTTTACCTCCCTTCCCCCATCTCTTTCTCTCACTTACGTCGGCACCGGCGTCGCCGCGCAACCAGCGGCATTTGGGCTAGGGTTTTCGGCGGGTGGGGGGTGTTCTCGAGGGCTAGGCTATGATTTTCGGAGGGTGGGAGGCTGGCTAGGGTTTTCGGCGGGTGGGGCGTGTTGTCGAGGGTCGGGCTAGGGTTTTCGGTGGGTGGGAGGTGTTTTCGAGGGTCAATGGGATTTTCGGCGGGTGGGGTAGTGTTTTCGAGGGCGGGGTGGGGTTTTCATTGGTGGGGTAGTGTTTTCGAGGGGTGGGGTGGGTTTTTGGCGGTTGGGGTGGTGTTTCCAAGGGTCAGGGGTGGGGTTTCGGCGAGTGGGGGGAGGTTTTCGACGGTTGGGGTGGGGTTTTCGAGGGGTGGGGTTTTCGGCGGTTGCGGTGGTATTTCCAAGGGTGGGGTGGGGTTTCGGCGGCTGTGGGATGTTTTCGGCGGCTAGGGTGGTGTTTCGGTGGGTGGGGTGGGGTTTCGGGGGGTTGTAGGGGGTCGGCGACTTAGGTGGAGGGTGGTGGCGGCGGCTCAGATGGTCGTGGTGGTGGTCAGTAGGGTCAACCTAGTGGTGGTAGTGGTGGTGGTGGGGTGGTCAGTTGTATTATGGTGTAGAGGGATTTGGGGATATCCAAAACCTTTTGGGGGGGTTGGGTAATGGATCTAAGGGTAAGGGGGGTAATTCTAAACTGAAAAATGGGTAAAGGGAAAGGAAAAAATCATCAACCAAACATCAAGTAAGGGAAACATAAGTTTGAAAACTCTTTCCCTTTCTTCACACCCCTCAACCAAACGCCCCCTAACATATTACCTTTTTATAAGGTTTTTTTATGGTCATGGTCAAATTTGTATTAACAAATGTAAATATTAATTTAAAACATCTTTATACAAATGGAGGGAATAAACTATGGTGTAATTCCTAAATCCTATGTAACACGATTTCATGATACAAAATGGATTACTTTTTATTGGGAATCATGGCTTTTTTAATCAAGTAAAAAATTATGGAATAGTTATTTGTGCAAAAATGAGGTGACATTTTATGTCTTATGGAACGAGATAAACTTATACTATAATTTTCATTTGTTGTCTTAGATCTGAGGTTTTGAAGAAATTTAGCTAAATATCCATAACTTTCCTCTCCTTTTTATTTTATTGCTCCACAGATAAACATCATATGAGGTCTATGAAGGGAGTTCTCATTTGATCAAGTTAGCAATTACTATATTTAGTATAAAATTATATATGAGGATAATGTATGATATTTTAGATGGTTATAGTATTTTGTCAGAAACCAACTACAATCTTTAATATGATTGGGCTTACTACTAAAAATATTTAAATGCGATTAGGCCACACATGACAAGTTAATGAATAAGATAAGAAAAGTAACTAGTTTATGCTTACATATATTTCCGGCCAACATAAGGGAGCTAAGGGAATATCTATTGAAGATATTTTTTCTTCAAAATATATCTAAATTATTTATATATATTAGGAGATCATCTATTAGAAGATAGATAATATTTTTGTTAAAAGTTTCCACTCTAATCCTCCCCTTTGGCGGGTGCCCCTAAGGAAGATTAAGAGGGTATTTTCTTTCTTCTTATCCTAACAAACAAATTGTAAGATCTTATTGTTTGCTTGGTGTACAAAGTACAGGGATCATACTTGAGGTTCTTGATCACTTGGACGTTGAATCGCTAGCATAACAAGAGTAAATCACGCTATAAGGGTATGATTTCTAGCTAGTTAATTAATTAATATTATTTCATGCATGAGATCTTGATTATCTTCATATTATAATTTTTTTTCCTGAAATTCCGCTAGTAGCATCAAGTTCCAATAGTTTGTTTAACATTTTAAAAGAGTAAACTAGTTGATAGGCTCCGATAATACTCCATGTTATCTAATAAGGAAAATCTATGCATATTTGGGGTTGAGCTATGTCACAACTAGATTGTATAACTAGGTGGTTGCATAATGACTCACATATTGAGGAGTCAAGATTTTCAAACCTTTTACAAAGATTTTCTTAATTTAATGAGCAATATACAAGTTCACATATAACTTCTAATTAGTTCAGTTTTGTTCAAATAGATTTTAAGTTCAATTTACTTCAAAAAGGTATAATAAGTTCTGATAAATTCAACTAAATTCAAATAAGTTTCAACAAATTCAACTCAAATAGTTCAAGATAATTTAGGTAAAAAAAATGAACATAACAGTGTTAAATAGGACATCTACCTTAACAACCTAAAACCAAAATATGGTAGAAAAAAATATCTACCACGACGACTTTTCAGTCCAATCTAGTAGAAGTAGGAAGAGTCCCAGGAAGTTTCATGCTACCGTAAAATATTATTCTCCATGATTTCCCCTTCTCTCTCCTTCAACTACTTTTCTCTGGAATTTCACATACTTTCATATCCTTCTTTCTCTCTCTAAAATTTGACTCCATACTATACTTCATTTCGATATCCACATAGTTCAAAACTCATCTCCATCACAACCCCCAACAACCCTTTTTTTCTCTCTCTTTCTCTCTCTATTTTTCAAGATGTTTCCACGGTCAAAGGAGAGAGAAAATCAGAGAAGAGTGATTTTGCTACTAGGGTTTTTCCTCTTAACATGGGTTTCTTCAATTGAATCCAGATTTGTTGTGGAGAAGAACAGTTTGAGGGTTACATCACCTGATGATGTCAAGGGTACTTATGATACTGCCATTGGTAACTTTGGAATTCCTCAATATGGTGGTAGTATGGCTGGGACTGTAATTTATCCTAAAGATAACAAAAAAGGGTGCAAAGATTTCAGTGATTTCAGCATTTCATTCAAGAAGAAGCCTGGTCAATTACCCACTTTTGTTCTTCTCGATCGTGGAGGTTAATTTTTATGGCTCAATCTTTGTTTTAAAGTTGTCTTTTGTTTGATATATTATTCGATTTGCGAATTTGTGGAGTTTAATCTTTGTGGGTTGTAGCTAGATGAGGTTGGTTGGAGTGGAGTTGAATAGGGTCGGTAGATGAACTTATTTTTGCTTATCTGAACTTATTTTCGTTATCTGAACTTACCTCAATTATTATTCCTTATTGGACCTTATTAGTGTTGACTTAACTGCGTAAAGTTTTTGAGTAACTTTTGAGGTTTTACCCACATGATGTTTTTGTTGATTAATGCTTGGTTTGTTGGATTTCTGAGCTACCATGTATACGATTTTGAGTAATTTGGTTGAATTTAAGGCGGAATCGGTTTGTTGTCGTGTTCATTTCATTTTAGGGAAAGTGTTAAAAATGGGTCTAAGAGACTTGAGTAAGAAGGCAGAAGTAGCTAATAGTAGAAATACTGAGTAGCTAATAACATTGGATGTGTGACGGCGTGACTATGCTGTAAATTCCCAACTAGTACTAATTTAGGTAATCTATTTGATTCTTATATAGCCCTAACTACACGTGTGGTAGGCGGTAGTAAATGATGGTAATGATGATGAATTTAGAGGTAATTTGTAAAGAAAGTCTCATGCATATGATCTTGAAATGCTTGTCTATCCTCAAATACCCTTGTCTTAAAGAATTTTGTGCTACCATACGTTATCACTTTAGAGGCGGTATTGGGTGCCTGTGGTGGTAGAATTTGCAAAGAAACCACATGTATGGGGATGATTTTGTTACCGTGGGCATAAGCATGATCCTTTCCTTACAAAGTTATGTCTTAAGTTCATTATAATTTATCACCATTTATTATCGACTACCAAACACGCTTCAAGGGTTATGAATAACAAAATCTTCATTTACATATGCTAGTTTAGTTTCTTCCTGGCTGAGAATCTAAGACTGTTAGTGTTGTTAAATAACTCAGTTTAGCTTGTTAAAAAGGTCGAAGTTTAGGGTTATACTTGTTACAGTATTTGTAAATATGATGTGTACTAGTAACTGGTGTCTTACTATATCTTAGGCTTTGTTCTCTTCAGCTTATTTTTGCTTAGCTTAACTTATTTTTGCTGAACTTAACTTTTTTTTGCTGAACTTAACTTATTTTTGCTGAACTTATTTTCTGCACTTAATTTTGCTAAACTTATTTTTACTTAACTTATTTTTGCTGAAACTTAGAGTAGATCTTGTTGACCTTGTCTTATTTTTAGTGAAACTTATTTTTGCTGAACTTATTTTTACTTAACTTATTTTTGCTAAACTTAATTTAGTGTTGGTGAAACTTATTTTTAATGAACTTATTTTCGCTGAACTTAACTTATTTTTACTGAACTAAACTTATTTTAATAAGTTGAAGAGAATAGAGCCTTAGTGGTCCTTCAGTTTGAGGAGTGGGGGAGGGTTGTTTAAACCATATGCATGACTTGTACATTCTTGAATAGTGGTGTTATCTGATGAGGAATGATCCAATTGGGAAGTATAATTGGTGAATTTTTTTTCTCCCGATTTATTCAACTTTTTCTCCCTTGGAAATATTTTTAGTTATATGTTTTATGGAACTTATTGTTGTTGAGTTTCCCCTTCCACTTCTTGCCCGCTTCTCTAATTATCTACACATCCCTTTTCTGTAAGAAACTTTGTGATTTCTAATCATTTCCATAATAAAAAGTGAACCTAGTTTCTTACCCTGATTTATTTTGGACAGAGGGTGCACTTCTTCCTCTAGCTGAAAGTGAAAGTAATGAGAAAAGTAATATTTAGTCTCTTGTTTGTTTAGTGACTTGAGAGACAACTCATTATCTCAATTCTTTGTTCATGTTTATTGTTGGAGTTTCCCCCGTCTCCCCTCAAGGCAACTTTTAACATGAGATTCTTCAAGGCCATGTAGGGGCATCCGGGCATCTAACTCTGATGTCTTATTGTGTTTTTTTTTGTGCTGAGAAGTAATGCATTTGTTTTTTTTTTGCAGATTGTTTTTTTGCTTTGAAGGTGTGGAATGCGCAGGAAGCTGGTGCTGCTGCTGTCCTTGTTGCAGATGATGTTGATGAAGCACTGATAACCATGGATACACCTGAAGAGGATACTGTATCTTCAAAATACATTGAGAACATTACAATACCTTCTGCCCTCATAGAGAAGAAATTTGGTGAATCTCTGAAAAAAGCCTTTAACAAGGGAGACATGGTTAATGTGAATCTTGATTGGAGAGAAGCTGTTCCTCATCCTGATGATCGAGTAGAATATGAGCTATGGACCACTAGCAATGATGAATGTGGGGTTAAATGTGAGATGTTGATGGGGTTCATGAAGGATTTTAAAGGTGCTGCTCAGATACTTGAAAAGGGGGGTTATACTCAGTTCACACCACATTATATCACATGGTATTGTCCTCAGGCTTTTACAATAAGCAAACAGTGCAAATCGCAGTGCATCAATCATGGAAGATATTGTGCCCCGGATCCTGAGCAAGATTTCAGCAGAGGCTATGAGGGTAAGGATGTGGTGATTGAGAACTTGAGACAGCTGTGTGTCTTTAGAGTCGCAAATGAAACAAGGAAGCCTTGGGTTTGGTGGGATTATGTTAATGATTTCCAGATAAGATGCCCCATGAAAGACAAGAAGTACAATAAGGACTGTGCTGAGGGGGTAATCAAATCATTGGGTAAGTATCACAGGTTATTAAATCAACCAATTTTTGGGGTTCTGTTTTAGATGATGGAATATTGTTAATTTCATCTGCAGGAGTTGATTTAAAGAAGATTGAGAAGTGTATGGGAGACCCAGAAGCTGATGAGGATAATCCTGTCTTGAAAGAAGAGCAGGAGGCACAGGCAAGCATTGGACACTCTCCTGTGTTTTCACAACTAGTTTTGTGTGTCTATGGTTCAATTTAGTTACGTTAGTGTCAATATATATGTGCTTGTGCTCAATTCATTTATGTTAGTGTTCACTGTTCAATCCTATCAAATTTTAATTTTAGAAGTTTTACTCAGATTGGCAAAGGAGCAAGGGGTGACGTAACCATACTGCCCACACTCGTTGTTAACAATCATCAGTACCGAGGTGAGTCTTTCTATCTATCGTTGTCACACTAAAAGTGCTGGGCTTTTTCCCTCTAAACTATATGACTACAGGGAAGTTGGAGAAAGGAGCTGTGTTGAAGGCTATTTGTTCTGGTTTTGAGGAAACTACAGAACCTTCTGTTTGCTTGAGTGATGGTAAGGCCTTGTGATCTTCTTGTGGTATAATTTCTTTTCTTATTATTTGGGGCCTTAAAATCATTCCTTGCCAACTTGCATGCCAGAAATTGAAACAAATGAATGTTTGGATAACAATGGTGGCTGTTGGGAAGACAAAGCTGCCAATGTCACTGCTTGCAAGGTATCATTGATGTTTTTTTTTGCTTTCTATCCCTATCTCCCAAGCGTTGACGCATTGCTTGACTCTTTTTTGTTTCGTCCTTTCCTTTTTATTATAGGATACTTTTCGTGGAAGGGTATGTGAATGCCCCCTTGTAAATGGAGTGCAGTTTCGAGGGGATGGCTACAGTTCATGCAAACGTAAGTCTTTACTCTTGAATATTGGTGTTCACTTGATATCTGTTAATGCAGAGTAAGAATTTATTATGTGTCTACTTGGCAGGAACCTTTGTAATTTTATTTGAAAATTTGTTGATGCACAGTAATATGTAGTCACTGAAATACCTCTCTAGTAGTTTGACTTGTAATTTTCAAACTAACTGCACGCTTCAATATTTCAAACTTTATATTGGAATGTTGGTGGACTTATCAGAAGCCAGTTATTTATTTATCGAATTCCTTCTTTCCCACTACTGAGAACTCCAACAGCCTATAAAGCATTCTTGTAATCTTATCCATGATTAATACAATGTATGTGTTTGATGTTATCTAAGTTATGTTCAAACGCAGCCATAGGAAGTAGTTCAGCTATGTGAAAACCTCATTACTATTCATTACTATGATGCCATGTTTCCTTTACATATCTGGCAATTTTTAGGTGATTTAAGATAAGTCTGATGCAAATGACAGAGAATGGCATTTTCCCAAGCTTATTGCTGCTAGAACTAGAAGCTGTTTGTTATCTGTCCCAAATTTTGATGCTTTTAGAGATCCAGTTACTTTTAAATATCAGGACGCTAGGGTTTTGTCAAAAAAGCTTCTGTAATTGCTTCACTTTTGGGTATGACCACTTATGAAGTGATTAATTCTGGAAGGCAGGCGAATAGATATCAGTGTTCTGTGTGGTAAGCGTCACATAAATCTGTTGGTTCCTCCCAAGCAGCATCAACACATGTTTGAATTTATACTTCTATCACATTCATGTTTGGAGAACTAGAACTCAGTATTTTTTCATGTGAAAGACCGACGTCTGTCACTTGATGTATGATATGTTGATATGCTAATTGCCATTGGTAATTGCATTAACCATATCTCCCTCTCCATGTTATCTTCTTTGACAATGTCTTTAAGGCCTTGAAAGCATTCATCTTTTCATGATGATTTCCTATTGAAGTACTGTTGCACTTGGGCGATTTTTGGTGTGAAGTCACGAGCTGGGCACTCCAGCAAGCAATGAGATCCTTAAGATAAGGACAAGATAGGTGTGGGGGTAACGAGGACTATAGGGGTTCCCGTCCCCTTTAGTAAAAGGGAGGGGAACTCTATGGTTGAGCTGCTTGGAATTCGTCAGTTCATTAGAAACTAGGGAATTGCCAATCTAAATTGTGTCTCATACATTCATTTAATGTTTTGCTCCCCCTGAGAGCTTAACGCCTAAGGCTAAAGGGCAGTCAGGACTAAGGACTTGAAAGACTCTGTAAACAAGCAGTCGAAGTCAAATCTCTATGTAACCAGTAGTCCAGTAAGCACTCTACTGTCATTGTAGATCATAGCTCGCATTTCTCACAAGAATCGGAGTGACTACTTGTCAGTTCTGTGAAGCTTTTTTTGACAGCCTTATTTTTCAGTGACTGATATTCATATTCCATATGCCGGTTAATGAACTTTAATACATTGATAATCATGTAGATATTTGTTTTCTTACCTGCTCTATCATAATGATATGCTACTTTGAGTATATAAGTTTTAACTGATTGATGGAACTTGAATCTTATCCATTTAAATTTCTGACATGTTCTCCGCTGTGTTCTTTCTCTCTCCTCACCCTCCAAAATAAAAGAAATAAGTATCCTTTTCATGGTTGTGACAGCCACATTATGCCTCTGACTTTGTATCATTCTTCTATGTCTATATGTTGTATGATAGGATCTTTTGCTTATTTTCATCAAGAAAAGAATTAGTCCCTCCATCACTTATCACTTCTCTCATAGAGTCTGACACAAATATGAAGGCTATAATATAGTTGTGACTTAGCATGTGACTACTCTCTTTGTCCCAGATTAATTTGAATACTCACCATGGCACATATTTTTAAGAGATAAGTTGTCGGTAGTGGCTAACAATTGCTATCTTATTAAAAAGTTAGATATGATAGGAGTTGATGGGGTATATTTTATCGAAAAAGAGTTAGGTGGGCCAAAGGGAGTAGGAGAGAATTATTAGAATATTAACGAGACCATGCCTAAAATAGATGTATTCAAACTTTCAATGGACAAATGAAAAAGAACGTTTTCAAACTAATCTTTGACGGGGGATAGGGGCTTTTTTTTTTTTTTTGGGGGGGGAAGAAAATTGTCCGATTATGACCTGAGGGTACTTTCAAAATAATGTGTACCTCCGTTATTTTAATTGTTACACTTTCCTTTATAGGCCGTTTCTATTTAATTGTTGCACTTTCACTTTATCCTTATATGGTAACATGTCACATCAACTTTATACACTTAACTACCTCATATGTCCCACCACCCATTTTATTAATCCATCCAAAACCTTCTCACCTATCCCATTTTCTCTCTCCAATATTTCAATGGTTCTTCTACATTTTCCAAAAATTAGATATGCTTTTATTGTACTTCTTTCATACTTTTTTCAGAATTGCCTTGGTTTCCCCCCAAAGTGAAGTGTAACAATTATTTGTAAACGGAGGGAGTATGTGATAAATATTTTCAGGCATCCATGTTAAGGAAGTGTGAAGAAAATTATGCGATAGAGGTATTATAGTTGATGAATCGGAAGATCTCCATATTTATTAAGAAATCTGTGGTCATGTATCTCAATTATAGGTATTATGTGAAATCATGAACCAACCTGATATTGACTTTTGAGAGTGGTGCACTTGGAATGGATGAAACCAGCGGGATTTTGAGGGTAGTACTTGCATCAACGGTCCATTTTTTATTTTATTGAGTCTATTTGCAGCTGAAGTCAAGTGATAGCTCGACATATCTTGAGTTATAGATAAGGCCTTACATGATAGGTTGAGGGCTTGATATTTTTGGCTTCATCCCTCCTTTTTTTTACATGGGTGGCGTTATTTGCTACCCTTTTAAATGATTTACTACAGTGAAAGAGGAATATAAGATTCCGTTTATGATGTATACCTTCTGCTATTCTCTTCTGGATTCTGGGAACGTTTATTGAATTAGTTCATCTGGCCTTGTTTTGGTGTCATGAAGTGAATATTTTTTTTTCTTGTCAGCAAATGGACCTGGTAAATGCAAGATGAACAATGGAGGCTGTTGGCATGAAAGTCGTCATGGACAGACGTTTACAGCTTGTGTGGTAAGTTAATGCTATGAGGCTATAACATTTGTCAGTTATCTATTAGTCAATAAACTTTGGCAAATAGCTTCATAATCTAATGCAACTTCTATACTGGCAGGATCCTGAGGATACCTGCAAATGCCCTCCAGGATTCAAGGGTGATGGTGTGAATAGTTGTGAAGGTAACACTGTCTATAATCTTCAGTAGATGCTTGTTAACAATATATGGTCGTTCCACAGCAATTTTGTCTTCTTATTAGGTTTTTCATTTTGGTCTGACTTGTAGTTCCTGCATTGATTGTTACGTGCATTTGCTTGTGTTCTGTTTTGCACTTTTGCATGTAAAATGAATATTGCCTTCGACCTGTTAATATATTCTATAATCTGCCTGCAGTTTGCTGTTATTTAGTATTATGTGAATCGATTGGAGGACTTTTTAAATTCCTTGATGTATTACGGAAGTTAGGGCCCCGTTTTGTTCAACAACTTAACTTCCTTAAGTAAATAGCAATTTCTTTCCAAAAAAGAGAAGAAAAAGTAAATAGCAATTCTATGAAATTACATGAAAGTAGCTCCAGTTATTATCGTTGGGGATATATTTCTATATAGTAATTCTTCATTGCTGCTCACAAACCAACATTTAAGCATACGCAAATGTAATAAGATTTAATTGTAATGAACCAAAAACTCAAAAAGTATGTGTATCATAGATTAACATGGAATGTACAGCTTCTTAAGTTAGTTATAATTCTGTACAAGTAAGTTCTGTTGTCTCATGGGAACTTGGTTAAGTAGGCACTTGATGTTTTATGGTAGTTGACGAAACAATCCTAATTTTCTCAGTTTCTATGGATTATGGAACTATGGTCACTTACCTATCCAAACAAGTCCTTGTATGGTAGGTGCTGAGTAACAGTGAGCAATTATTACTATTAAATGGTTAAAATGCAACTACATCATCACGAATCAGCCTTGACATTGTGGACTTGAAGTTTTCTGAACCAAGATTAACCGATGTGAACGGGGCTTTTTAGATAGTGCCAATGGTATGGCTGTTCCACCAATATGTACTGGATTCGCCCACATCAGAGTGGTACGTCTCGGCCTAATGAGAGCTGAGAATGATTCCTCGTGTTTCAGGGAAAAAGAAAGAAAAATGGAGCAACAAGGAAAAATCAACATCAGTTTCTTTTTTTTTTCTTTTCTTGTTGTAGCTCACTTTTTTCGTTCTTTTATGCAATAAAGCATTGACGTTCTCTTTTATTGTATCCGACACTTCATGACTTTGACTTTGATCTTTTCCCTTCTCTGCTTTTCTCTTAAATGAAAAAAAGTCTTAGCTACCACACGAAGAAAAGAAAAAGATAAACCGATGTTGATTCTTCTTCTTGCTAGATGTTTCTTTCTTTTTACCTAAAATGTGAGTAATCAGTCTCACTTGGCCGCTTAGCTTTAAAAAGCGCGCCCAAGGCGCGCCTAGGCGCTAGGCGAGTGGAGGCGCCGACAAAAACGCATCCGACGAGCCAGAGCGAAGCGCACAACGACAGGCGATATGAGGCGCGCGCTTTTTGCCGCCTTTGGTTGAGGCGCAAGGCGCAGCGTGTTGCCGCCTTCCACAGACAGGCGCATGAGGAGAGAGAAAGTGTAGATCTGAGTTCAAAAGTTAAAAAAAACCAAAAAAATTTCGAATTTAAGCTTACGTGAGCTTTTATTTAGCAATTTCGAGCAAAAGCCCTTTGTTAATTTCATAAAATTTCATCAAATTAAACCCCAAATTAAAAACCCTAATTCTGGTTAAAACCCTAATTCTTCTTTTGGTGGGAATTAATGGCCGCCAACTCTGTGGGGGTTAGAGAGGGTGCCGGCGAGCCAAACACACCTACCACTTCCGACCGATCTCCGGAGGTTCCCGTCGGCGAGCAAGCTCCAGGTAAGTATTCTTCTCTCTCTTCGATCTTCTCTTCTGCGATTTTCTCTTCTTTCGTTCTCTATCTTCTTCGATCTTCTTTTCTTAATTTATCTATTCTTCGATTCTTGTGTCTCTCTCTTCTTCGATCTTCTTTCTCTCTCTTCTCGATGTTTCTGTGTTTTGATACTTTCCTCTTTCTCTGATTTACTTTCCTCGTTCTTTAATATTCTTTTTATTTTTATAAATGTTGTTTGCCTGGCAACTTCTCCTTTTTTCCCCTCTTTTTCTTTTTGGAAGCTGTAGTGCTGCACTTTTTTAGACTTTTTTTTTTAACTCCATACTAGTTTTAGTTTATTTTGGAGAAAAATAATATCCAGATATAATAAAAAAAAAATAAAGATATTAAAACCACAAAAAATAAAGATAATAAAACCAGATATAATTATTATTATGCGTGCGCCTTGCCTACGAGATGCGTTCGCCTTCGCCTTGCGCCTCAGTGCGCTTTGCGCTTAGCGCCTTTTTAAAACTAAGCTTGGCCGAGACGTACCACTCTGACGTGGGAAAATTTAATACATATTGGTGGAACCGTCCTAAAATGGTTTTGACTTTGACCTTTTCTCTTCTCTTCTGTTCTCTTAAATGATGTTTTATCATTTGATAGCTTTCTTCTTAAGTATGAAAAAGAAACAAATTTTTTTTTGAGGGAAATATTGAATTATTTTCCCAAATAATTAATTAAGGCAACCTTCATAACAAGTAAAATATTATTTTTAAGCCTTAAAAGTCTGTTTCTTTTCTGAAAATATTAATGTGAGGTGTTGCCTTTCTTTTTGTTAAAATTTTAAAGTTGATTTACCATGTGACCTCTATTATAATCATATACTACTTCCGTTTCACAATACATGCACCATTTGCTTTTTCACGCACTTCAATGCTCTTCTTTCGACATTATTATATTTAATTGTGTACAAGTAAAAATTATGAAAAGTTGATATTTGAAATCCTCGCATTTAGACGAATTCAACAAGATCCCACTTGACTATATTTTTTCTTACATAATTTTGAGAGAAAGATTGTGAAAGTTGGTTGATGAATAGTGCCGAAATGAGAAATGGTGCATGTATTGCGAAACGGAGGAAGTATATGGGTACCATTATTTTTTAAAAAAAAGACTTTAAAACAAAATTTGTGCCACAATAACCGTGATGCAGTCCGGACATCAGTTCCATAACCGAAACACCCCTACCATTATTGTGATCACGACGGAAATTGCAATATAAAAAACCAAGGGCTTGATTGATTTAGAAAAGCTATACATATATCTTGGTAAAGGGGAAATCGTGAATTTTAAGAAATGAGGACCACTACCTCACTAAGAATGACCATCTTTTAACAAACTCTAACAAGAATGAATGTGGCCATCTCTTTATAGTTGTAGCTTTATGTCTAAAAAATATTGTTGTGGAGTCATGGTGGCTAGAGAGGAGGCAGAAGGAATATATACTACATTGAGGGATAGCCTACATGGGCTTTTAAGGAAAAAAAATCTCCCAACAAGCCTAACTAACAACAACTAGCCTAGGTGGTCAGGCATATTAAATAGTTGACAAGCTGCAATTGCTTTCTAAAGAAGGAGAAAAAGGGCAACTTTTAAAAGAATGCAATGGTTTAAGTTATTTATTTCCTTAGAAACATGACAAGGTGCATCATTGGAACATCAATATATCATGGGAATCCAAACTATAGGTTGTTGTCCCTGAATAATCTCAACTATGGATTATTCTTGAATACTCCCAAATATAGCAATAGATTTAGATGGTCAAATGTTGAGTTGTCAAGCTCTAGAAGAGAGGGACAAAACATCTGAAGGAACATTATATGAGATATCCAGTTTAAGAAGTTAGCGGTCACATACTCACATGGGATCATTTTAGGAAGGCATATGCAAGAATAAATCATAGTTGAGGTTATTGTGGAAAACGCCCATAGTTAGGATTGTTCTTGTGAATTTTTTCCTACATTTAAAAGCTTACAATTAGTTAGTGGGTTATAATTTGGGGCCTTTTATTATTAGGAGTGATGGACATTCTTTATGAGAAAGAGGGAATAATTTGTGGAACACCAATTTCTTTATGAAATGCAGGACTGGAGGAATGCAGTTTGAACAATAGATCATTGGAATCGTATGAGCTATTGGGGGTGAACTAAGTTGAAATGAGTGTTACAAATATCTGAATAATTTGCTTTCATCTGCTAAATTATGAGGCGAATATGAAGTGCTCGATCTTAGGTAGGATATCATATTATATATGTTCAATGATTCTAATAAATTAGCTAAGTGTGAAAGAAAATCAAAATACGACAATCCTGTTGGAAAATTATGTTACTATCTTTTTACTATTCTCGATCTTCCTTATTTTATCCTAGTCCTATAAGCTTGAGCTAACATGGACAAAATAATACTGAAAGCAACAGTTAGTTTATGCTGGGGTCTAAGAAATATATTAGATATGAGAACTTTCTGTCTGGTGTTATCTTGAGAAAAGTGGCTGTATTTTATCATGAATAAAAGGTCAGACTATGTGTGAAAGATGCAGTTTACACCTTTGTAATATCTTTCGGATGTCTTCTTCTTGGCAATTGGCCTTCACAGCTACACTTCACATTTCTTGTGCTTCTTCCTGAACCAAGATAATATCATTTTTCCTGTTGATAAAGTGTAATAGCTTCCTTATTGCACTGTATATTCAACCCCAGTGATACTTCTTCATTTTGGTTGGTCTCCACTTGTTTACTATCTCTTCTGTGATGGTCACAGTCTCTTTCATATAAGTTTATCCTTTCCCCTTAGCTGTAATCCCTAGAATTTAGTTTATCTTGCATAAAATAGATTCAACATCTATTGTGATTTTATTGAAGTTACAAAAAAGAGCACATACTAGGATAACATCATATGATGAGCAGAGTTCCATTTGATCTGCATTTTTTATCTGAGCTGCCAAACCTATGTGATTAGCCCTCGTGCCCGCGAAGTATATTTGGTACATGGTATCACTATCACATGTATCAGATAACTCTTACTTTCTTAGTTTCTCATCTACATTTCATCATCACCCGATTACGATGGGTGAGAACCAGAATACATGCTAAACCTGATATTATTTTACTAGATTTTAGGAGACAATGAGAGGATGTAGTTTGGCAGAGAGTTTGAGGATCTTGGTAGGGTAATGATTGAATTTCAGAGATTAATTGAAAGCAAAAGCAGCTCCGGTTATGTGGAATAAGGGAGTGGAAAAGGATGGGGCAAGTAAACATGGATGAGACTTTGGACTGGTGAACTATTTTTCTGGTAATGGGCTGAAATAATGGCTCTCCAAACAAACTTTCACAAGTATTTTGAAAAGGATGAGTTATCTCTTGGTAGTAATCCTTTTATATCTTCCATGAATTTGGCTGTATGTAAAATTTTGGATTGAAGATAATTGTGCTGCCAGGTGGGGTATTTGGTATTAGTACCAATTATGCAAGTTTCAACTTTGACTTTATGGCATTAGACATGCTATTAACATAGTTGCACATCTAGCTTGCTTATGCTGTCTTTTGTTTATATTTTTTATTTTCTACTAATGGTGTGATTTTTATTTACCAGACATTGACGAATGCAAAGAGAAAAAGGCTTGCCAGTGCTCTGAATGTAACTGTAAGAATACATGGGGTAGCTATGAGTGTACATGCAGCGGAGATCTGTTGTACATGAAGGACCATGATACCTGCATAAGTGAGCTCATAAATCTTACATGTGGTTTATTTATTTATATATATATGCTTTCTCTCTGGCTTACTTCATTGTCATTCTGTATTCTACAGGCAAATCGGCTGCACAGGCCAAGTCAGCATGGGCAGCTGTATGGCTTAGTTTGATAGGTTTGGCAATGGTTGCTGCTGGGGGTTATCTCTTTTACAAGTACAGGATCAGGGTAAGTTTTACTGCTTAAGTATGAACTTGTTGTTTATAGTATTTTGAGATGTGATGATGTTTTCAACTAATATCTGATTTCATAATATGGTAGCTCAATGTTATAGAATGCATTTCTAGGCTGGTAGAATGATATGTGTTGTACTAGGAATACCATTCTAATGATTAAAAAGGGACATAAATTTTGAACATATGGATGATGGAACTTTAGCACTGTTTAATGTTCAAGATTCACGGCTTCACCGACTCTTGGAGACTGCTTTATACTTCCTCCTTTTTTTTTACTTGCAACACTTTCCTAAAAGGGAAATAATTAATTACTTGCAACACTTTCTACTTTTGCTTTTCCTATCTCTCTATCTCTCTCCAATCACATGGGACCTTCTCTTTTTTTCCTCTCTACCTCTCTCCTACCCAAATTTTGCATTGGAGTTGAAAAAAAAAGTGTTGCAAGTAAAAAAAAACGGAGGAAGTAACTGAATTTTTTATTCTTGGAAGTTGCAAACTTCAAGCTTCCGAAATTCCATTCCAAATGGTTGTTTAATTGACGTGTATTCTTAGGAATCTGCACTTCCTAGGAAGCACTCCCTTCATTCAGAAATAAACTAACATAGGAGTACTACTTTTAGACTTCCTGGAAATTAATTTGTCACAATTTCTAAAACTGTTAAGCATGTGACTGGACTTCTTAAGATACCCCAGCCTCAACGGGGGTTCATGAAGGGGGTGTAGGAATGACTCAATCAGATATTCTACTGGGTTTTTCACTTTATCATATTCTTAATTCTGAGGGTAGGAAAATGTGATTGCTATATTTGGACAAATAGAGCAAACCATTAGAAAGTTGTTTGGCCTACAAAAATATATGAAGTTGTTACTTCTGGCATGCTAGGGAGGTATTGGCCCACTTGCCGTCTCCCGAGCTACTTTTAAGCCTCTTCAGAAATTTAAGTTCCTGGATCAGCTTAATCAGAATTATAACCTTCTGTATCCAACCAAATACCAATGGCAAAGAAGGCATTCTCGTCAACTTATTTTTGTCAAACTGAGCCAAAGTACTTAATTGTTGACATCATGTAGCTAACAATGTCCTATTATTACTTGCAGCAATACATGGATTCAGAAATCAGAGCTATAATGGCTCAATACATGCCGCTGGACAGCCAGACGGAAATTCCCAATCATTCAGATGATCGTGCATGAAATGAGTGGCTCCATTGTTACTTATGACAAGAAGGGGATTTGGCTTGTTTATTTGCCCTCCCCTATCATCCTGTGGATTTGAGTGTACACCACCTCTCTGTAAATTATGCCGGAGAATAAGATTACCATAGGATTTCTTTTTGCAGATATTTATTCGGACTGTGAAATGCTGTAGTGTTGTAGTTTGCATTTGACGAAAATCGTAAAAAGAACTGTGCTGACTACTACTGGCTTCCTTGTCCAAATAGAAACTCTGCATCTACTATACCCCTTTTGCTTTCTTCTGGTTTTTGGATCTTTCTTTTCAGGTTTTTGTTAGGTTATATTTTAACGTTACTATAACGTGCTTGAAATATGCTAAAACTCCTTTTTAATAATTAATGGTTGGTACTTGGTAGTAGAGGTAAAAGTTCGGTGTACGGTTTGAATTAGGGCTTAATCCAATCCGATCCGAATAAAATTTGGATTTCAATTTTTCAATTGGAATCTAAACCAATTAGAGTTTGAATCCGATCCAATCCAATCCAATTCGAATTTTCATGCTCTAGATTGGATCCAATTCGAAAATTTAATAAATTAAGCACAACAGCAGCCTAGAAGATTTAGGAAATGAGGAATTAAGTGCTGTTAGGGTCTTAGGAGAAGGGTTGAAGTGCTACGCCTACTGGGCTATGAACTAGGCTTTTTAAAAATAAATTCAGTTAAGCACTTAAGTCCAATTCAGATTCATAATACAAGGCATATTACTATTCGATTATATTGGATTTTTGGATCCAATTACCCTCAATCCGATCCGAAAATCCAAATTTTCAAAAAAATTAATCCGAATCCAATCCGAACACAGTTTGAATCCGATCCGAATTACTAATTCGGATTGGATTGGATTTCGGATTTTATCCGAATAACTTTCACCCCTACTTGGTAGGAATTAGGATTACCAACTTTTAAGAGAATTACTCTAGTTGCGTGCTTGGTTGGTAGAATTTTTTTTGTGGAGAACATTTGTGGAAAGTTACTAAGTAGTGTACTAGTGTGTTTGGTCGGCAGAAAAACTTTTGAAGAGAGTGAGCTAGGGACTTCATTCCATATGTAATACTCTCTACCGGTACGGAGATTGAAAAACTGAGGTGTCGCTGAACTTTAAATTTGCTAATCCGAGTAGTACTTGCAACGTTGCAAATATGAATGGTTAGCGAAAACACTGCACATTTTTTAGGTGCTTTTAGGAGAACAGATAACTATGTTCTCTCAATTTTTTTTGCATATTTATCACGTATGTTTCTCAAATGAGCAAAATATAAAATGTGCAAAAAAGGTGAAGGAGCACCTAGTTCGAGGTGCTTTTGAAAGTGATACAGAGTTTTTTGCAAAAACAATGGCCTCACTCATCTTGGTTAGTATTTCACGACGTTGCATGTGTCGAGATTTAATTTAGTATTAGATTTAACTTATTTCCTCTGTCAAAGGGAAGATGTTTAGTGGCCTCAAGTGTTCAAAGCTTTTGAGATAGATAGATAATATTTCATCTGTTTTTTCTTTAAGAAAGAGTGTTCGATTGAGGGGAAAATATTTTCCCAGAAATTGATGGCCCATTTCCCTTTGGTTGGAAAGGGTGCAAAACGGTTTGGAAAATGGTTGCTCTCTTGCTCTAACTTCTAACAGTAGAGAACATTATCATTGTCAAAGGAAAGGATTTCATATTTTTGACCTATTCTTCATCTTTACTATTTCTTTCCTTTCATCCTCACTCAATTTTCATTCCTTTACTCTCTTATAACTTTGAATGTAAAGAACCAAATAACAGAAAACTAATTTATGATACGTGCTAAAATTTTCCAAACACTATAAAAACATAATGCCTTAGTTTCTAAATACATGCAACATGGAAAAATTTGCACTATTCAAGTACTAGTTCGACCGCAAATCAAAGCCAATATATAAATACAAATACTATCATATAATATATTGGTTAATTAGTCACAAAATGTATTATGATAATATCAATTATTATGAAAAGATACTAACTGTCAGATAATGTAGTGCATTTGCATGTATATATTGCATGTAATTATAAATGGAGGAAGTATACTACATCCCTTTCAAAATAGATGATACGATTTGACTTTTGCACTATTTACACACTCTCCTTTGACCGAATTTTGTGATTTTTACATACGGAAAAATATAGTCATGTAATCTTGTTAGATTCGTCTTGATATATACTTTTACGTTATCAACTTTTTATACTTTTTACATTTAGGGATTTAGAGATATTAATAGTTAAAGTTATGCGTTGGCAAGCGTACCGGGAGAAATGTGACAAGTATTCTGAAACAGAGGAAGTATATGTGAATATGATTATTAATTCTGGATAATGATGTGATGGAGTTCTTTTCTGCTTCATTTTTTACTTTGATCTAAAGCTGCAAACACTTGACATACAATACAACTTCCTCAAGCATGGTGCTGATATCAACCTAAATAATTAAATATCATATTAAAAAGTAGTTGACTTTTAGAATGCACCACATTGAATTAATCAATAAAATTACCAAAAACTGTCAATAAAAAGGGAAGCCCGAACTGAACGAAAACCAGGGGAGGGGATGAGGGAATCCCGACACACAAGGGGGAAAGGAGAGGGAAGCCTGACGCACACATAGGGGATGGGGAGGGGGAAGCCCAACACACAAACAGGGAAAAGGGTGAGGGAACCTGACGCGCAACCATCGGAGAACGAGGGGACAGTGAAGAGCACGGGAGGGAAAACAAAACCAGGATGCTGGGCGACGACGAGAAGCCAACCGGGAGCTGAAACCAAAAGAAACCGAGAAGCCTTTTCTGGTTTAGTTTGATGTATTGGGCCTCCCCTCCCCTTCCCCAGGTTGTGTGTTGTTTCAGTTGGGCTTCCCCTTCCCCTTTCCTTTTTGTGGTGGTCTATCGATGTCCTTTTGCCGGTCTGTTAGGCAGTGGAGCAAGAACAGTTTCGTGTGGTGGTGATAGCAAACTAGTTTTTAGTCACGGGTGATGCAGAAAAGGCTTATTGGTTAAAACTTTAGTATATTAAATTGAGGTCACGTAGTCGAATCTTATATGAAGCATGTTTCTATTTATTTTAATGTGCATAATGATAACATGGAATGAAACAACTAAAGGGAGACTGCCGCATAGTGCGTAGACTTGCTTAAGAACGCCTTTTAATATATTAGTATATATTAGACAAACTTAAGTCTCCATTCTGCTAACAAGTCCATTCTATTTTACGGTAACCCAACACTATCCTTAGGCATCTCGCACCAACCTAATAGTCCCTTCTCTTTTCATTCCTTTGTTTGCCTTTGAATCTCGAATTACAATACGCAATTTTGAAAAACTAACTCGACAGTCTTACCGAATATATTAAAAAGTCACTCAATGAATGAAATTAATCGCTAGATAGATTTAAAAGGGTGAGAACTGAATGGATTATACTGGTCATTAAATGGATTAAACTAGTCACTATATTCAGAAAGGTAGTTCGTTCTCTTCCTAATATTGGGCGTAGGCTATTGCTTAATTTTAAATTAAATGTAGGCGGTCCCTTACAAGACCAATTGAATTTAGTATTTTAAAGAAGTGGTAGTACATGGATATTTCATAAAACTATTTCATACAATGTAATACCTTTTTTATATAATTTTTTCCATCCCAATTACTTTTACAGAGTTACTAAGGAGCAATTGTAAATGATGGATCACACGACTCACCTGAGTGGCCTAGTTGTTGCGAGGAAGAAAATAAATGTAAGAAGAACAAAAATATATACGTCGTAAAAAAGAAAATGAAGGTACATTTTACCTCCAGTGTTGGTTCTCTCTCTCTCTCTACCCCCAAAAAAACCTAGCATACCCTAAAACACACCCGCACCCCGCAGGCTCGCTGGTAGCCGCAGGGTCGCCGGTTAGACTGCATCTGGTTCTTTTCTTCGTTCTTCGTCTTCTCCTGTTATCGTCATCCCTTTCCCCGGTGTTCGTCGGTTTTCCCCCGTAGTCGCATTGGCTTCCCTTACCCTCCCGTAGTAGCGTCGGTCTCCCCTTTCCCCTCCCCTGGTTGTCGGTTTACCCTTCCCTGGTTGTCGGTTTCCCTTCCCCCTCCCCCCTCCCCTGATTGTCGGGCTCCCCTTCCCCCTCCCACTTGGTTGTCGGGCTCCCCCTCCCCATCCCCATCCCCGGTGTAGCGTAGCTTCCCCATTTCCCCGTTAATTTTAGATATTAGGTTGGTTCCCTTCCTCTTCTCCCTTTTCCTTATTGTGGTCCTACCTTCATGGTCTCCATTCCTTTTTGTTACCCCGCATGAAGAGTTGGGGACGAAACCCCAACAAGTTCGGTGCAATGACACAAACTCCACTAGTTCGACAGTAGTGGCATGGAGTTAATAGTTTTTGGGACGATGTATGGGTCAATTTGTCACGGTTTTGCCTTGGTTTATGTGTCACGAAAGAAAGTGACTTCAGTGGTAGTTTCATCTTTAGAATCCCAGGAAGATTCCTCATTTTAATGACATTGGATTTTCCAGTTTTGAACAGATTTGACAATCCATTTTTGAAGATCGTTTTGGTTCAATCTCATGACAATATCCATCACATGTCAGTGGGTATTCAGTTGCAAGACACAAGGGGCATCTCCACCAACAATCGGCCTAGGGAAGTCCCTGTGTGAAATCCGTCATATCCTCTGCATAGAGCATCAGATTGATAAGGTAGGATGATGGTTTGTAATGTTTAGTTTGTTTTATTTTCAATGGGTTGTAAGAGCTAGTCGAGCTCACTTTAATTTCTTTTTGCTTGTTTTCTGTTTGAATGTATTAGCATTAGGATGTACTTCCATTTTTAATTAATGTAAATTTTTTCGATGACAAAATAAATAAATGAGAAGAACAATAAAGAAGTAAGGTTGTACTAAGACTTAGTGTAACAAATCAGTTTGTTAGCGTTCAAATCAGATGACTATGGATCCAAGTTAATTTGAAGTTGGTTTTTTTTAAGATTTGGATTGCACAATACACACCAACACAAGGTGTTCCAATTCGGGTTAATCCATCGGCTTATGTGATTCTAACATGCTCTTTTTACTTCTTTTATTCTGCTAACGTGATATATATACAACCCTCTATCTATTCTAGTGGTGTCAAAACAGGTTGTGGGTATATCCACGGCGAACCAGGTCAAACTCGGACATGTCAGGATTTTGACAGTCAGTGCCCCAGGTCGTGATTGGTCAGGTTTTGTTCATCTAGGTCGATTACATTTGAATCATGGGATTACCAGGTGCCGGATAGGTCTGAGCGTTCCATTTACAAGTCGATCCAATCCCGGGTATGATCGTCCGTGGACATTTTTTAAACCGGGTTTGTGCATGTCATATTTAGGTTTCATGTACGCTTGGGTAGAGTCAAGTGAACACGGGTTGAATTACTAATGACCTTAGTTCGATCATTGTGCAGCATCGGGTCCATTCGCTATTGGACGACAATTCAACTTTGGTTAAACTCCTAGTCGGGTCATTTTGATTTTGTTATGGATTTTGTAAACGAATCATATTATTAAAAGTATTAAGATCGACATATATATGTGTGTGTGTGTGTGTGTGTGTGCGCGCGCGCGCACGAGATAAATATATGCATGATAACGAACAACTAATAAAAACCCTTATATTGTTTACCGTGATGTTTAATGTTTCTCTTAGTCAACTTGTGTTTGGACTAATCAACTGCGTAAAACCACTCTAATATATAAATGAGTAGAACGACTCTTCATATGTTATACTACATCCGTTTCTTAATAAGTGCAACACTTTCCTTATTTGGAATAGTCACAATAAGTGCAACCAAGCTCAAAATGGTTAAAAAAGTTCAATACTATTACACATATGCCACCAAAAAGCGAGAGGGAACCACAACTTTTTTGTTTGATCACTTGAATTACTCTACTTTGTTGTGGTCCCAACTTTCTCTCTCTACATTTCTTGGTATTCCCCCACTTTCTCTATGTTGCACTTATTAAGAAACGGAGGAAGTAATATATAACCAACGACAATAAGAACAAGTAAACGATCAATTCCCAAGTTTATATAAATGACTCTATTATTATAAGCATTATTATTGATATATAAGTTTGTAAAATAGCTATGATGATCATGATAACAATAATAATAATTAATAAACATAAAGCGATGATGATAATAATAATAATAATAATAATAATAATAATAATAATAATAATAATAATAATAATAATAATAATAAAATAATAACAACGGTTATTTCACCATAACCCCTGACAAATTTTTTTTTGCACCATATACCCTTTCAACTTTTGAAATTCACCATATACTCCTCACTTTTGAAAAAATACATTCACTTGCCCTTAATGATTAACGGCGTTAAACTCCGTTAGTCATTAACCCCTAATCTCCCCTCTAACCCTAATTAACTAACCTAAATCTACCTCTAACCCTAACCTTAACCTTAACCCTAACCTTAACCCTAACCCTAACACCTAATACCCTAACCCTAACACCTAACACCCCCGCCTATCCCCCTACCCCCCACCCCCCCCCCCCCCACCGCACGCACCACCACTCCAATAGCCCCTCCCTCTCCCCTACCCCCGTAGCCCCCTTTACCCTCCCCGCAGCCCCCTCCTCGCAGCCCCCCTCCCCTTCCCCGCCGTCGCGCAAGCCCTCCTCCTCCCCTTCCCCGCCGTCGCGCAATAATTCGTGCTTGAGTTGATGAAGAATCTCGTTTCTCCCGAATTTTGAGAGGAATCGAAACTCCTTCACGCTCTCCCAAAATCGAAACTCGCAACCATTGCGGAATTCACGAATTCGAAACTTTCATCATTGATACTCCTTCAAAGCTCGAAAACCTACATCAACTCAAGCACGAATTGTTGTGAGTTTCAAATTTTGAATATTTTTTAGGGTTTAGGGGGTGCGATTCAACGGGAAGGGGAAGGGGAAGGGAGGGGGCGGGGTTGTGGGGGAGGGGAAGGGGTTGCGGGGGAGAGGGGTGGGGGGCTTCGGGGTGGTGGGGAGGGGGTGTGTGGGGAGTGGGGAGGGAGGGCTTCGGGGGTGGTGGGGGGGGGGTCAGCGGGGAAGGGGGTCAGGGGGGGGAGGGGGTGGTGGGAGGAGGGTGGTGGTGGTGAGGGGGTGATGTGGCGGTGGGGGTAAGGGGTGGGGGAGGGGTGGTTAGGGCCCAAGTTAGTGTATTAGATTAGGGTTAGGGTTAGGATTAGGGTTTGATTTATGTTAGTTAATTAGGATTAGGGGGTGATTAGGGCCTAATGACTAACAAAACTCTAACACCGTCAATCAAAAGGGTAAGTAGATGTATTTTTTGAAAAGTGGAGGGTATATGGTGAATTTAGAAAGTTGAAAGGGTATATGGTGCAAAAAAAAAGTTGTCAGGGGGTATATGGTGAAAAAACCGTAATAATAATGCTAACAAGAACAATAATAATACAAATAACAACATGAGTAATAATATAACAATAATAATACAAATACTAACAGTAATAGTAGCAACAATGCTAATAATATCAATAATAATAACAAACATAACACGGTATATATGTATTATGTTGTGACTCCATATGATAACATATAAACAAACTATTTTATCAATATGTTTAAACATTTTAGTATTACATTGGTATCAAAATAATTGTAAAACCACTCTACCATAATCTAATAAGTTAATAAGTACTTATTACATAATAACTTGTTAACAACTACTCCCTCCGTTTCATTTTAATCTACACATTTTCCTTTTTGGTCTGTTTCTTTTTAATCTACACACTGTTGCTTTTTCTATTTTAGATAACATGTCACATCTACTTTCTCCTCTTTTTCCATCCATGTCATCCACTTTTTAATATTTGAACCCACTTTTTACTTTCTCTCTCTCACTTTTCAGTTTCTCTCTCCACCTTTTCAGTTTCTCTCTCATACTTTTGTACTTATTCCTTGGTTCTCCCCCAAAGTGAAGTGAGTAAATTAAAATGAAACGGAGGGAGTATATAGTAACTTAGCACTTAATCAGTTACTCATTTAGACCTATTAACTCAGTAATTCACTAACTTATTAGTTGTTAATTGTTACTAATCGGTAACTGTTATTGTGTTAATAATCGGTTAATTGTTATTGTGTTAAAATTTGTCAGAAACAACCTTTTATAAGACACTTTTTGTCAGAAACAACCTTTTAAATTTTTTTTTGTCAAAACAAACCTTAAAACAAAATATGTTTGTCACATTAAACCAGATGATGTCACTCCGATGTTGACCAACCATTTCCGGCGTTGACTTAGTTAATGAGACCTTTCCCCCTAATTTTTTAACCTTTTCCCACGCAAACTTTCTCAGCACTTAAATTATTTTCTTGGTTTTCCTTCCAACACAACTTCCTTCTTGTCTCCTCTTATCTCTTCCCTCATTCATTATCCCTGTAAAAAGCTGAAGGTGAATTAACACCATATGAACTGAATTGCAGCGCATTAACTTCAACCAACTTCGGTAAGTTAAAATTTTAGTTTGAATTATTAGGGCTTAATTTTTCAGTTGTTTGAGCTAATTTTTTTCTTTGTTTAACGATGACTAAAGGGAAAGCTAGGGCGAATTCTAATACGAAGAAGAAAAGGGGTTTGAATTACAAAACTGTTCGAAAATCCAGGTACGTTTATATGGTTTATGATGCAATTTTATCGGTTTGACATATTTGGAATTGTTGAATTTTGAAAATGTTGAATTGTTGAAATTTGAAGGTGTTGAATGTTGAATTCTTGGTTTACATGTTTGATCCCATAATTTGTTAATTTTTAGCTTTTAATTGCAATTGTTGCTTGATTTGCTTAAATTACGAAATGTTGGATGAAAAATGGTATTTTGCTTGGTTTGTATTGTTGCTTAAAAAAGACTAAATTTTATTGGTTCAATTGTTGCTGCTCTAAAATGAAAATGGATTGTGTGTTGCTCTGCCTCAGGTTCAGTGGTAGAGGTCCAGTTTTTGATTGGATTTGTTTCATGGAGACTATAGATATAAGGTTGTATTATGGGGGTCAGTTTGTGACAAAGAAGAACAAAACCACATATGAGAGTTGGGGTATATAGTAAGAACTCTGGGATGGCATTATATACCAATGTTGAGGAGGTTTGTTTCTTTGAGTTTGTGTATTGGGTAAAACATGATTTGGGGTATAGTGATGTTGGTGAGATATGGTATAGGAAGAGAAGGTGCACACTGCACAATGGTAGGGCACAAATTAAGGGTGATGGAGATATTCCAACATTCTTGGAGGCACCTGAAACTGATGGAAGGTACAACCTTTATGTTGTTCATAATGAGCAGCAGGTGGAGGTGAATAAGTTAGCTTATGGAGCAGGGGTAAAGTTTTACACTGATAATGATAACACAAGTGAGGGGACACTTTAGGTGGGGAATCTTTGAACACTAATGAGGGGGGACCACAAGGAAGTGTAGTCAACAGTTTGACTATAGAAGGAAACCCTAGATCTGAATCTAGTTCCCAAGATATAAATACTCCACATGTGCACAACCAGAATACTACACCAGACTTCCTACCTCCTCAAACAACATTAGTTATTCAGCCTTCTCATTCTAGGCCACCAAAGCTTCCCACATATTCAGCTCATAAAAAAAGGGTAGAACCACCACATTTGAGAGAAGATGGTGAGGTTGTGACTGCACCACACATTTCAGATCCATCTCCAGCTTAACCAGACCCCACACCTGAGCCTGAGTTTAGTGATGATGACTTGAGTGAAGGTGGGGATGAATCAGAATAAGAGGATGTGAGGTTTGCTTAAGTGATGATGACTTTGAGGACTTGAGTGGTGATGATTTGTTCAATGATAATGTTGATTTTGACATCAGTGATAGGGTAACAAACAACTTAGAAGGTTTAAGTGTTGATGGTGAAGATGAGGATGAAACAGAAGGTCATGAAGATAGGATTCAGGTGGGAGATGAAGAGGAGCTTAATGACAGTGATGGAGAGGCTGCGAGTGTTGTTGGGTCAGATGATGAAGGGCCACAATTTCCACAATTCAACCCCCAAACTGATTTCACAGGGAGGATTACTCTCACAAAGGGTTTGAAATTCCCCTCAAACAAAGTTTTTAGGAAGGCCCTCCAACAATATGCCATTCAAGAGGGCTTTGACTACTACTACCTCCACAGCAACAACACAAGGGTCTCTGCATATTGTGCAAAAAGGTGTGGTTGCCCATGGAAGAGAACTAGAATTCTGAAGTGCACTTGTAAACAGAATAATAAGTGCAGATTTAAGGTGCACTATAAGAAGTTGAAGCTTGAGGAAACTTGGCAGATTAAGAGCATAAGGCCAGGGCATGTGTGCGGTCATCAACACATTAACAACAAAGTCACAGCTCAATATCTTGCTGAGAGATATTTAGAGGACTGGAGAGATGACCCAACCTGGAAGCTAAAGCACTTCATTAAAAGAGCTCAGAGGGAGGTGAAGGTTGAGGTTAAATATTACAAGACTTATTTTGCAAGAGCTAGAGCAATGAAGATGATATTTGGTGATGCAAGTATAGAGTATGAAAAGGTGTGGGATTATGCAGCAGCAATAATCAAATATAACCCTGGAAGCACTGCAATTTTCAAGGTAGAAGGGATTGATAAGCCTCCTGCTTTGTTCTAGAGGCTCTACATATGCCTCCAAGCTTGTAAGGAGGGTTTCATGGCATGTTGCAGGCCAATATTAGGGGTTGATGGTGCTCATCTGAGGGGAGCATTTCCTGGGATTCTACTCACAGCTGTTGGCAAAGATGGGAACAACAACATATTCCCTGTTGCTTGGGCTGTGGTGGAAACAGAGAGCTCAGAGACATGGACATGGTTCCTGGAGCTAGTGAGGAAGGACATTGCATCTGTTGCTGATTCTGTTACATGGGTACATGAAAAGGAAGGCCTCACATACATGAGTGACAGACAAACGGTATACCTACCATAAACAACAACAACTGATTTAATTAATTATTCCACCATAAACAACAACAACTAACTTAATTTCTTGTTTTTTTACAGGGATTAATTAAGGCATTCAACACTGTAATGCCTAATGCAGATACTAGATATTGTTGTAGGCATATTTGGAGCAATTTCAGAAACAAGTTCCCAGGGGTTGTATATAGGGAGCATTTCTGGAAAGCGGCCAGTAGATCATCCACAAAGGCATGTGTGCATATTGATGTGTCCATACTAACTGTGTACTAATCTATAAATCCTACTTATGTGCCATGTGTTTTTAATTTGCAGCATCATTTCAAGCAGCATATGGAGAAGATAAAAGCCATCAGTGTTGATGCTTTCAAGTACTTGGAGAATATACCTACCTGCCATTGGAGCAGACATGCATTCAATACTTCCTCCAAGAGCAGTATGTTGTTAATTAACTGTTGTGAGTCTTTTAACAATGTACTTAGAGATGCTAGGTGTAAGCCAATCATTCAACTAATGGAATGGATAAGAAGATATGTTATGGCTAGGTGTTGTGCAAAGAGGGAGGGGTTGAAGAAGTTTGAGGGTTAGATTATGCCATCGGTCATTAAGATGGTCCATAGGGGTCTAGAGGAAGCCGACAAAATGAATATAACCCCAGCACCTACATGAATTTGGAGTAGACCAGGAGGATGACACATACATTGTGAATTTGGAGACAAGGGAGTGTACTTGCTATAGATGGTATCTATCTGAAATCCCTTGCTGGCATGCTTTGGCTTGCATCCAGTTGAGGAGGCATAATTATGAGGACTATGTACACCCATCATACCATGTGAGTGTATATAGCAAGGCCTATGCACCCACCATTAGAGCTATACCAGGACAAAAGCAGTGGGAGGTTACACCACACCCTAGGCCATTACCACCACCACCACACATAAAGTTACCTGGTAGGCCTAGCAAAAAACAGAGGATAAAGGAGGTTGGGGAAGGCAAAGAGAAGTAGCAAGTCCAAAGAGCAAAGAAGCAAAACAGGTGTAGTAGGTGTGGAGGACTTGGTCATTACAAGACCAAGTGTGTTAACCCTATTCCTGAGCCCCGGGCAAAGTCCAAGGGAGGAAGACCAAAGACTGTAGTAGTTGCACCAACTGCTGCTGCTGTTGCAGGGAGTACAAGAGCAAGAACAACAGCAACAAATCCTACTCTGTCTAACCCTGCCACCTCTACAGCTCCTCAACTAACAACTGGTGCTGGGAAGAAGAAATCAACAACTCCTCCTCCAAGTAATGCTGCTGGGAAGAAGAAGGCAACAACTCCTCCTCCAAGTAATGCTGCTGGGAAGAAGAAGGTAATAGTTCAAGCAAAAAGGGCAGCAGGACCCTTAGAGAATAATGGCAAATCAAAGAAGAGCAAGGGTTCCTCTTCTCAACAGGGACAATCTTCACAGTTGTGCACACCATCTGCTCCCCAAGCACTGTCACAGTCTCAAAGTGCCATTGAAAGAATGTAAATGGATGTATTCCTTTTTGTAGTGGCAACATAATGTTTGTTTAGTTTTAAGGACATAGTGCATGTTTTTTGGTAAGTTTTTGAATTGGATGAACAAGGTTTGTAATTGGTTTGTGCGCAATGGATCATAATTAATGGTTAGCAAAATTTGTTCACTATGCTTACTATGGCTAGGTGTGATTGAGATTGATTTGTAGTTAATTCTCATGAAATTCAAATTGATAGCATCACAGTTATACAAGCTAGAAGAAATAAAACTCAACTTCATACTTCATATTTATTAGGTGGAAATTGTTCAAACTACAATAACCAAACATACCAACTGCACAACACCTACTACCACAACAACATTCTTTCACCAATTAAACTATGCCTAAAACATCTTCCTATCCAAAGAGTTTCCCAAAAATAATACTCAGAACAACAGAAATAATTACAGACACACACACAACAAATTTTACAACTCCTTGCTGGTTATCAGTAGCAACCCCAAAATTATGAGGGAGCCTAACATATTTCTTCTTCTTCAATTTTTCCATCTCCTCAGCTGTCCTGCACTTCTCATATTCAACACAGGTAAGCCTAGCTTTGAGGATGTGATTTTCAGTAGCAAGCCTAAGTTTTTCAGCAATAAGGACGTTAGCTACATCTCTTTGCCAATCCAGTATATCCTCATCCACCCATTCAAAAGTTTTGCAGCCCCTATGTCCGGTGTCATGGTTGAAGAATTTGCAGGCAATGAATTTCCTTCCTGGATTTTCATGCGTCCATGAAGTCCTTCTTGCAACAGGAAATCCACATTCGCAATTCACCATTGTTGCTGGCCAAAGCATCAAGTACAAGTCATGAGAATAAATTACACAATTAAAGACCAAAAAATAAATTCCCAGCATTAAATTACTAGCTGCAAGTTTATGAAATTTTAGGGAAGAATTTTTTTTTTTACCTTTCTATTGGAACAGATCTCCTGGTGATGGAGGAATTCAGATTCTGGTTTTCAATTATAATAGAGAAAGGAAGAAAGGTGGATTTTTATAAGGAGGGAAAAAAGAGGGGGAAATTCGTGGTTAATAGGTGAAGAATTGGGGGGGGAAGTGTCTCATTAACTGAGTCAACGCCGGAAATGGTTGGTCAACATCGGAGTGATATCATCTGGTTTAATGTGACAAACATATTTAGGGTTTAAGGTTTGTTTTGACAAATTTTTTTTTAAAAGGTTGTTTCTGACAATAAGTGTCTTATAAAAGGTTGTTTCTGACAAATTTTCCAATTTTTAAAGTTACTAAACTAATAATATTAGAATCAGAAATTCAGAATACTCAAATAGAAATAATATGAAAATACAATACTAATTTATTAGTAGTTTAGGCCATTAGTTTTAGAAAGATGAAAATCCAACCATTGTAAGTTACCAATCCATGTGATTGGGCATTCTCAATTCTCATTGGTCAAAATATAATGTCATGGTTTATGAATTAAGACCATTAATTTGAAAAAGATCAAAATTCAACCATTGAATCCCTATCCCTAAACCCTCTTTCTTTTCTCTCATACTCGTTCCTCACTGCTCACAGCCTCCCTCTTCATCTTCCTCATTCCTCTTCCATCTTCTCGTACACCACCATCACCACCACCATTCTTCACTACAAGAAAATGCGCTTTTACCGACCGAAAATATCGACTGAACTTTTTTTGGTAGGTAATTATACACTATTTTCTATCTCCACTCAACTCTCGAATCTCAGATCTATTTTCTCTCTCATCTGTCACTCTCTACCTCTCAGTTTCTCTATATCCTAACTTCATATGTTCTTACTGGTGTGCTAAAGTCCAAGAAATCAAAGAAAATCTACAAGGTGGAGCAAGGGTTGTGAAATGGGTTCTTTATGCCATAACTCAAGTAAAGTTGATGATCTCTAGTCAACATCGCAAGATTCAAAAAGAAACTCCAAAAATATGAAAATCTCATTGTTTATATACTTGATATAATGCTTAGTGTTAGATCTAAATATTAGGATAACTCTAGTTTCTCAGGGTTCATGTTTATATTTTACAATTTTTTGTAAGTATTTTTTTGTTCAGATTTACATGTCTTGTTATTATTTTTGTTTGATTTTTTCTCCTAAAAATGAATTGGATATTTATAGTCCCCGTTGTTGGTTTGTGGTTGGATATATATGACCTTGTCCATCTCACGCGCCTCTCTCATCAACCTTACATGGTAGAGAAAGAATGAAACTTTCCAATTTCTTAGGTCCGTTTTTATGTTGGCATTGATGAATCTGGTTTTTTTTTTGCTATGTTATGTGTTTTTTTCTTGTTGCAAGCTTCAATTTTTAATGGCATTTTTTTGAATTTTATTGTGTTTTGGTTTATTAATTTTTTTTTTATTTGTTTGTTGGTTTAAATTTTATTATTATTTGGACAATAACTGTTACATGTGAATCTAGGCATGCTTATTTTGGCTTACTAGGCATTTGTCTTGATGTTTGAAACTTCTAATTGATATTGTGAAGAGAATGGTTGATGCATGTGTATGTGATATGAGAATTTGGTGTTACTTTGAACTTAAGAATTATGATATTATGTGAGATTGTATGCAAATTGAATTATGGTAGTATATTGTTCAAGTGTGTGAGGGTGTCTTGATCCTAGGAGTCATGTGTTCCTAAATTTGAGCAAGAAAGATTGAAACTTTAGCTATATGTATATCTTGTTGCTGTGATTGTGAGAGCCAATATGTTTGAATCCGGATCAACTAATGGTTAACTAATCGTAATTTGATGTTACCTTTTACTTTTGCAAAACATTTACATATTTTAACACTATAATATAATAGTGGCATAGTGTAGTTGTAGACTTGTAGTTATTTGGTTAGAAAATCACTCGGTCAAGTCGTAAGTTATTAATCATAAGTTATAATGTTAAGTTAACTCTAATTTTAGTAAAACATTTGCATCTTTCCAGTTATTATACCTTATAATAATAAGTTTAATAAAAAAATCAAAGTAAACATAATTGACTTGTGAATTCAAGTAAAATTTGATCTAGATAATAATACATTAATTTGGTTACAAAACAGTTTTGGTTGAGTTAAGTTCGGTTTTTTAATTTAAATCTGTCAAGTTCAAGTCAATTTTTGTTCAATTTAGTTCTAGTAAAAATAATTTACAATAATTGAATTTTAATAATTTTGTGGAGTTTAGTCGTTCAAATAGGTTGGTTTGAAAAATTGGATCAAATAAGGCAAATCTTATTTTATCTAGTTAACATGAATTATAGTTGAATTCGGGTTGATCATAATATAAAGTCTATCCAAGCCTAATTTTAAAGGCCCAATTAATTGTATTTTTTTAATATTTTAATATTAATTATTCTTGATAATTAATTTTTAAAGGATATTTAGAAAATCAAATTTTTATTTTTAAAGATAGTTGATTTTGGATTTCAAAGGATAGATTTTACCATAGGATAATTAATAATCTTAAAACAATAAAAAACCCGGCCAGAAAGCCGGTGCGCGAGACACACAGGCTGTGCGCTTGGCGCACAATTTTTCCTTATCTTTTCGCAATTTTTTCGGTTTATTTTGCTTATAAATAACTTGTTTCTTCGAACGATTTTTCACA
Organism: Beta lomatogona; assembly: GCA_947646795.1. Lineage (NCBI taxonomy): Eukaryota > Viridiplantae > Streptophyta > Magnoliopsida > Caryophyllales > Amaranthaceae > Beta > Beta lomatogona. Next base: position 382,085 of record CANSNZ010000754.1, on the reverse strand, counting down.
ATGCTTTCCAATACTTTAACACTTCGACATCCCTAATAACAACTCACACTCAAACTCATTTTTCAAACACTCCGACTCACATCCAAAGACATTCAAACACATTCATACCTTCGAATTTTCTTATCTCAAGCTTCAAGATTGCTCATCGTGCAGAGCGTAATATAAGAACCAGGCAAAAAAGGGTATAACTCCTGAGGGTCAATTCTAATTTAAATCCTTTTTTACTAACAATTTACTTGTCATAATGTAGATCTTGAAGGAATTAACACTCTCTTGTATATTCGTCCCTAAATTTCTCTTTTTTATATTTATTACATTCATATGCATGATTATATGATTTAATGCTTTCAGCACCTCACATGCTTATTATTGCTAATCAAGACCTAAAGAACTGTTCTAACACCTAATAAGATAATCAGACAATTGGATTAGGTTCCCAGTAATTTGATTGCATAATAACATATCACCAAAAATTAGTCTTTTGCATGTTTAGTGAAACGACATAGATTAATTTTTACATTGCATTAAAATATTATGTGGTTATTTATTTGCATAAAATTTGATATGAATCGATATTAAGTAGAGACCATTAATGGCGAATTTGATTCATGATCTTATTCGTACCCTCACCCTGGACTCAATCTTTGGTTCAATGACCATCTATGGGGTAATGACGGGAAAATGTACATTTCATAAGTCCCTAAGTTGTCCCTAAGATTTTCTATCCAATTAGGTTTATGAGTTTTCCTTTAAAGACTTTGTTGGTGACTTCTTTATTTCAAAACAAATTTCAATAAACCCTTGACAATGAGGTAATCAAATACGCGCTCATCCTGCTTAGGCAATAAAAGCACGCCTACAGTTTTACGACTTCATTGGGGAGTATTTACAACTAAGTTTTAATGAGTGGGTGAAACTTCAAAAATATGTTTCATTCTCTTTTTATGCTTTTGAATAACATATAGTTTTGCATGTGCATGGCTATTATTTAAACCACTATAAGGACAATCGTCCCTGCCTCATTAGTTCATGTTCTATGCATGAGGCCACCCCGGGGGGTTTGTGATTTTCCTTTCCAAAAAGCTTCCTAAGTGATACTGTTGGATCTTATTCATAAGCAAACCTACCCAACCATGACATTGTTCTTTTGTTCCTGACTTGAGAACTGGAGTGCGCCTTACACGTGACCACCTTTTAAGCAAAGGTACGAAGCGTGGGATCAATCTATTAGTCATGGACCCTTTTCAGCCTTAATATAAACCTGACCATAGTATTCAACATAGATCTTGAATTTAGGTTGGAACTACATATTATTCTTTCCTATATGAAATTATTGATTGCTTGTTTTCTATGTTCAACATGCTTTCCCCTCGAATTAGGCTAGAAATCATAAAAAAACGACCAATGCATCGACAAAACGCAAAATCTGCTCCGTGAAACTGATGCGCCAAACGCACCAAGCTTGCGTCACACGTAAGCCTCGTGCGCCTGGCACACCATATTGCGTGGCACACAAGCTTCTAAACGCACAATGCTTGCGTTGCACGCAAGCTTCAGGTGCTAAACGTACCTTGCTTGCGTGGCACGTAACATCATTGTGTGGCCCCCAAGCTTCTTGCACTAACCGCACCTTGCTTGCATGGCACACAACCCCATTGCGTGTGGCGCAATCTACACTGCAGTTCCACAGTTCGTTTTTCGTCGGTTTATTTGCCGGTTTTCGATCTATCTTCGCGTCATATTTCATGATCACCTTTAGGACATCTTTTTCATACAAAACTCACCTAATCCAAAGATAATAATAGATCTTTTCATACATATCATTTTTAAGGTTGAGCCTATCCTAAAAAGTACATCAAGATAAGTGATCATGATAGAATAAGAGTCATCATGCATCATTAGTGGAAAAAAGCCCATCAGATCTGGTCAAAACCGGGCTTACAGATCCGGTTTTGGTCCGGATCTGTTGGTCCCGGAGCGACTCTTAGTGATCAACTGATCCGGTCCAGAACCGGATCAGTTGATCACTAATTGATCCAATTTTGGGTGAAAACAGGAGCAGTTAACCATGTTGACTCCCCCATTTTTTTCGCATTTTTTTATTATTAATCGATACAAAATCAATAGTATATATCACATTTTATTATGCTTTTGATGCTCAATTGAAGCATAAACATAAATAATTAGATACATAAAAATATTAACTACTATAATCTAGCTAAGTCTGTATATATTACATGGTTAAGTCTGCATTTTCCATCAGGAGCTCTGCTCTGTGACGCTTAAGTACGACCAACTCCAGTGATTTATCTGTAGAAGCTTTAGCTTCCTATATCCTAAGAATTGCGCTCTGTTCTGCAGCAGCATTATGGTCAGCAGCTATCACTATTCAAATTAAACCAGGATAAGTAAGTTGGGATAAGCTAAAATTTTGGAATACAGTAGGGCGTTTCGGCGATCTCTTCTTGCGTAATACAGGTTCGAGATCAATTGTGCTCTGGTTGGCTTGTGTAAAGATATATTACAGGATAGAAGATAACCACCAGAGTTATTATAACACACAACACATATGTGCTAGACACTAGAGTTATTATAAAAAAGGAGTCCACAACTTTGCTACCATAGATGATGGAACTGTGACACAAAACAGGTACAAGTACAAATGTAGGACGCCGTAACTCAGAATCCATGTATCTTGATGTGTTCCTTCTTCACAACGCCAGCCTGTTTGACAAACCAAAGCAGAAGAACCAAGTCAGGATAATTTACTATAACTAGACCCTCTATTATATGAGCAACATAATTAGATATATGTATGTGTCCAACTGTAGACTATACCTAAACCAGGAAGGTTGACATATTTTTCCACATATCACTTTGCAGTTGAATCACCTGACCTAGTTCTGGGCCCTGAACCACAATACAACTACAATGTGCATTTCGAAAGTCTTCAGTAGCAAAATAAAACTAAGGCATAAATAAAATACAAAATTTTTGGATTCTAGGTTGCAAGTCTTAGTCTATCACAAAACACTCGAGTGCAACCCGCCAAAAAAACAATGCAAATATAACTTGACAATTTACCATACACAACAGGAATTTGGACGTCCATATCCGACATGAAAACTAGGCTTGTAGATAAGGATATGCGGACCGAAAAGTTTATACAACAACAAATAGCTCAGACCTGCATTATGTAGGTGTGTTTTTATTTCGCTTACGCGGTGTGAGCGCATATTTGACTACCCCATTTTTAAGGTTTTATTGAAAAATGTTTTGAAGTCGCCAACAAGTCTTTAAAGGAAGACTCATAAACCTAATTGGATATTGGGAAACCATAGGGACAACTTAGGGACTTATCCAATGTAGATTTCCCTGTCCTGACTCCATAGATGGTCATGAACCGTAGATGGTCATGAACCATAAATTGAGTTTGGGGATGAGGGTATGAACACGGTCGTAATGAACCACATTCGCCCATTACTGGCCTCTACTAAATATCGATTCATGTCAAGTTTTATGCAATAGAATAACCAGATAATATTTTCATGCACCCTAAAAATAATTTAGTCTAGGTTGGTTCAGGAAACACATAAAAGACTATATTTTTAGTGATATGTTATTAGGCAATCAAAATTACAGGGAATCTAGCAGGTTGTCCAAATTATCTGATTAATATTAGAACAATTCTTTAGGTATTGATTAGGAAAAATAACATATGTGGTGATAAAAAGGCAAGCACGACAATCAAACAAGCATATATAATAATAAAAGGAAAGAATAGAGGATTAGAATATATACAAAGGAGTGATTTTTATATTAAAGATCTACATCAATAAAGAAATATTTAGTAACTTCAATATAAATAAAATGAACTTATTCAAGGACCCTCCGGATTATAGCGTGTTTTGGGTTTGAGAGATTGACAACCTTCAGAACGAGCAATCGTGAAGCCTGAAAATCAGAGCTTGTATGAAAGTATTTGTGTTTGTATGTGTTTTTGTATTGAAAAGTCTGGAAGTATGAGTTTTGTAGAGAGAATTCGTAAGTGTTCGTAAAGTATAAAAGATATAAAAGTCGAAGTGCTGTTTGGAAAAACCGTATTTTAATTCAGAAAATCGAAGAGTATTTATAGGGAAAAGGAACTTGCGCTTCACGCGCCAGTTGTGCCTGGCGCAGGTGGCTGTGTGACGCACAACCACACGTGTCAGGCGCAGATTGGCGCGCCTGACGTGACAAGACTAATAAACAGCGTACACGTGGTACACATTTTTTTTTAAAATATAGAGAAGACATGCCGCGTGTGGCACAGAGTGTGCGCTAGGCGCAGGACTCAGTGTGACACACAGATCCACTTGTCAGGCTTGTGCGTCACAACATTGCGCTCAACGCACGTTGGTGCACTAAGCGCACCGCCTTGCTTTTGACACGTTTTCACAGCAGTTTTTTTTATTAATCGCGTTTTAACGATTTTTGGTTTATCTTTTAACTCCGAAAATTTGATTCTACGGGATAAAATCCGATTTTAATTATAAAAATACCTTTAAAAATATTTATTTTCTTTAAATAAAATAATTAATTATCAATGAATAATTAAATGGGCTTTCCAAGGAGTTAGGCACGAAATAAAATATGATTTTGGATCATTAAAATACGCTTTAACACTTTTTAAATAGTTTTGGCTCTTCGGACTGCTCAGCCCTTGGGTCGTACCAATTAAGACCGCGGTATGTTTCATCATTGGATCCTTAAATGGGGAACACGATTATGTGTCTACAAAATCCCCCCCTTTGACCGAGGTTCAGGAAACCGATAGTCAAAGTACACGGTGTCGGGATGGAGAACGATTCTAAACGCTCTGCAGTTTAGAAATGATCTATGCAAAACAAAATTAGTATGCAGGACAATAACTACAAGCAATCTGATTACCTGTAGAAGAAGATGTTAGCAGATAGGTGCAAACAACTCAGATAAAGCACATAATGATGCAATAATGCAAACTTAGGCTCTCTAAGGATGCATGAGATGTTCTGCAAGGATTAAATTATGTAATGCTAAGGAAGAGGACATGTCATGCAAGGTCAGGGTTATGCAAGACTAGGACATATGTAATGCAATGCAAGGTCAGGGTTTTGCAAGGCTAGGAGATCTGGATATGTAGAATGATGGAACGATCAGAAATGAAAAAAATTATTTTCGAAAACTTTTTAGTAAATAATTTGGGTCCGTAAACGAGGTTCGCATATTACAACTCTTCTGGAGTTGGATTTGATTTGGAGGAACCACCACATATATAGGAAGCCCCCACTTTGGGTAAGCTTGTCTTGAATAGCACTATGAGCCTTGATTGGTAGGCCGCCCTTTCGGGTTTTCAACCTAGCGGGCTTGGATATACCTTGGAGAAGGAGTTACGGTTGATGAAAGGTTGAAAGGTTGAGGCTTTAGGTTTCAATGAAGGTTTAATTGGATGGGTCAAGGTAGGAGCTTGGGTTTGGATTATATGGGTTTAAATGAGGGGTAGAATTTGTGTGCAAGCCCCTTAGCTTGACTTTTTTTTTTTATTTCTTTGCCTTGAATTTTTCTTTTTTGTCCTGTGCATTTTCTTTTGCTTTTGCTTTTTTTTTTTTCTTACTTTGAATATTTTCACTTTTATTTTTATTTTTATTTTTGCCTGGCATTAATTTTTTTTTTATGTAGTGAGGCTTGCACACAAGTTTTTTTTTTTTTTTGTTTTTTTTTTTTTTTTTTTTTTTTGTGGTTTTGGGTATTTGGAAGGTTTGAAGGATATGTATGGCGCTTTGATTTGTAAGGATATTTGGCTAAGGATCATGGAGATGATGGTTTAAGGGATTTTTTTTATTGGTATCCATGAAGATGGCTTAAGGATAATGGAGGGGAGAGGGGGAATAAATCTTAATCCAAAGTATGTCCACTTTTTTTTTTTTCTTTAATTAGTCAAGATCATTAGGTGATTTAAGTTCCATCATTGAATTAGAAGAATTAATAAAATGATAGAAGCCAATGAAAATGAAAAGAAAAATAAAATTAAATGAAAATGGAAAGGCTATGATATATGAAGTCCTATAGTGACATATACTAGATGGGAAAGGGCAGAAATGGTTTAGGGTCAGGACACTTGACTCATCCTAGGAAAAAAGAAATAAAAGACTAAGCCTTTGAATTGTTGATGCACTGCGCAAAAGGGTTGTTGGTGATGCTGTTTCTCTTGGTAGCAAGTATAAGAAGTCTATTGTCGTCAATAATGTTTTGCAGCGCATTTATAAGATCCAACACTAGATGTCAGATGTTCATTATTTTGTTGCAATTCACTGTAGAAGTTTAGGTTGCACCTTTTGAATTTTCTTTTAGGTGCAGGGTTCGGAGTAGACTCTGTAGAAGTGATCGCACCTCTATTGTGAAGGCGGTCAAAAATTTTGAATTTTCTTTAAGATGTAGGGTTCGGAGTAGACCCTCTAGAAGTGATCGCGCCTCTATTGTGAAGGCGGTTAAAAAAAGTAATCTCATGACTCTAAATGAAGTCGGGGTGGTGATAGTGCGATTGATGAGCTATAGAGTAGGCTCACATTTGTCCCTCCATTAGGCGTTCCTAATGTTGTAATCTCTCGACTTGTCCTGAACAAAAATCGAACGGACCTCGTAAACTTTAAGAAATGAATTTCGAAATGAGAAATGGAAATGAGGGATGGAGAAATGGGAGATGGGAGATGAGAAATGGAAGTGGAAATGGAAATAGAAATGACGAATGGAAATGAGAAATGCATTTGAAATGGAGGATTAGAAATGGTTATGGATTTTTGGACTAGTATAGGTTTGACAATGATGCATACATGGGCCGAACTATATGCATATGCAGATATGGACTGGACTGGACTGGACTATGTAAGCAGACTGGACTAGACTTTGAACTTACAGGAGAGCAAGCAGGCTAAGCCTAAGGGTATGAACTGATCTTTTATAGTCCCAGGACTTGACTAGGGCTTACAAGAAGATGCAAACTAGACCTAGGATTGGGCTTTTATACTCTGAAGACTTGACTAAGGTTCACATAGAGATGCAAACTAGACCTAGGGAATGAACTTTTATAGTCCGAAGACTTAACTAGGGTTTACATATATAGAAATGCAAACTAGACCTAGAGAACTTTTATAGTCCGAAGACTTGACTAGGGTTTACATAGAAATGCAAACTAGACCTAGGGAACTTTTATAGTCCTAATACTTAACTTTTATAGTCCGAAGACTTAACTGGGGTTTACATAGAAATGTAAACTAGACCTTGGGAACTTTTATAATCCTAAGATTAACTTTTATAGTCCGAAGACTTGACTAGGGTTTACATACAGATGCAAACTAGACTTGGGGAACTTTTATAGTCTTAATACTTAACTTTTATAGTCCGAAGACTTGACTAGGGTTTACATAGAGATGCAAACTAGACCTAGGGAATGAACTTTTATAGCTCGAAGACTTAACTTTTATAGTCTGAAGACTTGACTAGGGTTTACATAAAAATGCAAACTAGACCTAGGGAACTTTTATAGTCCTAAGACTTAACTTTTATAGTCCGAAGACTTGAGTAGGGTTTACATAAAAATGCAAACTAGACCTAGGGAACTTTTATAGTCCGAAGACTTGACTAGGGTTTACGTAAAAATGCAAACTAGACCTAGGGAACGAATTGGGCCTAAATGGACCTATGCTTTGAATTGGATTTAGAATTAGACTTAGATTGGAATGGACTAGGAATAGACTTGGACTAGACTTCACATATCTCATAAAGATGCAAATGGGCCTAGATTTTGACATGAACTATACTTATATGGGCCTAAGATCGACTTTAATGCTAGTGAATGCATGGACTCAAATTTAGACGGGCCTAAGATGAATGCAAAATGGAACCTAATGCATATGGGCCAAAAATTGAATGTAAGTGGATTGGATTGATTGGTTTGTATTGAATGAAGGTATTTGGATTGGGCTTAGACTTTTCAAAATTTGTTTTTGAAAGGAACCCCTCGTTTTTATCTTTTGTTAGGCAAAAATGATGGATTAATTTTGAAAATATTTTTGTAAATGTCTTGTATTATGATGATTAGTAAATGCTTTATTGAAGAAGGTATAATAGACATGGGTGTAGGATTCATTTTGAAAGATATTTTTTTTTTTAATTTGGTTGAATATGGTAGGGTAGGATTGATAGGGAAGATTAGTTGGACAATAGGGAGAAGGTAGATATGCATGACAATTCTATAACTCTACCATGACCAATTTTCTAGATGCACCTTTTTTTTATGACAGACTCGACCTTGCATGAAAAGATTGATTTTTTAAAATTAGGTGAGACCCCTAGAATGACCATGTTTTTACGCAAATGTAGACGGACCAAACATAGGATCGACCACCACAATGACTAAATCGACGAAAAGCATGCGATGCACAAACTACGAGCCACACAGCACTATTGCGAGCGGCACACAGCCGTGCATCTGGCGCGGGAGCGGTGCGCCAGGCGCAAATTAATGCGCTTGGCGCACTACTTCCCCGACATGTTATCCGGGGATTTAGGCGAGGTTTTTGTCAATCGATGATCTTTTTTTTTTTGTCTTTTGACACGATTTTAGGCGCAATGCAAAACGATGAAAATTTGACAAGATAATAGCAGGCAAAAATTGCAATCACAAGCAAATTTCATATGATATGGATGAAAAAGTTCCAACCTTAAGTCCAGTTGTACGTTTGAAACTATGGTCGGGTTTATGTTAAGTCTGAAAAGGGTCTATGACTAAGAGATTGATCCCACGCTTCGTACCTCTGCTTAAAGAGGTGGCCACATGTAAGACGCACTCCAGTTCTCAAGTCAGGATCAAGAGAACAATGCCATGGTTGGGTAGGTTTGCTTATGACTAAGATCCAACACTATCATTGAGGATGCTTTTTGGAAGGACAAAGCGCAAACCCCCGAGGGCGGCCTCACGCATAGAACATGCGCTAATGAGGCAAGGTAGATTCTCCTTATAGTGGCTTAAACAATAGCCATGCATGTGCAAAACTGTAATGTAATTCTAAAGCATAAAAAGAGTATGAATCGTATTTTTCGAGTTTCACCCACTCATTTAAAATTTTTTTTTTTTTTAAATCCTCCACAGTGGAGTCGCCAAATTGCAGGCGTGTTTTTATTTCTCCTATGCGGTGTGAGTGCGTATTTAACTACACCATTTTTAAGGTTTTATTGAAAAAACATTTTGAAGTCGCCAACAAGTCTTTAAAAGAAGACTCATAAACCTAATTGGATATTGGGAAACCGTAGGGACAACTTAAGGACTTATCCAATTTAGATTTCCCCGTCCTGACTCCATAGATGGTCATGAACCATAGATTTAGTTCGGGGGTGAGGGTACGAACACGGTCATAATGAACCACATTCGCCCATTGCAGGCCTCTACTAAATGTCGATTCATGTTAAGTTTTATGCAATAGAATAAGCAGATACTATTTTCATGCACCATAAAAATAATTTAGTCTAGGTTGGTTCGAGAAACACATAAAAGACTATATTTTTAGTGATATGTTATTAGGAAATGAAAATTACAGGGAACCAGTAGGTTGTCTAAATTATCTGATTAATATAAGAACAGTTCTTTAGGTCTTGATTAGCAAAAATAACATATGTGGTGATAAAAAGACAAGCAGGACAATCAGACAAGCATATAAAATAATAAAAAGAAAGAATAAAGGATTAGAATATACCGAGGAACGATTTTTATATTAAAGATCCACATCAGGAAAGAAATATTTAGTAACTTCAACATAAAAATAATGAATTTATTCAAGGACCCTTGGGATTATATCATGGCTTGGGTCTGAAAGTTTGACAACCTTCTGGACGAGCAATCGTGAAGCCTGAAAATCTGAACTTGTATGAAAGTATTTGTATTTAAAAGTATGGAAGTATGAGTTATGTTGAGAGAATTCGTAAGTGCTCATAAAGTATAAAAGATATAAAAGTTGAAGTGTTGTGTGGAAAAACTGTATTTTAATTCGAAAAATCGAAGAGTATTTTATAGGGAAAAGGAACTTGCGCTTCACGCGCCAGCTGTGCCAGGCGCAGGTAGCTGCCTGACGCATAATCACACGTGTCAGGCGCAGATTGGCGCGCTTGACGCGGCATGACTGATAAACAGCGTACACGTGGTACGCGTTTTTTTAAAAAAGCATAGAAAAGACAAGCTGCGTGTCGCACAGAGCGTGCGCTAGGCGCAGGACTATGTGTGACACACAGATCCACGTGTCAGGCTTGCGCACTTGGCGCACGACATTGCGCTCAGCTGGTGCGCTAAGAGCACCACCTTGCTTTTGAGACGTTTTGACAACTGTTTTTTTTTTAAAAAACGCGTTTTAACGATTTACTTTTATCTTTTAACTCCGGAAATTTGATTTCACGGGATAAAATCTGATTTTAATTATAAAAATATCTTTGAAAATATTTATTTTCTTTAAATAGAACAATTAATTATCAATGAATAATTAAATGGGCTTTTCAAGGAGTTAGGGACGAAATACAATACGATTTTGAATCATTAAAATACGCTTTAACACTTTTAAAATAGTTTTGGCTCTTCGGACTGCTCTGCCCTTGGGTCGTACCAATGAAGAACGTGGTATGTTTCATCATTGGGTCCTTAAATGAGGGAACACAATTATGGGTCTACAAAAGCCCCCACTTTGACTGAGGTTCAAAAAACCAATAGTCAAAGTACACGGTGTCGGGACGGAGAACGATTCTAAACGCTCTGCAGTTTAGAACTGATCTAAATACGTCGATGTCTGCAAAACAAAATTAGTATGCAGGACAATAACTACAAGCAATTTGATTACCTGCAGAAGAAAATGTTAGCAGATAGGTGCAAACAACTCAGATAAAGCACAAAATGATGCAATAATGCAAACTTAGGCTCTCTAAGGATGCATGAGACGCAAGGATTAAATTATGCAATGCTAAGGAAGATGATATGTCATGCAAGATCAGGGTTATGCAAGACTAGGATGTATGTAATGCAATGCAAGGTCAGGGTTTTGCAAGGCTAGGAGATCTGGATATGTAGAATGATGGAACGACCAAAAATGAAAAAAATTGATTTTCGAAAACTTTTTTGTAAATAATTGGGGTCCGTAAACGAGGTCCGTATATTACAACTCTTCTGGAGTTGGATTTGATTTGGAGGAACCACCACATATATAGGAAGCCCCCACTTTGGGTAAGCTTGTCTTGAATAGCATTATGAGCCTTGATTGGTATGTACTTGATCTGTCTTGAGCACTCAAAGTTCTTTGATGGGGATTCTTCTTTGGGGAGTTAATACAGGCAATGTTAGATATCTCCAGAAACCATGAAATTATCGGAGAGTCCTTCAAGGAAATGGAACACTTGGATTGAAAATTAGAAAGTGTAAATTTGTGACTTAAATAAATGTAGGTGGGAGAAGGCTTTGACGTAGCTAGGTTCAGACTCGAGTCTATGTCGGGATCTAGAAAGAGTATGCTCCTGAATTCTAGAAAGTCAAATCATTAGACCTTGATTAATTATATTTATTGAAGCTGTTGGACCTCAAGAGGAGGATTCCTACGTATCATTGCGGAATAAGACCATTCGTAGTTCTGAATCTGATTTAATTTTTTCTATTACTATTTTTTTATGCCCTAACTTTTGTATAGGCCGCCCTTTCAGATTTTCAGTCTAGTGGACTTGGATATACCTTGGAGACGGAGTTAAGGTTCATGAAAGGTTGAAAGGTTGGGGCTTTAGGTTTCAATGAAGGTTTAATTGGATGGGTCAAGGTAGGATCATGGGTTTGGATTATATGGGTTTAAATGAGGGGTAGAACTTGTGTGCAACCCCCCTAGCTTGACTTTTTTTTTTTATTTCTTTGCCTTTGGATTTTTCTTTTTTGCATTATTTTTTCTTTTTGTCCTGTGCGTTTTCTTTTGCTTTTGCTTTTTTTTTTCGTACTTTGAATTTTTTCACTTTTTATTTTTTTTATTTTTGCCTGATTAATTTTTTTTTTTTTTTTTTATGTAGTGAGGCTTGCACACAAGTTTTTTTTTTTTTTTTTTTTTTTTTTTGTAATTTTGGGTATTTAATGGAAGGTTTGAAGGATATTTATGGCGCTTTGATTTGAAAGGATATTTGGCTAAGGATTACGGAGATGATGATTTAAGGGATTTTTTATTGGGTTGCATTAAGATGGCTTAAGGATGATGGAGGGGAGATAGGAATAACTCTTAATCCAAAGTATGTCCAGTTTTATTTTTCTCCTTTTTTATTTTTTTTCTTTAATTAGTCAAGATCATTAGGGGAATAACTCTTAATCCAAAATATGTCCACTTTTGTTCCTCACATATGATTGGTGGTTCTCTTTGACAACGCCAGGGCCAAACCCTGTTTGTCCAGAAACACCAATGATACTAGGTTACGAGCGACTCAAACTCATCCCACATAGCACCAAAATCATATAACTGAAAGAAAAAAAAAACCAACAAAAGACACATGTAGGATGATCCCCTCAATCATGCTGTGAAAACTAAAATCTTGATACATGCATCCATTAAGAAAAGAGCATATAAAATTAACCTTCATGGTTGAATCTAGGAGGAGCTATCCACCCTTCCCAAGCCCCTTTCACCATCTGCCAACTCCATGCACATTGACCCTACACACAACCCCCTCCACAGTCCACCTGCACACACACCCTTCACACACCTCCACGCATATCCATCCTTCCCAGCCCCCTCACAAACAATAGAAATTACTTCCAACTTGCCATTAATCAAAAGAACAACATATACATTACCCAATTCAAGCGAAAAATTAATCTAATAAAATGAAAATCCCAAAATAATAGGAAAAATCAATTCAAGTTCGAAAAACTAACATCACATGAAAACCCTAACAACTAGTAGTAAGATCTTTCAAATGCTTTAAAACTCAAACCAAAAGATCCATCAGATTCCCAAACAATACACATCATTATTTTTTGGGATATATGCTCTTTAGCTAAAACTTAATCCTAATATAGATTTTCACATGCTTGAAGTACAAATATAGAATATCAGTAGATTTTCACATGCTTGAAGTACAAATATATAATATCAGACCTTAATTGGGAATCAAAGATAATGTTCAGATCTTCTGCTAGGGATGGCAATGGATCGGTGATGGGTCGGGTGGAGCTCCATCCACCCCATCACCCGCGACCCAAAACTCCATCCACACCATCCATCAACCGCAAAAAAAATTCACCCATATCCGCTCCACCCATCATCCGCGGGTGGGGCGGGTGGGAAACGGGTGATACTAGGAACAAACACTATGTTTTAGACTTAATAATTTAAAAAAAACTAATATATGAAAAATAAATCAATGTCTCATAGATTAACAATAAAGTGACAAATATCAATCTTGTTATACACCGAAAAGTAATTATAAGTATTTTTATATCCCTTAAAAAATTAAGTATTTTTTTAATTACCTTAAATGACACGTGTCAGTGAAAAACAATTTATATATATATATATATATATATATATATATATATATATATAAGTGAAGGGGGGAGGAAGATGGTGTCTCCTCACAAAAAGTCCAATATATCCTTAATGATTTAAATTGCCATATAATATTAAATAGTCTTTTCTTCTTCTTACTTTCCATATATATTGAACAACTTAATTATGGAATTGAATTTCAAATCTCAATTAAATATTAAATTAAGGAGAATGATTTCCTCTTCTTAAATATGTGTGAAAAACTCTGATAAAAAATTAAATTGACAATATAACTTAAATGAAACAATCCGTACAAAAAATAAAAACTTGAATTTCATATTACTAATTATACTCCCTCTGTCCCAGAAAGATTTGAACACTTGTTGGGACACGTAGTTTAAGGTGATAAATTGTAGTTTGGTTATCAAATGTTATTTTATTTAAAAAGTAGATGTGATAGGAGTTGGTAGGGTATTTTTTATTAGATGAGAGAGAAACTTAGGTAACTTTTTATTGATAAAAGGTAGAGTGTGGGCCAAAGATGTGTAAAAGAAATAATATATTAATAGTGGGACCATGCCAAAAAAAGACGTGTTCAAACTAATTTGGGACAAACATAAAAGGAAAGTGTTCAGACTATTCTGGGACGGAGGTAATAATAATAATATTCTAAAACCAAAATGTTGATTATTATTCTGTAATCTGTATTATATAAATCAAACTCTTCCACTTTATTAATATTCAACGCCTGAATCTGATACACAAATTCTCTCACTTTATTTGAGCTCAGGCTTTCTTCTGTTTTGTATTTCCTTCACTTATATAATAGAGATTTAAATAATGATGAACACATAACTAAAAAACCAACGAAACATTGATTTAAGAAAAATATATTAAAAAAAATTAAAAATCATTATATATGTTTGTTCGAATCAATTTTTTTTGTAGTATTGATGAATAACTAATTGAGAAAAAGAATGTTAATATGACGTGTGGTAGGCGTGTCGCGCACCTAACAAAAATAAATAACCTAACTAATCCTCCTAAGTATGTAGTAGGGTAAGTCAGGGTCGATCCCACAGAGAGAAAGTTGTTCTATGATTAGCCGTTAATTAATGGTAAGACTAAAGGAGGTTAATGTCAAATATGGTTGAATTAATTATACTATTCAATCTATAAATAAAAGACTCTATAGTTAAGTATCCCCACTAGCATAAATTAATACAATGATAATTCCTACCCCAAACTAGTCAATTAAATATTCACAAGGAAAAGTATACCCTATAAAATACCATAAATCTCTCCCGAGTATCTATGGCTTCTCTAATATGCACTCAAGCCTACTCCCGTGGAATCAGGCAAATTAAAGACATTAAACGCGACACTCTAACTTCCTAACAATCCATTCTACCTACTCCCGTGGAGAACTTCACGTCCTTAATAGAAATATTCAAATCCGTCAAAACCCAACTCCCGTTGTGATCAAGACAATGGAATCATAACAATACTAGTTATCCTGAATCTAGTATTGGAATATGCACAATCAATTAAGCAAGAACAATTAAGCAATTAATTTGGGAATTTAAAGGTATAATCATGAATTAATTCACACTAGGGTTCACCTTAACCATAGATTACAAAACTATGAAAGCATAATTGAAATAAATAACAAAAATAGAGAAGAATAATAAAACATCATAATATAAAACAAGGAGAAAAGAAGAAGAAAAGAGATACTTGAATTAATGGAAGAAAGGTGGAGTCTTGGAGAACAATGGAGATCTACAAATTTCTCTCTCTAAAAACCATAAGTATAAACTAATAATGATGATATCTCATCTAAAACTACTCAAAATAATGTTTAAAGTCCTATTTATAAGCTAAGATTAATATAAACCGACATAAGTTAGGTCACGCGGAAGATACGACATTACAGCAGGTTGCACGGGCAAGCAACTACGCGCACGGGCAAGCAACTACGCGCACGGGCGTGCAGGGTCATGCACGGTCGAGCGAAATCTTGCTTGGTCGTGCGAGCAAGGCAGAAACATTCGTGACTTTTGATTGCAGGTTGCACGGCCGAGCACATATCCGTACGGGCCTGCGGGCGAGACAGTGGCTTCATCTCAACTTTGAACAGCTATAACTTTTGATCCAGAGCTTTGTTTCACACATGTAATATATCGTTGGAAAGCTCTTGAAGTCTAGTTTCCAACCCAGTTGGAGAATTACCTTATTATCATTATTGTGTCAAAAGATATGAGTGAAATGGTGCAGAGGTATCATATTTTGCACAAGTACACAAAGTCGTGTGTATCTTCTTCACTTTCAATCCGTTTTAGGCACATGATATATCGTTTTGAAGGTCATCAAGTGCTTAATCGTCATATCCTCAAATAGGAGTTCAAAGTACCTGAGATTACATCAAAAGACCAAAAAACCCGTGAAAGTATCGTAGCTTCTGAAAAGGGACCTAAATATGCACAAATGCAAAGTAAATGCTCTAATGCTACTTGAAAATGCACCTAATATGCAACTAAATTATGTTAGAATATGCACTTATCAGACTCCCCCAAGCTAAACATTTGCTTGTCCTCAAGCAAACCAAACCAATTCACAAGGGAAGAGTAAGATGAACTTTTGTACAGGATTTATACGTTCAACCATTCAATCTCCAAGACATGAGAGTCGAGCATATGAAAGATATTATAATTATAAGATTAGACTAAGATAGACCACAAATCGCACCTCATATAAATTCATGTAATTGCAACTTGACTCACCATGGCAAACCACAAACCTTCCCCCAAGCTAAACTCAATTAAGCTCGGCAAACCTCACTTTAGTCGAGCACACATTCTCTCATGTGTTTATGGGTAATGAAATTTTCACTCAAACATATACCAAGTCAACTCGAATGAAGTATTTTTTCTTTAAACTTGACTATCGTCTCATTATCCACTTAAAACTGGCGAAAACATGCATATAGATCATGAGGAATTACAAAGGGTTGTAGCGTGGCTAAGGTAAGGGTAGGAAAAATATTTGGAAATGTGGTGCTAAAAGCCAACTAGTGGAGAAAATAACACTTCAACATCTATGGCCATTAGATGCAAACGCCACAAAAAGTTCTACTAGAAGTTCAACAACACATTGCCAATAAATCAATATAATACCCAACCTTATCAACTCCAACAAACATTATTTCACCATTTATTCAATCTTTTTTTTTCACTTATTTTTTTTGTTTAATTTTTAGATCATTCTTCACAACTTCTTCATCATTCTTTCCATTTTGCACTTTGACACTATAACTTTAAGCATTTTTTTTCTTTCAACATATTTTCTTCCAATAATTACCGAAAAACCACAAAACAAGCTAAAACACATGAACTTTAATGTTACTCCACTTAGCAAGGCTTGGGTAGATAAACCATAAAAGGCTAGAGGCTTGTAATGTAGGTTGATCAAGAGAATGGGATATCAAAAGCTCAACATGGGTTAATTAAAGGGAATAATATATATGAAAAGAAAAATGTCTGAAGGCTCAAAATAATGAAAAGAACACCTCAATCATATCAACGCATGCATATGCCACATAAGTCTCAAAGAGTGCCAAGGCAAGTTCAAGAATCGTACTTCATGAGGAACTATCACAGAACAAAAAAAATAGAAGACTGATGTAGATGTGTCAGTTTATAAGACTTGAAAGAATCCTTACTAGGCTTATGTTTACCGAGTAAAATCAAGTCTTTCTTGGGGAATGTCAACCAATCTTACCACAAACTATTCAAGTTGCAAAACAATCGTGCCATGAAGCGGTAAATGCAGTCTAACTCAATCTTGTAAAATTTAATTACAATATCCAAGATATGCCCAAATCTCATGAGTTATCAATCTCATGAATTAAGACATATATTTCCTGTGTGAATGCAACAAAAATGCAAAACTAAACTAATATGCTCCTAATACTAAGAAACCAATAAATCCTAACTCACTTTCGTAGGAATCACGATTGCACTTAGCATGTGCAACAAGCCCTTTAAACCCCTAGGCTGCCCTAGTGGACGAGTAAGGTCTCGTGAAGGTTTTCAGAAAGCATACCCACAAAGCCAAAATATGCGAAAATGCAGAAGAAATAAAAAAATAATACCAAAACGAAAATATGTGCAAAGTTATAACCCAAAAAGTAAATCCTCCCCCAAGCTAAATAACACATTGTCCTCAATGTGACAAAGAAATATAGGGAGGGGAAGAAAAGGAAAACATCCACAACCACATAACAAAATCAACTCCCTGAATCACACAATCAAGTTAAACCAAAATAAATAGCAAAAAGAGATATGAGTCTCAAAAACTTGAAGAGGGGGAAAGGAAAGAGTACACCAAAAGTGTTGTGGGTGAAAACCCTTAGTTGAACCTCCTCACAGAGCATAAGATCAAGTACCAGAAATTGACCTCAATGAATAATAGGAATTCAACCCCTGGATCACAATTTGCACAAATTTTATAAGTTAGTAATAAAAAAAAAAAATTAGAATATCCTAAATCTAAAATTTAAAAAAAAAAAACTAATAAGGTTAGAAAACTTGGGTTGCCTCCCAGGAATAGCTCATCAAAGCCCTTAGTAGTTTGTCAAATGCATCTGCATGCATCTCATAGAAAAGCAAATAATATACAAAAGAAAATGTAGAATAAATTAGTTTTAATTCTCTAGAAGACATGCAAAAAGGAAAATCACAGAAAAAGTTATATCCACAAGAGAAGGAAGAAAAAGAAAAATTATTAGTCTTTTTACATGACCCAACAGGTTGTAAAGAAACCGAATGTACATAAATTTCATGATCATATGAGTCATTCAAAGAGGGAGAAATAAGGAATGAAGGAGGATATAATATAGGAGAAGAAGGAATGAGGTCAAGCTTTTGAGAGAAAGGAACATGAAACTCAAAAACAGTAGGGGGAACCGACAAAGACTCATGAATCACATCACTCTCATCTATAGACTTCTCGAAGGAAGGTTTTTCAACCAAGGTTTCTTCCTCTTTTAAAATATCCATCACATTGATCTCTCCTATAATTTGATCATCATCCTCATAACTCTCATTCTCTATACAACCCGCATCATCATCATCACAAATATACGAATTGGGGATGAGAATTTTGAGTGTAATAATCAAATTCATATTGGGGTGAGGGATTAAAATCATTCACTAATGTCAGATCACACAAAGAAATTGCATGAGAAGTAGAGTGACAATTCGAAGAATAAGAAGGTGTTGTAATACAACTATAGGGTTGTAGGGTTGGTCTAGCAGATAAAGACATATCCCATTCATAGTTATTCTTAGCCAACCACACAATTAAATCCCAATAATAATCTGGTGATTGGGCTAGAAATTTCCCATTAGACATAGAATCAAACACCACCCTAGTTTCTTCATTTAAACCCTCATAAATTACTAGGCACATATCCCAAATTTCAATTTCATGTTTAGGACCAATAAAATAGCCAAGCCTATAATAGTATTTCCAAAACAATTCATTCTCATATTGAGGAAAAGAAAAAATTGCTCTAGAATTACTAGCAAAAATATTGGGTTCATGGAACATGTATGGTAATTCATGAGAACTCATGCAAAAATTGGGAGAATTTTGATGTGATGCATCAAAACTATAAACATGAGAACCACAAGAATTATGACTATGGTGCCTATCAAAAGAATTATCCCCATCACAATAATAATATGACTCCATGATACGAAAAAGAAAGAAAAAAAAAAGAAAAGAAAAATTCACAAAAGAAAGTAAAAAAAAAAAAGTATATACACTATAGTCTCACCAACAATAAAAACTAAATAAAACAAACTATCTCCCCGGCAACGGCGCCAAAATTTGATAGGCGTGTCGCGCACCTAACAAAAATAAACAACCTAAGTAATCCTCCTAAGTATGTAGTAAGGTAAGTCAGGGTCGATCCCACAGAGAGAAAGTTGTTCTATGATTAGCCATTAAGTAATGGTAAGACTAAAGGAGGTTAATATCAAATATGGTCGAATTAATTATACTATTCAATCTATAAATAAAAGACTCTATAGTTAAGTATCCCCACTAGCATAAATTAATACAATGATAATTCCTACCCCAAACTAGTCAATTAAATATTCACAAGGAAAATTATACCCTATAAAATACCATAAATCTCTCCCGAGTATCTATGGCTTCTCTAATATGCACTCAAGCCTACTCCCGTGGAATCATGCAAATTAAAGACATTAAACGCGACACTCTAACTTCCTAACAATCCATTCTACCTACTCCCGTGGAGAACTTCACGTCCTTAATAGAAATATTCAAATCCGTCAAAACTCAACTCCCGTTGTGATCAAGACAATGGAATCATAACAATACTAGTTATCTTGAATCTTGTATTGGAATATGCACAATCAATTAAGCAAGAACAATTAAGCAATTAATTTGGGAATTTAAAGGTATAATCATGAATTAATTCACACTAGGGTTCACCTTAACCATAGATTACAAAACTATGAAAGCATAATTGAAATAAATAACAAAAATAGAGAAGAATAATAAAACATCATAATATAAAACAAGGAGAAAAGAAGAAGAAAAGAGATACTTGAATTAATGGAAGAAAGGTGGAGTCTTGGAGAACAATGGAGATCTACAAATTTCTCTCTCTAAAAACCATAAGTATAAACTAATAATGATGATATCTCATCTAAAACTACTCAAAATAATGTTTAAAGTCCTATTTATAAGCTAAGATTAATATAAACCGACATAAGTTAGGTCACGCGGAAGATACGACATTACAGCAGGTTGCACGGGCAAGCAACTACGCGCACGGGCGTGCAGGGTCATGCACGGTCGAGCGAAATCTTGCTCGGTCGTGCGAGCAAGGCAGAAACATTCGTGACTTTTGATTGCAGGTTGCACGGCCGAGCACATATCCGCACGGGCGTGCGGGCGAGACAGTGGCTTCATCTCAACTTTGAGCAGCTATAACTTTTGATCTAGAGCTTTGTTTCACACATGTAATATATCGTTGGAAAGCTCTTGAAGTCTAGTTTCCAACCCAGTTGGAGAATTACCTTATTATCATTCTTGTGTCAAAAGATATGAGTGAAATGGTGCAGAGGTATCATATTTTGCACAAGTACACAAAGTCGTGTGTATCTTCTTCACTTTCAATCCGTTTTGGGCACATGATATATCGTTTTGAAGGTCATCCAAGTGCCTTAATCGTCATATCCTCAAATAGGAGTTCAAAGTACCTGAGATTACATCAACAGACCAAAAAACCCGTAAAAGTATCGTAGCTTCTGAAAAGGGACCTAAATATGCACAAATGCAAAGTAAATGCTCTAGTGCTACCGGAAAATGCACCTAATATGCAACTAAATTATGTTAGAATATGCACTTATCAACGTGCACGCATAGCGTGCAAAAAATACTAGTATATACTATCTCCGTCCCAGAATAGTCGGAACACTTTCCTTTTATGTTTGTCCCAAATTAGTTTGAACACTTCCATTTTTGGCATGGTCCCACCATTAATATATTATTTCTTGTACACATCTTTGGCCCACACTCTACCTTTTATCAGTTAAAAGTTACCCAACTTTCTCTCACCTCTAATAAAAAATACCCCACCAACTCCTATCACATCCACTTTTTAAATAAAATAATATTTGATAACCACACCACAACTTATCACCTAAAACTACGTGTCCCAACAAGTGTTCAGATCTTTCTGGGACGGAGGGAGTATATATATATATTTGGTGGATGGATGGATATATTAATGGATGGATGGAGCAGGTGATGGGGCGGGTGATGGGTCCAAAAATATCATCCATATCCGACCCGACCCACCACCGATCCATCCATCACCCGCTTCACCGCGGGTAATCACCCATTTATTCGGGGCGGGTGGGTGGATTATCCACTCACCCATGGATAATTGCCATCTCTATCTGCTACATCGATTGACATAATATCATCTTGGTTTCTTTGAAGAAACCACCAACCTGGATATGCAACCCCACTAGCATCCAAGTGGAGATGCCAGTTCATAATTTCCCCACAGCCATTAGGCATAACTTCCATTTGACTTTCTTATGCAACCAATTGCCCTATAAATGTTGTCTCCTGTTTAAAAAGAGAAACATGGTATATATAAATGCAATTTCCTTCTTTTCTTTTCACACTTTAAAGCAACATGAATTTCATCAACAATAGCAGCAAGGTAATGCTGCCATATGCAAAAGGTGGAAAAACTATACACATATGAACTAAAAAAGCATAAACTCATTAAAGAACATTTAAATCAGGCCATTAACAATAAATAACACTTAATCAAACCTAAAAAAATTCAACAAACAAAAGCAAAACAAAAAATAAGCAAATCCCCAACAACAACCACAATTAACAAAATAATACAAGCCTAGATCAAACAAACAATGAAATCCAAACTCATGTCAAATTCCACATCAAACTAACAATGAACAACACAAAACTCGAAATGAAAAACAAAACAGAAAAACGCAAATATTCGACAAAATTACTTCAAATAACCAGTAAACTTAGATTCCCGCAAAATCGCACCAAACAATTTCAAGTTTCTGAAACCCTAATTCCTTTAAAAAACACAATGATCGAAAACAAATGAAAAAAAATGAAATAACGACTGAAAGAATTACAAACCATAGCAGTTGTGGCGCACGAGGAGGAGAGGAACAATTGTTGACAAACCATAAAAAAAGACGAATTGGAATTTTGTCGCTTTATGAAACCCTAACTGCGAATGGAGTTCTGGAGTTGGATCATGTATTAATGAATACAAAATTTCGTATTAGATTGTTTAACTATATCCAATTCGTCGCTTTAGGGTTTTGTGGGTGAGGGAAGAGGGAAGAGAGATTAGAGAGGGGATAGGATTTTGTGGGTGAGAGGAGGAGAAAGAACATTAAGGAGGGAAATAATGGGCCTCGTGGAATTTGCGTGACTTGGGCTGTAAATAATGGATGTCTAACTGATCCGGTTGGACTCAAAACCGGATCAGTTTATGTAAACGGATCCGGTTTTTAGTCCAATCGGATCAGTTAGTATAGGCTACCAAAAATTTACGCGGACCAAAATATGGAATTAACATATCCAATTTGGGGAGAACCATATCTGTTTTTTTTGTGATATTTAAGGTTTTTTCCACTAGTGCATGTCTACCTCCTCCCATCTTATCCCTTTTATCCAACTAATTATCCTTATCATACCTTCCCTATCATATTCCATCTCTTTTAAAAAACTTACATATCTTTTTCAAAATCAATCATACACCCTTTTCTATTCTATCTTTTTCGAAAACATTTATTAATCATCATCATACCACACGTTCAAAAAAAATATATTTTCAAAATTAATCCATCATCTTTTCCTAATAAAATATAAAAATAAAGGGGTCCTTTTCAAAAATGAATTTCTAAAATTCTAAGCCTAGTTCACTCCATTCAATTCATTAACTGAACTTCTCAATCCAATTAATCCAATCCCTATACTTTTGCATTCATTTTAGGCCCATGTGCATTTGAGTCCATTTGCATTCATACTAGGCCCATCTAAGCTTGAGTCTATGCATTTATATTAGGCCCACTTGCATTGTAATCCATCTTAAGCCTAATCTAAGGTTCATCTCAGCCTATTCCAATCTAATTCTAATCTAAGTCTCATCTTAACCATTACAATCTAAGTCTAATCCTAGTCTAATCCAAAGCTTAGGTCCATTTAACCCCAATTTATACCCTAGGTCTAGTTCACATCTCTATGTAAGCCCTAATTAAGTCTTAAGACTATAAAAGCCCAATTCATATTTTAGGTCTAGTTTGCATCTCTATGTAAGCCCTAGTCAAGTCTTAGGATTATAAAAGCCCAATTCATACCCTAGGTCTAGTTTGCATCTCAATGTAACCCCTAGTCAAGCCTTAGGACTATAAAGCCCAATGTATACCCTAGGTCTAGTTTGCATCTCAATGTAAACCCTAGTCAAAATCTTAGGACAATAAAAGCCCAACCCTAGGTCTAGTTTACATCTCCATGTGAGCCCTAGTAAAGTCTTAGGACTATAAAAGTCTAATTCTTACCCTAGATCAAGTTTGCATCTCTATGTAAGCCCTAGAATTAAATCCCAAACCCATATAGGATAAAGTCCAAACTCTAAAACCCATCAATCTTTTGGTGTAGCCTGCTTACTTTAGATGTTAGTTCAAAGTCTAGTCCTCCTTAAGTCCATAACGACCCAAATCCTCGAGTTTAGAGAAGCTACTCCTCCCTAAGTTCATAATGGTCCAACTGCTTATTCTAAATGTAAGTTCAAAGTCTAGTTTCCCCTAGTGTCTAGCCTGCTTATACTTCGTAAGTTCAAAGCCTAGTCATCACCCTTATTGTCTAGCCTGCTTAATCTCCCGTAAGTTTAAAGTCTAGTCTCCTTATGTCTAGCCTGCTTATTCTAAATATAAGGTCAAAGTCTAGCCTTTTTTATTGCGTAGCCTACTTACTCTCCCATAAGTTCAAAGTCTGGATACTCTCATTGTCTAGCCTACTTACTCTAAATGTAAGTTCAAAGTCTAGTCTTCTTAGTCGCTTATTCGCCTTGTTTTACCTATCACCTAGCCTGCTTACTCTCTGGTAAGTTCAAAGCATAGTATTCCTTAAGTCCACATAGGCAATCTTCTTTGAGTCTGGTCAACTTACTCTACCTGTAAGTTCAAAGTTTAGTATTCCCCAAAGTCCAATAATTGAGTTTAGTCTGCTTGCATAGTCCAGTTCAGTCCATGTCTGCATATGCATATAGTTAGTCCTATGTCTACATCATGGTCAAGCCCATACTACTCTAAAGCCCATATGCATTTCAAATCCTCCTTGTCAAAATCATTTTCTGTTTCTATTTTCCATTTCTCATTTCCAATTCTCATTACTCATTTCCATTTCTCATTTTGAAAATTATATCCATAACTTACAAGTGAGGTCAACTTGACTACTGCGCAGGACCGGTCGAGAGATTACAACTTAGAGGAATGCCTAATGGAGAAACAAAAAAAGGCCTGCGAGCCGACTCTAAAGCTCCTCAAAAGAATTATCACCACTTCGACTTTATTTAGAGTCATGAAATTACTTTTGACCGCCTTCACAATAGAGGTGTGATGACTTATATGGTCTACTCTGAACCCTGTACCTAAAAAAAATAAAAAAGGTTCAATAACTTACACTTTTACTCCAAATTCTACCTGACATCTAGTGTCAAGTACCATTAATGAGCTGCAAAACATGGTCAATGACTTCTAATACTTCCTACAACGAGAATCTGCATCACCACCCTTAGCAGTATATCACTAATTTAACAGGCTTAGTTATTTATTTTCGAATTTCTATTTTGAGTCAGAAAGTCCTTAATCTAAGCCATTTTTGTCCTTTCCCATCGAGTCTATGTCACTTTAGAACATCATTAATTATAGCCTTTCCATTTTCATAAGTATCATTGTATTTTTTATATTTTTAATTTTCATTGGCCTTTTATCGTCATTAATGATTCGAATTCGATGATGAAATTTAAATCACTCAAATGACCTTGATTAATAAATAAAATCCAAAACAAAAAATAAAAAATAAAAAGTGGACATACTTTACGGATTAGGGGTTCACTCCCTCTTACCTTCATCATCTCCAAAAACCCATCACCTTCCATAAGCCATCATCCATAAACCATCTCCATGCAACCAAAAAGTCCCTTAAGCTATCATCTCCATGATCCTTAACCAAAAAAGCCTTTCAATTCAAAGCTCCACAAAAAATCTTCAAGCCGTCCAATTCCCTAAACCATAAAAAATTGTGTGCAAGCCTCTGTGTAGTAAAAAAAAATCAATGCCAGGCAAAAATAGAAAAGTGAAAAAAATTCAAAGTGCGAAAAAAAAGAGAAAGCAAAAAGTAAAAGAAATCGCACCAAAGTAAAATGAATAAAGAGAAAAAGCCAAAGGCAAAAAAAAAATGTCTAGTGAGAGGGCTTGCACATAAGTTCTACCCCTCATTCCAAAATCCTTACATCCATTAAAAACTTTATATCCATGATCCCTCCTTAGCCCAACCAATTCAACCTTGATCAAAACCTCAATCCTCAAACCTTTTAACCTTTCATATCCATTCCTAACTCCTTCTCAAGGTCTGTCCAAGCCCGCTAGGTTGAAAACTTGAAAGGGCGGCCTAGGCAAAAGTTAGGGCACGAAAAAAATTCAGTCAGATCTAGAAATACGAATGGTCTGATACCGTAAGGATACGTAGGAATCCTTATCTCGAGGTCCGACCGCTGCAATAAAATAAATTAATAAAGGTCTAATGATCTGACTTTATAGAATTCGGAAGCATGATCGCTCTAGATCCAGATACAAACTGGAGTTTGAACCTAGCCACGTCAAAGCCTTCTCCCGCCTATATCTATTTGAGTCACAGATTAAACCTCTTATTTCATCAACCCAAACTCTTCTTGTCCCTGAAGGAATTTTCGACAATTCCATGGTCTCTCGCGATATTTGTCTTTGCCTACATCATTTCCCCAGCAAAGAAACTTCAAATGCTGCTCCGAACGCTCAAACCAAGACAAGTAGCATCTAATCTAGGCATAGAGTGCCTACTTTAAGACAAGCTTACCCAAAGTGGGGCATTCTTATATAAGTGGTGGTTCCTCCACATCAAACTCCCAAAGAGTTGTTATCTGCTGATTTCACTTGTGGACCTCGACCTTTCTCAAAATAGTTTTCGAAAATCACCTGATGCGCTCGTTGTAAACACGTCAAAGATACCTAAACCACCCAATGTAGCTAGGGTAAACAAAGGGTCGAACCCACAAGGACTAAGGGAAGCACCAATAAATATTGATTTATGATAAGCTAAGGCAAGTCTATGTTTTCGAAGATTATAGATGAAAACACAATAAGAAAAGTGACCTTGGGAAATGGTATCCACCAATCAACTCATTCACAAACCAAGCAATCACAATGGGAAGTCGACAATGGGAATCAATTGAGGGAAATTATTCATCCATCGATACTCTAACCACTATCTCGAGCTAGTTAGATTGGCCTAGTCTCCTACCGAAGACCCATTCTCATGGCTAAGGCATTCAACCAAGCATATCCATAAACATGATGAACATAAACAAGCAAACAAAGTCCCCTAGGCTATGTAGTCCCTGTTCTCATAGTCCTTCAAGCCTATAATCGATTTGAAGCAACCCCTTAACTTCATCTCTTGATCCTTTAATATGGTTACCTAAATTATGCTCCTATGATGGCCAATCACACCAACATTCATGAAAATGCCAAATCAATTAACTAAAATTATCCCAAGTCAAAACCCAATGTTGGATTTAGAGGTTCATGAACTCATCAATGGCTTCAAACCCTTTCCAAAGAAATAGCTGCTTAAAGGTCATGATAAATTATAAGATAAAAACATTAACAACTAAAGAACATGATAATAAACATTAATCTAATACTAATTAAACTAAGCAAAACAAAAGACAAATAATATAACTTATCATGAACAAATTAATCGAATGAAAATAATTAAAATAAAGTAATAAAAGAGGAAGATATGCTCATGGATTCATTGTTGAAGGTTCAACGCATGTTGCCACCCTTAAATCTCAAAAACATCAATTTCTCTTTGAATTTTCTCACTTTCTCTCTCCTAGAGTTCTAAGAATTTGAAATGCTCAATAATAATAAATCTTACTTAAGTAGAATGTAAATTAGCTTAACCTAAAATGACCAAAACTTGTCTTATACAGTGTTAAAATAAGCTAAGTATAATTACAAAGAAACCCTCGGATAAAAAGAGGCTTAAAAGAGTTCGTTTCTGGGAAAAGTAGGGCGACCCGGGAGGGTGACCCAACCCGAGTGCTCAGGTTGGCTTCGACCCGGGCGGGTCAACTTTGCAGGAAAGGCTGGAACTTGCTCCCTGAAGTGACCCGGGCGAGTCAATCCACCAGAGCACTCGGGTCAGAGTCGACCCGGGCTGGTTGATTGTGTCGGGCCCTCGGATCAGCTCCCATTGTGTTCTTCTCCTCTTTTTTTAGCTCCTTGATGCCTCCTTTCTTTGATTCCTTGCCTCCGAGTTTGTGCAAATGTCCTCATAATTCCTGAAATCAAATAAAGCACCCAAAGAAAATGCACAAGGAGGAATATTGCACAACTTTAAGAAAAAATTAACAAACTAGCCTAAACTAACTCAACAACCACTATAAAACAAACTAAAAACTATCAAAAATCAACCAATAAACCATACATCAAACTTCCCCAAGCTAGATCTTTGCTTATCCCCAAGCAAAATAGAACAGAACATAAGAGTAAGAGGATGAAAATTATTTGAAAACAAAATGAAGAAGAAAGAAGAAAGGAAAAAGAAGGAGAAAAAAAGAATTTACACTAAGTCATTTTCGTAGGAATCACGATGGCATTTAGCATATGCAACAAGCTCTTTAAAACCCTAGATCGCTCTAGAGGGCTAGTGGGATCTCGCGAGGGTTTCCAAAGAGTTTTAAACCCACAACTCTAGCTTTTCATCAACCATTTATTCAACACATTCAAGATTTATGCCCAAGTTAACTAGTAACGAAAAGCTTCACAATCAAAGAAAAAGAGCAACTTTCAAGATAACTAATTTCCAAGTGTACTCATGGTTATGGGTAGAGAAAGATGCTAATCAAGATTGCAATAGAACACCTAATTAGACTTCTTACTCGCTCATTAGAGGAACACCTAGCTATCCAAAAGACTTAGGGATCTTCAAGTGTTATAGAAGTTTAAACCACAAATCCACCTTTCCTAGACACACAAATCGGCCTTAGACTCCACTCTACTTGAAACGTAATAAAAGTAAAACTAAGTGTGGGAGGCATTCACAGGTTGACCTCTTTTATTGAACTTCTTCTACTCTTTTTGTGCTTTTACTTTTTCTTCACTTTTTTTTTTTTTATATTTTCACGCATTTTTTGACTGTTTTTGGCCTTTTCTTTTCCCTTATTGTGGGATTTTTGCTATACAAAGGTGAAGTAATCATTTACTAAAGAGAGACAAAAGTACTTGTGGCTTTTGTGCCACTTATTACATACAAAGAGAAGTGAACCTAAGTTTCTTGTAGAGCTTTGTTTGGGGACATGATAAGTATATCTAGGGATACAAAGGACCGCGAATTCGAAGCCAAAATTATCCAAGCATGAGCAACTTACTCAAGATTCAAGACCAAACATCCAATTGAATATTCATTAGTTTCATTTGGTAGACTCTATTGCAATCAAGACTAATCACCTCCTAAAACACCTTAACCAATGCTCGCACTCTTCCAAAAGGAGCCTCTGAACATATACTCAAAGTCAAAGCAAAGAATCCACATTATATCATCAACTAACCAAATTTTTTATTAATTTAAAACTAAAACTTCTTTTTGTTTTTTGTTTGTTTTTCAACTTTTTTTGTTTTTGTTTGAACTAAAGAAAGAGAAATTAAAACTTGAAAGATAAAGAAAAAAAGATGAAGGAAAAGAAAGAAAAATAAAATAAAGAAGGGAAATAGAAAAGGAAAGAAATTTATTTTCGGATTTTTGAGATGTATAGATTTTTTTTTTCTTTTTATTAAAAATAAGGAAGCAAACAAATAAGAAAAAAAAGCAATCATGGCTTAACAACATATTAACAAGCATTGAACCATTCACCAAGCATTAACCACAATCCACAAGCAACAATCAATCAAAATCAACAACAAGGGCCTCCTAACACTTACCACAAGACTAAAACCACCCAAATATTGAAAATACCCCACAAGCCAAATCAAACACCATCCTCGGTGTGAAAATGGGAAATAATAATTAGGGGTCGAGGTCCTCGTTCCCCTCAGGGTGAAGCGAGGGTTACATATATGAGGAGTAAGGGGTGCCGGGGGGAACCATGTTGTTATCATGAAAGAATTGGAGAATACAGGCAAAACTATCCTACATCTGCTGTTGGAAAGCGGTCATTCTCTCTTTCATCGAAACTATCAAACCACCTATCTATATGGGCATAGATAAGGGCAAAGTCGGGAACATAGGTGGTGTAACACCCCAACAATTCTTTCTTTTCTAAAATACATTTTAATATGAAACTTAGAGAATTGTCAATGTATTAACGCCCGTATGAAAACGTATCGGCTTATTCAGAATTTTGCAGCGGAAAACATAATAAATAACTTTAGAAGTAAAACTTAGTCAACCCAAAGAGTCAACTCTAAAAGTCAAATCAACATAAAGTCAAAAGTCAACCTCCAAAGTAAAAGTCAACTACAATAGTCAAAGTCAACTAGGAAAGCATAAAGTCAAAGTCAAATGTAAAGTCAACACAAGCTCTCCAATCCCGAACACATGATGCATCATCTTCAAACCTGTAAATGACGATGCACTATTGATCCCTAAAGACTGCTCACCAAATGGGTCATCACAGGATCAATAAGGCATAACCATGATCAACACATACACACAAAGCACGTAACCAGCAAAGCTGAGTACTACATAGTAAATAAATTAACAATCCTAACATGATACTAATAAATATTAAGCAGGGATAAATAATCATACAACAACATAGCAGACTACTTTTACTGAACTAAACTCCACAACTAGTAAGTTAATTAATTTAGATGGAATAGTCAATGGAACGAGTTGTCTAACCAAAACCAGTCTTCAATTTAGAAGACGAAGTACAGGCGCGACTCCGTACTCCCCTGACCTACGATATCGAGGAACCTTTCATTTTTATCTTAGGATTAGATAAGGTGATCATCAACTTAAGAATCCAAGATTAATTCCAACAGTAAATCCATAACCTTCCTTTATTTGTTGAACCAAGTCAACAACTAACCAACCTTTCATAGGTATAAAAATCAACATACCAAATAAGGCCCTTGGTCCTCATAAAGTAATTAAATAATCCAAAGGGAACAACATGATTCAATCATGATCCAAAGCGAATCATAAATATTAATCCCTCATGTGAATTGATAAAATAAAGTTCCCAAATCTCATATACTTGCATCAATATTCCATACAAACATAAAATCAATATCCAAACCAACATGCTTCACACAACGGCATAAAACATGTAAATCCAATTTAATAGAAATCACATATGAACTAAAATAGTTCCCTATACATGATACTACACAATTCTCATCCTTAGGATATGATAATAGTCCAATCCACATAGGTATGTACGTACCTTGTGTAGACAAATTGAGAGGCCACTCACAACCTTAAAAGTCGCCTAAAGACAAATCTCCGCGTAAAATAATCAACATAACCCACAATCAATACTTTATAAATTTCTAGCACTAATAAAATACTTTAAACCCTTCTCAAGAGTGTTTAAAAACCTTTCCCATCATTAAAAATTAATTACTAAAACCTCCTAGTATAGTACTACTTCATTAGTTGCTTAAAAACCCTTAGAACACATAGTTTAGTCATAAAAACTCCATCATCAACATCCTTTTCAAATTTCCAGCAACTTATAAAATAATAAAACCCTTCTTAAACATACTTAAAATCATAAGAATACTCAATTTCACAAACAACAACATACTACTATGATTTTCCAACTTATAAAACCCTAAAAATCCATGCTTTGATATTTTAAAACCCTATATATTAACATAATAAGTAAATCTGAAATTTTCTACCTTCATTAAACAATTTACATAATCTTGGATTCATAATCAAATCATCAAACTATAACTTTTAACCATAATTTTATTAACACAAATCTTAAAAATACAAACTTTTGCATTAAAATAATTTGAGGAGGAAGAAAAATAACCAAACAAAGAAGAGGAGGAAGACACGCCAAACAGGAGTGACGCGTGACTGGCGGTGGTCGCTGCTGGCTTGCTGGCGGCTGCCATGGCCAAGTGAGGAAGAAACCGAAGATAGAGAGAAGAAAGAGAGGGGGAGAGAGAGAGGTTCGAAATTTTGGAGAGGAAGAGAGAGAAAATAAAATGTGTTTAATGTGTGGGAAATTGAGGCTTTTGGGGGGTTTATATAGGTTCCCTTTTTAGGCTTAGGAAAAAAGTGATTGGGCTTAAGGTATTATTTAATGGTTGATGATTTTGAGTGGTTGGGTTCCTCATACCCATTTTAAAATCCATTTTACAAACCCAAAAGTGTTTTAAGCTATTCAAATATATTTCAAAGTATGACTAAGTAGAATGTTTGACTTCTTCAAATCATTAAATAATTTCTTGGACTTTCAGATAGTCAACCCTTTAAGAATAAATCGTTTAAGTACTAAAATATATAAAAACATATATAAATATATAGTAAAATATATTTATAAAATTCATAAATTTACGGGGGATTACAGTCTACCCCTCTTAAAAGAAGTTTTGTCCCGAAACTTGGCACGAAAACTCACACATTTTCGAAAGTTTTTGACTCAACTTTGATTTGAGAATTACTTGTGTCACACATGTGCACACTTTTGCCAACTTTAAAACCACTTGTGTTATTCATGAACACCTATTTTATGCGGATAATCTATTTATTTTGCACCAACATGTGCAAATCGCCAAAATAAGCATAAAAAATGCATTAAAATACCATAAAATAAGGTAAAAAGCGAGAAATTCTATCGCATTCTACCCTCCTTAAAGAAAACGAGTTACGCCCTCGTAACTCGCCTCAAGGAATAACTCAGGATACTTCTTCTTCATTTTGTCTTCAGCTTCCCACGTTGCCTCTTTAGACTCATGGTTAGACCAAAGCACTTTCACAATATTCACATCCTTATTGCGTGTACTACGCACCTTTTTTATTGAGAATTCTTTCAAGCCTTTCCTCATATGTGAGGCTACTATCGATTTGGATTCTTTCAGGCTCCAAAACATGACACTCATTAGGAATATATCTCTTGATTTGGGAAATATGAAACACATCATGCATTTTCTCAAATTCCATTGGCAACGCCAACTTATAAGCTACCTTCCTAATTCTTTGCAAAATCTCATATGGGCCAACATATTTAGCACTTAATTTGCCCTTTTTCCTAAACCTCATCACGCCCTTAGTTGGTGATACTTTCAAAAACATTTTATCACCCACTGCGAATTCATCTTCTCTTCGCTATGAATCAGCATAACTCTTCTGCATATCTTGAGCAGCCTGAATTCTAGCCTGAATTAACTTGACATTCTTAACAGTCTCCTCAATGAATTTTGTCCCCAATACTATATTCTCACTAAAATAATTCCAGCAAATGGGATTTCTACACTTCCTTCCATACAATGCCTCAAAAGGAGCCATCTTGATGCTCGCATGATAACTATTGTTATATTACCTCTAAGGATTGAACTTTCCCTATTGGTCTCTTATGGTCTATCTTCACTTTATGACAGGTTAGACATTTTGACATGAATTCAGCGACCTTGCGCTTCATATTCGGCCACCAATAAATCTCCTTAAGATCCCTATACAACTTGTCAGCCCTATGGAGTATTATGCCCCTCATCCATAAGTCGTCTCTTAAGTTCATCGCATTTTTGTGGTACACACCACCTTCCCTTGAACCTCAAACTTTCATCATCATGGATCTTAAAGTCGACTTCCTTACCTTGCTTCATCTTCTCCTTAATCTTATCTAGGTGCTCGTCTCCAACTTGACCCTCTTTGATCTCATCAAAAACTGACAACCCCAATGATAAAGCACTCAATCTTGCCTCGATTTCCCCAGGATTTAAAATTTGTAGGCTAAGCCTTTGCATATCTCGACACAATTCCTCAGGAACTACCAACCCATTCATGCGTTGGCTCGACTTCCTACTCAAAGCATCGGCTACTACATTCGCCTTCCCTTCATGATACTGGATGTCTAATTCATAATCCTTAATCAACTCTAACCATCTCCTCTACCTCATATTGAGATTTTTCTGGGTGAAAATATACTTCAAACTCTTATGGTCGGCAAAGATCTTACAAGTTTCCCCATAAAGGTAATGTCTCCAAATTTTCAAGGTAAAAACAATCACAACTAACTCTAGATCATGGGTAGGGTAATTAGTCTCATACAGTTTCAACTGACGCGACGCATACACGATCACCTTCCCATTCTGCTGGAGAACACATCCCAAACCATTCTTCGAAGCATCACTATACACCTCAAATCCCTCATTTCCATCAGGCAGGGTTAAAACGGGTGTAGAGGTTAAACGCTCCTTCAAAATCTGAAAAGCTTCCTCGCATTTCTCACTCCACTCAAATTTTGATTCTTTCTTCATTAGACTACTCATTAGCCTCGCTATCTTCGAGAAATCTCTCACAAATCTCGTATAATAGCCAGCAAAACCCAGAAAACTCCTGATATCTGACACATACTTTGGAGTAGGCCACTTACTAACAGCTTGAATCTTAGCAGGATCCACGGAAACTCCTTCCTTTGACACATAATGACCCAAAAATGCTACTTTCTCCAAATGAAACTCACACTTAGACAACTTGGCATACAATTGATTCTTCATGAGCGTCTCCAATATAATCCTCAAGTGCTCATCATGCTCTTCTTCACTCTTTTAATAAATCATAATATCATCAATGAATACCACAACGAACTTACCTAAGAACTCATGGAATATCATATTCATAAAATCCATAAATATGGCTGGAGCATTGGTTAATCCAAACGGCATCACAGTAAACTCATAATGACCATAACGCGTCCTAAACATAGTCTTAGATATATCCTTATTAGCTACCCTCAACTGGTGATATCCCGAACGCAAATCAATCTTTGAAAATATACTCGCTCCATTGAATTGGTCGAACAGGTAATCTATCCTAGGCAAAGGATACTTGTTCATAATAGTCACATTGTTTAACTCTCTATAGTCCATGCACAACTCATACTCCCATTTTTTTTCTTTACAAACAACACAGGAGCTCCCCAAGGCGACGCACTAGGCCTAATATAACCCTTATCCAACAGCTCTTTCGACTAAGTCTTTAACTCACTCATCTCAGTAGATGCCATTCTATAAGGTGCTTTAGAAATAGGTGTAGTGCCAGGAACTAAGGCTCTGTTCTTTTGGACTGAATTAATGAAAATTCAGTTCAGTTTAGTTCAGTTTAGATAAATTCAATTCAGTTCAGTTCAGTTCAGGTTTATTCAGTTCAGTTCAGTTAAGTTCAGGTTTATTCAGTTCAGTTCAGTTAGTTTCCTCTCACTGTTTTCATTCAGTTCAGTTTAAACAAATTCGTTCAGTTCAGGTTTATTCAGTTCAAAAGAACATAGCCTAAGTCTGTGGTGAATTCAACGGCTCTTGCAGGCGGCATACCAGAACTCTCGCTTGGAAACACATCCACAAACTCGTTCACGATTGGAACATCCTCGATCTTCAATCATACTTCTTTACTCACATCTTGCACACTACAGAAAAATAGCTCACAGCCCTTCTTCATCAACTTCTTCACTTGCATTGCAGAAATATCCCCAAACTTCTTAGGCTTCCCAAAACATCGATACGAAATCAACTTCCCCAAAGGGGTTCTCAACACTACTTTCTGAGCTTCACAGTCTATTTTGGCCTTATAGAAACCTAACCAATTCATCCAAAGAATTACATATAGGTCTCCAAAATTGAATTCTATTAAAACAGAAGGAAATACACAGTTTCCTATCTTCAGAGGCAAATCTTTAAACAACTTGGTACACCTTATGACTTCTCCAGTAGGTATACTAATAGGCAGGTCAATCACCTTAAAATCTACCAACCCCAGACTATTAATGACAGACAACGAAATAAATGACTAAGTCACCCCAGAATCAAACAATGCATTAACAAGAATGGAGTTAATAGAGAAAGTACTAGAAACTACGTCAACGGATCGATCAGCTTCATTGCGACTCATCACGAACAGTTTACCCGGAGTCTTATTCTGGTTGTTGTTGCTCTCATTAGCAGACTTATTGAAGCTTCCTTGGTTGTTCTGTTCCCCTACAAACTTCGAACCTTGGTTTCCTGACTGATTGAACCTAGACCTCCCCTGATTACCACGCCCATTGCCATTTTGCTCTTTCATCTGCTTGGTGAAGCACTCATACTTCCTATGGCCCTTCTTCTGGCAGTAGTTAACACTAGTGGAAAAAAACGCAAGGGCTGCAGTGCAAGGGCTGCGGTTTATTGCAAAACGCAGCCCTTAATAGTGAAGGGATGCGGTTAAACTAAAACCGCAGCCCTTTAGTGATTAAAGGGCTGCGGTTAATTAAAAAACCGCAGCCCTTAATCGTTACAGGTTACTAGGTCTCCCTTACAGTCTCTACCAGCGTGGTTCTTGCTGCACTTCTTACAATGGTAAACTCTTTCAGACTGGCCCTTATTTCTATAGCCTTGACCATTTCTCCCTTGGAAACTCCCATTCCCATTTATGTTCTTCTTAAAGTTGCCCTGATTCCCTCCAGCATTGAAATCCTTTCTCTTCTCACCCACTCCATCATTCTTTTTATCACGCCTCGACTGAAGACCATAAATATGTGCAGCTCTTCCATACACCACATCTAAAGGTGCAAAAGTCTCACCGCCTAACCCCAATTGGATTTCCATAGTCAAACCTTGCTCAAATCTTTGAGCCTTTAACTCCTCAATGGCAAATACCTGAGGTGCAAACCTCGATAGTGCTATGAACTTACTATAGTACTCAGAGATGGTCATGGTCCCCATCCTAAGGTTTATAAACTCTTGGGCCTTCTGTTTCCTCATAATTACAGGGTAAAATTTCCCTCTTAAAGCAATAACAAAGGAATCCCAATTAATTCCATCAACATCACTTAGTCTAGCCCCATTTTCTCTCCACCATAAGTCAGCCTCATCTTTCAAATACAGTACAGCTTGATCTACTTTCATACCCTCAGGACAATTCACAGCCCCGAAAATCTTTTTAAATTCTCTAATCCAACTCTCTGAGAAGGTAGGGTCAGCTTGCCCCTTAAAGTATGGTGGCTTAACTTTGGCTAGTCTTTCAAACATGTCCCTAGCGGGATCGGGACGCTCAGCTCCTTCGCGAGTCAAATTCTCCGCCAATAGGCGAATAGCAAAAACTAAATTGTTACCGTTATTAGCCATTCTACTGCGCAACCTGAAATTAACACAACTCTACTTTAGGTTTCGATACATATCTTACATGTCATTCTCCAGGAAGGCAACATTTTAATTTGACCATAAAGATCACATCAAACTACAATTTCTCATGAAGTTATAATAATACCATAGAATACATCATCATCAATCATATAATCATTCATAAATAATATTTACGTCAATAATAAACGTGTGAGGATCAAATAAAATTCAATCACAAAAATAAAATAAAATTAAATATTCCCATTCACATGCCCAAAATAAATTCTTGCTCACTTGGGTATCTAAATCTTTACTTTTATTCCTCAAAATGATGATAGTAACACTTTTCAATCCATAATAACTATACCTTTCCCTAAACAAAATAAAAGTACTAAAGAAATAAATTTAAACCATTGCTTGACTAATTATCCAACATTTATTGTCAAAGCATAAATACATAAACTAGGGTGATACATCATCGGTCTTATCCTTAGATTCCTTGTAGTTTTTTGGAGTGAAAACCTCATCTTCAAAATCTTCAACGTCCTCAGTATTATAGTAGACATATCTTCTAACTCTCGTAGATCTTCGCACCTTCTTAAGTTGAGGCCCATCCTCTTCTGACTCAGAATCACTCTCAGGTCTCAAAACGGAATGGTAGATCTCCATCCTGGTCTGTCCTCTAGCACGGTCAAACTCCTCGGATAACCTCATCATCACTATTAGGCATGCCTACTCTTAACACATGACGAATAATGATGTCTAGGCTAGTGTAGCTATCACGGTCAGACTCATATCCTCCATCACTCTCATCGTCGCTCAACACAATCGGGTTGTAGTCCCTACTCTAGTAGTTCTCTATCAGACATGACTAGAGATCCTATAACAAAAAAATATGACATCTATAAGTAATTGAAACTCTCACTTAGCGTATGTTCCCAACAATAACCAATAAGCAAGAATAACCAACTCAAAGCATAAAGAATAACATAAAAACAGTTAAGCAGGAAAGAAAAACATAAACATGCTGAACTAACTGTTTAATGCAGACATATAATATTTCTATCTATATGCCCATTCTTATACTACCCATCTCTCACAAAATAAAGTAAACTAGAAGTATTAAAATAATTAAATAAATAAATAAGTACTTAATATATACATTTTTCGAATTTAATAAATAAACGAAAAGAATCGAAAAAAAAAATGAAGAAGTTCAAAATTTTCAAACCAAATAAAAAATTTCGGACTTTACAATATAATTCGAAAAAATAAATATTCAAAATCTTTGAATCTAAAAAAAATGTTTCCAAAAGTGATTTGAACAAAACAAATAAGTAGGAGCTTGATTTCTAAGAAATTCATTTTAAGTAACTAGCTAGCTAGGCGCCTAAAATTTAAAGTTGGCACGAAAGGCAAATAAAACCTAAAGTTCCAAGATACCACTTTGTAACACTTCGACAATTCTCTCTTTTCTAAAGTACATTTTAATATAAAACTTAGAGAATTGTCTAAGTATTATCGCCCGTGTGAAAACATATATCGGCTTATTCAGAATTTTACAGTGCAAAACATAATAAATAACTTTAGAAATAAAACTTAGTCAACCCAAACAATCAACCTTAAAACTTAAAGCAACATAAAGTCAAAAGTCAACCTACAAAGTATAAGTCAACTACAAAAGTCAAAGTCAAATGTAAAGTCAACACAAGCTCTCCAATCCCGAACCAATGATGCATCATGTTCAAACATATAAATGATGAAGCACTATTGATCCCTAGAGACTGCTCACCAAATGGGTCATCACAGGATCAATAAGGCATAGCCATGATCAACATATACACACAAAGGACATAATCAGCAAAGATGAGTACTACATAGTAAATAAATAAACAATCCTAACATGATACTAATAAATATTAAGCAGGGATAAATAATCATACAACAACATAACATACTACTTTTAGTGAACTAAACTCCACAACTAGTAAGTTAATTGATTTAGATGGAATAGTCAGTGGAACGAGTTGTCTAACCAAAACCAATCTTCAATTTAGAATATGAAGTACGGGCGCGACTTCGTACTCCCCTGACCTATGATATCGAGGAACCCTTTTAAATAAAAAATAGGACACGGTGATCAATCCGGTCCCAAGAAAAGCCATGGGCTACCACCATGTACTCCAAATCATACTAGTCCAACACTTCAGACGTGCACAAGTCTAAAGCTATTGCTATCCACGTTTCACTTTACATGATTAATAATTTATTAATTGTTATAACTCACAAGTAGAACAAACAATATAGTCATCAAGTAATCATAAACTTCTATTTTTATCTTAGGATTAGATAAGTGATCATCAACTTAACAATCCAAGATTTATTCCAATATTAAATCCATAACCTTCCTTTATTTGTTGAACCAAGTCAACAACCAGCCAACCTTTCATAGGTTTCAAAATCAATTTACCAAATAAGGCCCTTGGTCCTCATAAAGTAATGAAATAATCCAAAGGGAACAACATGATTCAATCATGATCCAAAGCCAATCATAAATATTAATCCCTTATGTGAATTAATAAAATTCCCAAATCCCATATGCTTGCATCAATATTTCAAACAAACAAAATATCAATATCCTAACCAACATGCTTCACACAACAGCATAAAACATGTAAATCCAATTTAATAGAAATCACATATGAACTAAAATAGTTCGCTATACATGATGCTACACAATTCTCATCCTTAGGACATGATACTAGTCCACTCCACATAGGTATGTACGTACCTTATGTAGACAAATCGAGAGGCCACTTTCACAACCTTAAAAGTCGCCTAAAGAGAAATCTTCGCCAAAAATAATCAACATAACCCACAATCAATAGTTTATAAATTTCCAGACCCTTCTCAATAGTGTTTAAAAACCTTTACCATCATTAAAACTTAATTATTAAAACCTCCTAGTATAGTACTACTACACTAGTTGCTTAAAAACCCTTAAAACACATGGGTTTAGTCATAAAAATTCCATCATCAAGATCCTTTACAAATTTTCAGCAACTTATAAAATAATAAAACCCTTCTTAAACATACTTAAACATACTTAAAATTATAAGAATACTCAATTTCACAAACTACAACATACTACTATGATTTTCCAACTTATAAACCCTAAAAATCCATGCTTGATATTTTAAAACCCTATTTTAACATAATAAGAAAATCTAAAATTTTCTAACTTCATTAAACAATTTACATAATCTTAGATTCATAATCAAATCATCAAATTATAACTTTTAAACATAAACTTATTAAAACAAATCTTAAAAATACAAACTTGGACGAAAAATAACAAAACAAAGAAGACACACCGGAGAGGAGAGACGCGTGACTGGAGGCGGTGGCTGCCAACATGCTAATGGCGGCGGTTGCTGCCGGCTGTCGTGGCCGAGTGAGGAAGAAACCGAAGAGAGAGAGAAGAAATAAAGGGGAGAGAGAGAGAGAGGGCCGAAATTTTGGGGAGGAAGAGAGAGAAATAAAATGTGTTTGATGTGTGGGAAATTAGGGTGTTTGAGGGTTTATATGGGTTCCTCTTTCGGGTTTAGAAAAAAAAGTGATTGGGCTAAAGGTATTATTTAATGGTTAATGATTTGAGTGATTCGGTTTCTCATACCCACTTTAAAATCCTTTTTACAAACCCAAAAGTGTTTTATGCTATTCAAATATATTTCAAAGTATGACAAAGTAAAATGTTTGACTTACTCAAATCATTAAATAATTTGTTTGACTTTCAAATAGTCAACCCTTCTAGAATAAATCGTTTAAATACTAAAATATAATAAAATATATATAAATATACATTAAAATATGTTTATAAAATTCGTAAATATACGGGGGATTACTGGTGGGGTGGGGTCTGGGAGGAGGAGGGGAAGGGGTAGAAAGAGGAGGAGGCATGCTCCTGGGGATCCCACCTTTGGTAGGTGTGGATCTTCGGGTTATGTTCCGGGACTTCTAAAAGGAGGTAGTTATTTTTATTCTCTTCTATAGTGGTGAGCTCGCGGATTGGGAGTTAGATGGAGGGTGTTTTACCTATCCTTCAAGTAAAATGAATTCTATCTAAAGTAAACCAACGAGCATCTTAGAGGTGTTGTTGGTTAATGAAGTTCGACCCTTCGACTTCGTGAGTCCAAAGGCGGATCTCAAAATGCTTAGCAATGGCGGTAATTAAACTGCCTACAACAATAGACCCATGCCTGTGAGTTCTTGGGGTGCCTACCCTTTTGAGATGTTCTGCAAACATCAAAGGTGTGTTCAATTTCCCCCCCACCACCCACTCTCGCCTCCCCACCACCCCCGAACCCCCCCTCCCCAATCCCCGGCAACCCCCTCCCTCCCCACCTCCCCCCATACCGCAACCCTGCCATCCCCCTCCCCTTCCCCTGCTGAATCGACACCCTTAACCCTAAAAAAAATTTAAAATATGAAAGTTGCAACAATTTGTGCTTGAGTTGATGCAGGTTTTCGAGCTTTGAAGGAGTATCAATGGCGAGTTTCGATTCTGTGGGGGGCTGCGCGACGACGGGGGAAGGGAAGGGGGACTAGCGCGACAACGGGGGAAGGGGGGGGGGGCTGCGCGACGACGGGGGAAGGGGGAGGGGGCTGCGCGACGACGTGGGAAGGGGATGGGGGTTGCGCGACGACAGGGGAATGGGGGAGCTCCGCGACGACGGGGGAAGGGGAGGGGGGCTGCGTGACGACGGGGGAAGGGGGAGGGTAGAACGGGGTTAATGACTAACGGAGTTTAACGCCGTTAGTCATTAAGGGTAAGTGGATGTATTTTTTGAAAGGTGGGGGTATATGGTGAATTTGGAAAGTTGAAAGCGTATATGGCGCAAAAAAAAAAATTGTCAGGGGTATATGGTGAAAAAACCGTACATTTTAAAATAGAACATAGATAATTGTCAAAGTATTATCGCCCGTGTAAAAACATATCGGATTATTCAAAATTTTGCAGCGAAAAACATAATAAATAACTTTAGAAATAAAATTTTGTCAATCCAAAGAGTTAACTCTAAAAGTTAAACCAACATAAAGTCAAAAGTCAACCTACAAAGTAAAAGTCAACTACAATAGTCAAAGTCAACTAGGAAAGCATAAAGTCGAAATCAAATGTAAAGTCAACACAAGCTCTCCAATCCCGAACCCATGATGCATCATCTTCAAACCTGTAAATGATGATGCACTATTGATCCTTAGAGACTGCTCACCAAATGGGTCATCACAGAATCAATAAGGCATTGCCATGATCAACACATACACACAAAGCACGTAATCAGTAAAGCTGAGTACTACAAAGTAAATATATAAACAATTTTAACATGATACTAATAAATATTAAGCAGGGATAAATAATCATACAACAACATAACAAACTACTTTTACTGAACTAAAATCCACAACTAGTAAGTTAATTAATTTAGATGGAATAGTCAATGGAACGAGTTGTCTAACCAAAACCATTCTTCAATTTAGAAGATGAAGTACGGGCGCGACTCCGTACTCCCTCGACCTATGATATCGAGGAACCTTTTTGAATAAAAAATAGGACACGGTGATCAATCCGGTCCCAAGAAAAGTCATGGGCAACCACCATGTACTCCAACTCATACTAGTCCAACACTTCAGACGTGCACAAGTCTAAAGCTATTGCTATCCACATTTCACTTTACATAATTAATAAATTATTACTTGTTATGACTCACAAGTAGAACAAACAATATAGTCATCAAGTAATCATAAACTTCCATTTTTATCTTAGGATTAGATAAGTGATCATCAACTTAACAATCCAAGATTAATTACAACATTAAATCCATAACCTTCCTTTATTTGTTGAACCAGGTCAACAACCAACCAACCTTTTATAGGTGTAAAAATCAACTTACCAAATAAGGCCCTCGGTCCTCATTAAGTAATTAAATAATCCAAAGGGAACAACATGATACAATCATGATCCAAAGCCAATTATAAATATTAATCCCTTATGTGAATTAATAAAATAAAGTTCCCAAATCCCATATGTTTGAATCAATTTTGCAAACAAACATAATATCAATATCCTAACCAACATGCTTCACACAACGACATAAAACATGTAAATCCAATTTAATAGAAATCACATATGAACTAAAATATTTCCCTATACATGATACTACACAATTCTCATCCTTAGGACATGATACTAGTCCAATCCACATAGGTATGTACGTACCTTGTGTAGACAAATCGGGAGGCCACATTCACAACCTTAAAAGTCGCCTAAAGAGAAATTTCCGCCAAAAATAATCAATAACCCACAATCAATACTTTATAAATTTACAGCACTAATAAAATACATTAAACCCTTCTCAAGAGTGTTTAAAAACCTTTACCATCATTAAAACTTAATTATTAAAACCTCCTAGTATAATACTACTACACTAGTTGCTCAAAAACCCTTAAAACACATGGGTTGAGTCATAAAAATTCCATCATCAACATCCTTTTCAAATTTCCAGCAACTTATAAAATAATAAAACCCTTCTTAAACATACTTAAACATACTTAAAATCATAAGAATACTCAATTTCACAAACTACAACATACTACTATGATTTTCCAACTTATAAAACCCTAAAAATCCATGCTTTTATATTTAAAACCCTATTTTAACATAATAAGTAAATCTGAAATTTCTAACTTCATTAAACAATTTACATAATCTTAGATTCATAATCAAATAATCAAATTATAACTTTTAAACATAAACTTATTAAAACAAATCTTAAAAATACAAACTTTGCATTAAAATAACTTGAGGAGGAAGAAAAATAACCAAACAAAGAAGAGGAGGAAGACACACCGAAGAGGAGAGACGTGTGACTGGTGGCAGTAGTTGGCGGCGTGCTGGAGTGCTAGTGGCTACCGTGACCGAGTGAGGAAGAAACCGAAGAGAGAGAGAAGATATAGAGGGAGAGAGAGAGAGAGAGAGGCCCGAAATTTTAGGGAGGAAGAGAGAGAAATAAAATGTGTTTAATGTGTGGGAAATTGGGGTTTTTTCGGGTTTATATAGGTTCCCCTTTTGGGCTTAGAAAAAGTGATTGGGCTAAAGGTATTATTTAATGGTTGATGATTTGAGTGGTTGGGTTCCTCATACCTACTTTAAAATCCTTTTTACAAATCCAAAAGGGTTTTAAGCTATTCAAATATGTTTCAAAGTATGAAATGTTTGACTTCTTTCAATCATTAAATAATTTTTTTGACTTTCAAATAGTCAACCCTTCAAGAATAAATCGTTTAAATACTAAAATATATATAAATATACATTAAAATATATTTATAAAATCATAAATTTACGGGGGATTACAGGTTGGGTGGGGTCCGGGAGGAGGAGGGGGAGGGGTAGAAAGAGGAAGAGGCATGCTCTTGGGGATCCCACCTTTGGTAGGTATGGATCTTCGGGTCATGTTCCCGGACTTCTAAAAGGAGATAGTTATTTTTCCTCTCCTCTATAGTGGTGAGCTCGCGGTTTGGGAGTTAGATGGAGGGCGTTTTACCTATCCTCCAAGTAAAAAGAATTCCATCTAAAGTAAACCAACGAGCATCTTAGAGGTGTTGTTGGTTAATGAAGTTCGACCCTTGGACTTTGTGAGTTCAAGGGCGGATCTCAAAATGCTTAGCAATGGCGGTAATTAAACTGCCTACAACAATAGACCCATGCCTGTGAGTTCTTTGGGTGCCTACCCTTTTGAGATGTTCTGCAAACATCAAAGGTGTGTTCAATTTTCCAAGGTCCCATAGGTAGCAACCTATGATACTTAGCTCAGACTGACTTACCTTCGCGTTGTCCTTCCTCTTAAAAATGGTATTTCCCAAAAACTTACAAAAATACTGGATAGCCGGTTGGTAAATAAGTGAGTCATTAGCATTAGTGGAATTATAAATACTTGACCCACTTATCTTGGACCAACACTGAGCAAGATTGAATAAAGGACCAGGAGTGGTGCTCTGTTCAATTTTTAAACCAAAAATATTTGCAAAATCAATAATGTCTAAATAACGAGCAACATTTCCATGCCTAAAATGAAGAACAACTTCAACTCTAATTAAGCATGCAAGCCTCTCTTCTCTAGTTATCTCCAATGAACTAAGAAAATCTAGTGTTAAGCAATTAT
The DNA here is from genome assembly GCA_947646795.1 of Beta lomatogona. Lineage (NCBI taxonomy): Eukaryota > Viridiplantae > Streptophyta > Magnoliopsida > Caryophyllales > Amaranthaceae > Beta > Beta lomatogona. The sequence continues at coordinate 337,103 of CANSNZ010000754.1, read as the reverse complement.
ATATAAGTTCTTTTTTGCATAGTTAACACTTTTATTAATTTAAGTCCATTGGCTATGTTATGGACATCCCCCTTTATCCCCCATAATACAAGTATAGTATCGTCAATAAATCTAGTGGGAGCAAATTCTTTCTGGAGGTTGGGGAGCCAAATGTCAAATGAGGAACCTGCTATGGATAAATTATCTATGAAGACTTCTATAGTTGATTCAAGCATATCCGAAAAAATGGCGGTAATACACTTTTGGAAGGTGGAAGGAGTATTGCACAATCCAAATGACATCCTTCGGTAAGCGAAGGTGTCAAATGGAATTATGAATGTTGTCTTCTCTTGGTCATCGAGGTGAATAGGTATTTGAAAGAACCTTGAATAACCATCCAAGAAACAAAATTGGGTATGACCCGCCAATCTTTTTAGCATTTGGTCAATAAAAGGGAAGGGGAAATGGTATTTTCGGGTGGCCTTATTTAGCTTTCTATGATGTACACATTCGCCACCCGGTGACCGATCTTGTAGAGATGAGTTCACCTTTTCATTTTCAATGACGATCATTCCACCCTTTTTAGAAAAACTTAGACAGGACTAACCCACCTACTATCCAAGATAGGGTAGATTATCCCCCTCTCAAGGAGTTTCAAAACTTCCTTTTTATCCATCTCTTTCATGTTAGGATTTAGCCTTCTTTGAGGCTTAATAGAGGAGGCCTGACCATTATCCAAATGAATTCGATGCATACACAAAGTGAGACTTAAACCCTTGAGATCATCAATCGTATATGCAATGGCACTTCGATGTTGTTTTAATATATATTATAGTTTTTTAAGAGAACGACCATTGAGTGTAAAACTGACAATCACGGGGTAAGTTTCATTGTCTCCAAGAAAAGAAAATTTCAAAGGAGGGAGGGGTTTTAACTCACATGTAGGAGGAGGCGTTGTCCACTCCTCTTTTTCAAAAGAAGATTCCAAAACCTCAAACTTTGCATGAGTAGGTTGTTAGATGGGTGCCTTGTCCATGGCTTGCATGAGTTGCAAACTTCACCATATTTTTCTTGTTCTTCCCCTAAGAGCACATCTTTAAGAGGATCCCTTGCTTCAATCAAGGCCCTTAAGCTTAGCACTGCTTGCTCAAGGGTATCGATCCTATGCACTTCTTCCATAATAGTGGCTTTCATGCTCTTGCTGAAGGCAAATTCCATTTTCTCATCTCCCACTCTCAAGGTCATGACATTTCTCTACATATCCAAAAGTACTCTGACCGTTTTCAAGAAAGGTCTTCCCTAGATAAGAGGTACTTGAGAGTTTTCTTCCATATCCATCACAACAAAGTCACAAGGAATGAAGACTCTCCCAACTTACACCGGCACATTTTCCAATTCTCCAATGGGGACCTTGACCGAGCGATCCACCAATTGTATCACTCTTCTATTAGGCTTAATGTAACACCCCCAGAATTTCAAAGCGGAAAAGAAAGAAATAATAATAGTATTAATAGGACGATGGCGAAAACATCATCTTCTAGAATGTCACTACTACAAGAAATGCGTTTAATTAACTAAGTGATAAACCAATATAAGTAAATAGTATAAATAAATTAAATTAATTAGAGTAATATCCAAAAGATAAAACTAACTCTTCAACTAACTAAAAGTCTAGGCCTAAAACATCTAACATTTTAATGCTCATATCTAAACCCGAGCCCAAAACCAAAGAAGATTCCCATCAAAATCACCTGCAAAATATATCAACAAACATCCACAATCAGTGGGGAGTAACTAGCAGTTCTCCCAGAACAAAAGAAATCAAAGTCTATTCCAGACATAGATTAGTAAGAAAGGAAAGAATAAAGTCAAGTCAACTACAATATGCATCCACTTCCATATAACTCACAAGTATCGCAAATGAATAATAAATAGCAAGTGAATTGGATAAAAATAAATAAATCATCTCAAGAGTACTTTTATAAAAATAAAAAGTATAGGTAAAACAGTGGATCACAACTCACTTCCTAAGGTTTGTCAGATCGCAATCTCCAGGTCAGTCTATGGGCTTACGTTCCCCACTGCCTGTGTCTAAGAATGGCCAAACTCCCGATGCAGGATTCACGCAGAACCCCCTGACCTCTCGGACAACAACAATTAACCCAGGTTTACCCATAGTTCGCAAACCAGGTGGTTGGCATGTTCTTCACCGGGGACTTTATCTATCCCACCGGATGTTCTTATCTCCAAAAATAAAATCATAATTCATAAATATCATAAAAGTATCATTCAGCTCAAAAATATTCGTCAAAAGGGATGCCACCCGGCCTTATACCCATAATTCATCAAAATAATTCTTCAAAAATCCTCCAAGTAGTAACTTACAAACTTACAACAAATATCTCCAACCACAATACATTGAAAATCACTAAGCATCAACAATGATAATGAAATAGTTTTTACAGCACTAACAATATCAATCAGAAATGCATCATATCATATAAGATCACCAACCAGAAGTAGAACATACGTACAAGATCATATGAAATATTAGACTACACAAAACTGTGCGCTCGGTGCATGAGCTTGCGCTTAGCACCACACTGTGCGACTGGCGCACTAACCAAACTACGTCTGACGCATCAGAATGTGTCTGACGCCCCCATCAATTAACTCCAAGGCTTATTAAATCAATGAAACGTACACGACTAATCATTTTTACATAAACCAAACGTAAACATAATGATACTCAATAATAACCACAGTAACCTACAAATCATCAACTTCCAAGAACGTAAAAGGTATCAATTTATTTCTGATTATTAAACCCTTAAATAATATAAAAGAATATCCTCAAACTCATAACAAAAACACAATAAAAATTATGAAACTAATAAAAACAATCAGTAAATTATCACAAAAACATTCATACGACCATTATGACTCTACTGACATGGTACAAATTTTATTTCTAATTTTATGACTCTAAAAGTAATTTTAAATGTTAATTTACAGAATACTCAGTAAAGCCAATAAATTAATTCAAAATAGAAATAAATGCCCAAAAATTTCAAAAAATTCACATAACATGCATAAACACACAGTAATACATAATATGCAAATAAATAGATTTTTCGGCCCCAAAAAAATAATATTCATGATTTAAATGCCAACAAACATGAAAATGCGAAAACAGAAAAATCAATTAAATAAATATGTAAACAGTAGGAAAAAATTATTCCAAAGCATGAAATACATACTTAACACATAACATGCTTCAAGAAAAATAATTTAAGCAATTATAACATTCGTTCAATAATTATTTTTGCAAACAAGCCATAAACGCATAAATTACCAAATAAATCGAATAAATATTAAAACCCAGACGAATTTTTTTTTTCTGCATACCATATTCATACAGCATACATCAAGTATATCCACGTCAAATTTCATCAATAAATTCATTCAAAAAGTATTTTAAACAATTCCTAGCGTAATAATCTAATACCGAAAAATACTCTAATCTCTATCGTTCTAAGATAACTACTAGTTACCTGGAACGTCGGGAGGAGAGCTGAGTCTAAAGAAATAGTTAAGAGTTATGCATACAATCCAATTCATCTTCTAACCCCAAAGCACAACGAACGATAATTGTAGCAACAAGTCACTAGGCGTTTTCTTCTTGAACATTGAAAAATCTCATTTCGTGCTGTTTTGGTCCGACCATGATTTCCGGCAATTGAGGGATGGTATTCACAATCGCTCCGGTCAAAGTGAATATAATGATCTTATAAACGTGCTTTCCAAATTTGAGAATGATCCAACGGTTAGATCTCCAAATATGGTTTATTTCGTGAAGGTGTGACAGGAAACACCGGGATGAACCTTTCTCTTCTTTTTCTCTTCCCTTCCTCTCTTTCATTTCTTGAATATGGTGTGGGTTAAATGAGAATGATACTGAATTTCTCTTATTAAAAATAAGAAGTTATTGGCAAGGAAAAACTAAGGGTTTAGGAAAATGTTAATGAGGGATTAAATGAGCGGTTACAAGATATTCAAAGGTTAGCTTAATAAGCACCAAAACTCTTCATCCTCCACTCCATAATTGCTGATTTTCGGCCATCATGATATGCCACACGTGATGTACCATTTCATCATCCCAAGTCGTTCCATCAACGTTACAAAAACGTTACGCGACAACACCGCATCCTAAACGCCTAAATAAATAACGAAACTAATATAACCTTTAAAATAAATAACTAACAACTTAAAATAAATATATATAAATTTTCACAATACGTTCCAAAATCATTTAAATAATAAATTTTTTATTTTTACGAAAAAATAGCATTTTAATATAAACAAACACCAAAAAAATAAAGGGTGAAAATTACGGGGTGTTACACTTAAGCTCAAAGTTGGGCTTCCTTACAATGAAGACTGACATTAGGCTAACACTCACCCCCTAGGTCGGCCAATGCTCTCTTTGGCTCCAAATCTCTAGTTCTCAAGGGCATAGAGATAGAACCCGGATCTTCAAGCTTTTTGGGAAGCTTGTTTTGGAGGACCGCACTAACTTCGGCAGTGAGAGCAATAGTAGAACTTTCCTCAAGCTTAGACTTGTTGGAGAGAAGTTCTTTGAGAAAGTTGGCACAGGTAGGCATTTGGACCATAGCTTGCAAAATGGAATATGAACTTGTAACCCTTTTATTACCTCAAGAAACTTGACAAATTTGTTAGTGAATTGCTTCTTTGCTAACCTTTGAGGATATGAAACCAGAGGAGTGTAGTTCTTAATTGGTGTAGGCTGTTTGCTTGATTTTTCATGCTCAATCACTATTGGAGTCCCATCCTCTTGAATGTCTTCCACAATGACTTCTTCAACCTTTTTATCCATTCCATTATCAACCTTCTCAGTCTCCGTGGAAGGACTAACACCATCAACTTCGGGCATCTTAAGACCCTTATAGTGTGCCCCATATCGCAAAGTGATGGCTTTAACTTTACTCTCGAATGATTGGTTGGCTAGGAAGTTGGGTAGAGAAACTTGAGGAGTGGTTGCTTACTTGTTGAGCCACTTGAGCAAGTTGTGTCTCAATCATCTTGTTGTGAGCATTCAATTGTTGGGGGGAAGTGTTATCTCTCCAAACTTCCTATCATTGTCGGCATTGGTATTTCACTAGTACAAAATCATTGATTTACGTCGGACCTGCGACCACCATTTGCGTTGGACATTGGTCCGACGCCACATGTCTCGACGCAAATTTGGGAAATATTATAAGAACACGACGCAGATTTAGTTCTATTTGCGTCAGATGTAGCGGAAAGTCCGACGCATATGAGATGAGAAAAGGCTGCTGATTTAATCAGCTATTTGCATCGGACAGGCATCCAGATCCAACGCAAATAACTCTATTTGTTGATAAAAAAAAATAATTTCCCACTGTTACAAGTACTAAAATTAGAATATTGTTTCAAGTGGCTTGAATACTATGTCGGTTTAAATCAGAATACAAACAATGAAACAATTATGAAAATCATAATACAACAATGATAAAAATAACCAAATAAAAAAATCTCTCACATAAAAATCACAGAAAATAAATAAACAAATGCAAAAATTTACAAGGGCTAGAATTAATCTGAATTTGTACAAAAACATGGAAAAAACTAACAATTCTCTCAAATAACTAAGCCAATACAAGAATTCGTAAATCAACAAACCAAATACAAGTGCAAAACAATCTAGAAAACACGAAAATCTATAATCAGTAATTTAGCAACTAATATCTATAATCTTTTTCTGTTTCGGGCGGCGGAAGATGTTGCGAATCTCTTACTTCGAGATTGAGTTGCGAATTTTAATTGGGTTTCTGGGGAATCGAAATTGAAATCCGAAATTGTTCGAATTTTCCGTCTTCCTCTGCTTTCCACTCCTCCATTTTCTTCTTCGCCATTTGAAATTGATTCTAATCACATTAATCTCAAAAACTAAAAACAAAGAGAAAATGAAGATGAAAATTTTGACCTCAGGACGATCAGAAGTAGAAGGAAGTCTAGAAGTGTGCAAACTGAGCGAGCGAACCGCCGCCTTGAAACAACCTAAAAGAAGCCTAGATCTGGAGGTGTTGCTCAATTCGCCATTAATGGTGAGAACGGCGCATTTCAGTTCAGAGGAGAGAGAATGAAATCTGGAGAGTTGAGATCCAAGTTGCGAGAGTTGAATTGAGAGTGGTGAGAGGAGACTAGGTCTAGGTTAGATGAGAGAGGTGAAACGACTGAAGAGAGATGAGAGGCATCCGGATATCTAGGTTAGAGATAGGAGAGAGAAGGCTGAAGAAAAATTGGTTTAATATTGTAATCGTCTGCGTCGCACCTCAAACTATGTTCGTCGCACTTTAATTTTTTTTTTTGTCTAATTTTTATCCTCTTACTCATCTGCGTCGGATGGGCATATACGTCTGATGCAAATCGCTTAATTCAAGGATTTGCATCGCACAATAGGTGCGTTCGACGCAAATCCTTGTACTCATGTGCATCGGATGACTAGGGCTACGCGACGCAAATCCTCTTGCCATTCATTTGCTGTAAGTATTTGCATCGGACGTAGATTATAATCCGACGCAAATCATCTACTCCTGACTATTTGCGTCAGTTCTTCATACATACGACGCAAATAAGTAGACGTAAATCAACATTTTTCTACAAGTATTTGTTTGTTGGGCTAGGAAGAGTCGGAGAGTGGATTCTAGGGAAGATTGTTTGGGTTGAGTTAGTTCAAAGGGAGCTCTAGGGGGTGCTTGTGTGAATCCTTGTTTTGGGTTTTGGAAGTCAGGTGAACTATTTGAGGCTTATTAAGGTTGAGATGGTTGAGAGTTCTTCCATCCACCACTTGCATTGTTGTTCCACCTTCCTTGATTGTTGAAGTTGGGATTTCCCTCACCTCTAATGTTCACCTATGCTACATGGTCCAAAGACCAACCACTATAAGAACTAGCATAGTCTGATCCACCACAAATTTCACAACAGAAGCTTGAGAGGTGCCTTGGCTAGGAGATGCCAAGCTTACCTTTTCCAACTTCTTTGCAAGGGTGTCAAGTTTGGCATTAATGTGGTCAATGGCCTCAAGATCATACTTTCCCTTGCTTGCATTCTTCTTATTTGTGTTTCTAGTAGAGTTCCACCAAGAGTAATGCCTTACTACCTCTACAATTATAGGTCAATTAATGTTGCCAACCAGAAGCTTTGTTAGTTGGCCTCCCGCTCCCGAATCAAGGCTTGAAAGGTTCATAGGAAGAAGACAATCATAGAAAATTTGCATGAGCATCCATTGATTATAACCATGGTGAGGACAAGATCCTCGAAGCTCCTTGAACCTATCACATGCTTCATATAGTGTTTCATCATCCTCTGGAATGAAGTTAGCTATCTTCTTTCTAGCTTTGGAGGTATTCTCTTGAGAATAGAATTCATCCACAAATGCCGCGGTTACTCGTGCCCAAGTAGTCAAAGAATTTTCCGAAATGGATTGCAACCGTTTCTTATCCTTGCCCACAAGAGAGAAGTGAAAGAGATTGAACCTCACAAACTCTTGAGTTACATTATTTTGCTTCACCGTGGAGCATAGCTCCGAGAAATTAGCCAAGTGCTCAAGAGGAAACTCATATGCATTACCCTTATAAGGTTCTTGCTTAATCATGCGAACGAAGTGTGGAGAGAACTCAAAGTTAGTGGTTGTGGTAGGACAACGAATTCCACTCTTAAGCTCAAAAGCCTCGGGATGTCCAAAATCCCTCGATGCTCTAGGAGTTTGTTCATCGCCCATTGTGCTAGAAGTAGAAGAAGTAGATGACTCTTGTTCAAATGGTGGTTCTTACACCGGTTGCTCAACAATAGAAGGTTGTACCATTGGTTCTCTAAAAATACTCCTCAATTCTCTCAAGGTGTTCTCAAGATTTTGATCAATAGGGATTGTAGTATCACCCCTTAACCTTCTTGACATGCAAATAACACAACCAAGGAGAGGATCAGTAAATAAAAAGGCATAAATTCCACAAGTAGTTAGCAACTAACAGTTAAACAAAAAGAAAAGTTATTTAGTCACAGAACTTACAAATCAAATATGTTAACTGTTACTTCCCCAGCAACGGCGCCAAAATTTGATGCACTCGCTGTAAATACGTCAAAGATACCAAAACTACCAATATAGGGCAAGCAAAGGGTCGAATCCACAAGGGCTAAGAGAAGCACCAATAAGTATTGCTTTATAATAAGCTAAGCCAAGTCTATTTTTTTGAAGGTTTATAGATGAAAACACAATAAGAAAAATGACCTTGGTAAATGGTATCCACCAATCAACTCATTTACAAACCAAGCAATCACAACGGGAAGTCCACAATGGGGATCAATTGAGGGGCATTGTTCATCCATTGGTACTCTAACCTCTATCTTGAGCTAGTTAGATTGGCCTAGTCTCCTACTGAAGACCTATTCTCATGGATAAGGCATTCAAGCAAGCATATCCATAAACATGATGAACATAAACAAGCACACAAACTCCCTTAGGCTATGTAGTCCCTATTCTCATGGTCCTTCAAGCCTATAATCGATTTGAGGAAACCCCTTAACTTCATCTCTCGATCCTTCACTAAGGGTACCTAAAGAGGTCAGTTTGTCTTTGAGTCAGTCAGTTTCGCCTGGCTTTATTAAGGTGGTAACTCTTACCTTAATTAGGTAGGCAGTTTTGAGTCCGATTCTCTCTATTATAAATGATCCATGTCATTATTCAAATTAGCATGTAAATACTAATTCTTATTCTCCTATGATGGCCAATTAGACAAACATTCATGAAAATGCCAAATCAATTAACCAAAATTATCCCAAGTCAAAACCCAATATTGGATTTATAGGTTCATGAACTCATCAATGGCTTCAAACCCTTCCCAACGAAATAGCTACTCATATAGATCATGATAAATTATAAGATAAAAACATTAACAACTAAACAACATGATAATAAACATTAATCTAACACTAATTAAACTAAGCAAAACAAAAGATAAATAATTAAACTAATCATTAAAAAATTAATCTAATGAAAAGAATTAAAATAAAGTAATAAAATAGGAGAGAGAACAAGATATGCTCATGGATTCATTGTTGAAGGCAATGCAAGTTGCCACCCTTAAATCTCAAAAACATCAATTTCTTTTTAATATTCTCACTTTATCTCTCCTAGGGTTCTAAGAATTTGAAATGCTCAACCAGAATAAATTTTACTTACGTAGAATGTAAATTAACTTAACCTAAAATGGCTGAAACTTGTCTTATATAGTGCTAAAATAAGCATAATTACAAAAAAAAAGGACAAAAAGAGGATTAAAATAGTTCGTTTATGGAAAAATAGGGCGACCCGGGAGGGTGACCCGACCCGAGTGCTCAGGTTGGCTTCGACCCGGGCGGGTCAAATTTGGAGGAAAGGTTGGAACTTGCTCCTTGAAGTGACCTGACCTGGTCAATCCACCTGAGCACTCAGATTAGAGTTGACCCGGGGGGGTTGATTTACCTAAGCAGTCAGGTACGCTCCGAATGTGGTCTTCTCCTCTTTTTAGCTCCTTGAGGCATCCTCTCTTTGATTCCTTGCCTTTCAATTTGTGCAAATGTCCTCCAAGCATGCTCCTAGTTCCTGAAATCAAACAAAGCACTATAAGGAGAAATATTGCACAGCTTAAAGGAAATAGTTAACAAACTAGCCAATACTAACTCAAAAATCACTATAAAACCAACTAAAAACTATGAAAAAACCAAGCAATAAACCATACATCATCACTCTATCTTAATCCAGTTCTATCTATCTCATTCTATCAATTCATACCTGCTAGCTTTGCATAACCCTAACCTTGCATGACATTCCATCTATTAGCATAATCTTGATCCTTGCATAGCGTCTCATGCATCCTTAGATAGTCTAAGATTCCATTGTTGCATCATTATGTGCATTATTATCCGAGTTGTTTGCACCTATCTGCTAACATCTTCTCCTGCAGGTAAACATATTTCTTGTAGCTATCGTCTTGCATACTAACTTTATTTTGCAGAAACCGGCGATATATAGATGAGTTCTAAACTGCAAAGCATTCAGAATTGTTCTCCGTCCCGACACCGTATATTTTGACTTTCGGTTTCCTGAACCTCAGTCAAAGTGGGGGCTTATGTAGACACAAAATTGTGTCTCCCCATGTAGTACCCAATGATGAAACATATTGTTGTCCTAATTGATCCGGTCTAAAGGAAGAGTAATCGAACGAGCTAAGCCCAAAAGCATTTCGAAAATATAAAGACTATCCAAGCTCAATTTTCAAAGCCCTATTAATTATTCTTGATCATTACTTGTATTTTTTATATTTTAATATTAATTATTCTTGATAATTATTTTTAAAGGATATTTAGAAAATCAGATTTTTTTTTCCTAAAGATAGCTAATTAATTTCCTAGGGGTGTAAAAGGACTACAAAAGGTACAGAGTCCAATCCAGTCCATTCAACCCTTGAGGTTGGGGGTTCAATTCCCACTAGGGGAACTTTGAGGGTAGGGATTTCCCTTAGCCTCACCCTTTACTCTCAGAGCGTCTAGCCCGTTACCCGGGCCGAGTTGACCAGTACGAGGTTCCGGTATGGTAGGAAAATCTTACCAATAAAAAACAAATATGATATACATATAAAAAAATTTCTTTTAACATTTTTTTTGAAATTTTAGACTTTTTTAACATTCTCGCTATAAATTCTGTTACATGGCTCCAAAATTTTCACTTACCCTCCAAAAGTCCAAAGTGAGAACCGAAAACTGAAATTGCAATTTTTTTTTGGCAATTTAAAATTTTTATTGATAACAAAAAACTGACACTAGTGGAAAAAACCTTATCTGTCACTTAGTAATAGATTCGGTTTATACAAAACCGCATCCGAAAATCAATAAAAAAATAGGAGAGAAAGCTGGGCGGAAAATCTAATCTGGTCCTTTAGTGAACCGGATCAGATTCTAGAAATGCTGCGGTTTTCTAAAATTTGATCTGGTTAACAAGACCGGATCAAATTTTCGGTCCAAAATAATGCGTTTTTTTAGAGGCCCAAAGCATGGATGAGCCCAAACCGTCTTTTTTAGACTCCCTCAAACATTCGTCATCTCTCTCCTCCCTCAAAAATATCAAACCCTAATCTCCCTCCCCTCTCTCTCCTCTCTACTCCTCCCTCACACCACGCGGCAAATCTGTACTCCTCCCTCACAAAACGCCATAAACGCCCAAATTCTCCCTATAAGCTCCTTCCTCTCACCTCTCATAAACGCCATCACTTCAGTCTCACCAATCTCTCTCCTCTCTAACTGGAGAACGAAGGACGAAGCTCTGGTTTTGGGTGTAGGTCTTTTAGTTTTCGTTTTTCGTTTTTTTTTTCTTTTTAATTTCGCTTTTGTTTTTCAGATCTGGTTTTTCATTTTCGTTTTTTTAAGCTTTTGTTCGAACACTTAATTTTCGCTTCGTTTTTTTTGGGCTTCCATTTTCGTTTCCTTTTTTTTGGCTTCCATTTTCGTTTGATTTTTTGTTCGAACTCTTAATTTTCGTTTTATCTGGCTAGTGTTTTTTGGTTTCTTCGTTTTCTAATTTTCGTTTTTTTCGTATATGTTGCAATTTTTGTATACTTTCAGTAGGGAGATTAGTTTTTTCGTATAATTTTCATATATGTTCGAACATAAATGTTGTATGTTGCTGGTGTGCAGATATAAAAAAAATGATTATTGTATAAGTGGTAAAATCTCCACAATCTAATTTTCTTTTTCCGTATATATTGTATAAGTGTTAAATTTCATATATTGTAATTTTCTGTATATATGTTAAGTTGATATTTTTGTGTATTTGTGTAATTTTCTTTATTTATATTAAAATGTTGTTTCTATGTATTTATGTTTAGTTTCATATACATGTATTTTGTATAATTTTTGTTTTTATGTATAATGTATTATTTTTGTATATATATATGTTTTGTTAGACTTTGTTAGACGTGAAATGTAGTGGCATAGTGCAAACCTGCAGCTTGCAGGTCTGCACCTTTTTTTTTGACATGAATTTTGACAATCTGCTACGGTTTTCCGGTAAAACCGAATCAGTTAATGTGATTAACTGATCCGGTTTTACCTTAAAATCGGATTAGTAAATATTTTGGATCTGCTGCGAGCCCATCCGATGCGGACCAAAACCGAATCAGTAAGCCCGATTTTGACCGCATCGGATGAACTTTTTCCACTAGTGTGAGTACATCCTCAGGAAACACCAAGGGACTAAAACTAAAGATGATCAGACTCCCCACCTTCTAGGAAAGGTTTGGAGCTAACCACCATAGAGAAATACCCTATTTGCAAAAGTTACTTTAACCCTGGGGCCTTTTGTACTTTGCAATTTGCATTTTATATGACTTTAAAGATGTATGTAACTTAGTTTGAGGAATGGATATAATGAATCCAAATTTTCAAATTTTAATGGATCAATCATGACAAAACATTGTGAACCTTAATTGGGAAAAAAATTATATATATAATAATCGGGCTAGACTGGACTGGATTCAGACTCAAGGAAAAAGTTTCGGACTGGATTTGACTGGATATGATTTAATGCTTTCATCACCTCACATGCTTATTATTGCTAATCAAGACCTAAAGAACTATTCTAACACCTTATAAGATAATTGGATAATTGGATTAGATTTCCAGTAATTTGAATGCATAATAACATGTCACTAAAAATTAGTCTTTTGCGTGTTTAAACCGACATAGATTAATTTTTACATTGCGTTAAAATATTATGTGGTTATTTATTTGCATAAATTTTGATACGAATTGATAATAAGTAGAGGCCATCAATGGGTGTATTTGATTCTTGATCTTATGCGTACCCTCACCCCCGAACTTAATCTTTGGTTCAATGACTATCTATGTAGTCATGAAGGGGAAATCTACATTATATTGGATAAGTACCTAAAGTTGTCCCTACAATTTCCCAATATCCAATTAGGTTTATGAGTCTTCTTGTTGGTGACTTCTTTATTTCAAAATGAATTTCAATAAACCCTTGACAATGAGGTAGTCAAATACGCGCTCATCTCGCATAGGCAATAAAAACACGCCTACAATAACATACCGTTGTAAGTCACAGTGAAGGATTATGTGCGTGCACATCTAGTGATGATTTGTTGAAGTTAAAAGATGTCAATTTCATCCCTAAGCCAAAGAAAAATTTTAGTTAATTTGACAAGTCCATCTTTGAGGTAACGTCTAACAGTGGTTTCTAAAATGTTGCTACGGGTGGCACAGTGATAAAACGTGCGGGAGATAAGTAGAATGTTGTACACCGCAGGACCATATGGCAATGATAGCTATGGAAGGGATGGGTGTATTTTTTTCATATAAGGTGTTGCTTGGTGTTGGTGCAAAATCAGTTGGTTGACTTTGCAAACAAGCAATGCACATCCAGTAGTTTGGTACTGAATGTCACGGGAGACTTAGCCCCTGGGGGTTACCGGTTTTAATTAGATAAAATCTTGCTAACATACTTCGTTGGAATTCAATTTAGGATTAAACCACAACGCCTAATAAATTCAGGCGAAATGCAATAAATAGAGCAAACAATAATTAATCTATTAATTAAAGCACAACATTCCCATACATGCCACAAACTTTTAAGAAAGGATTTTACAACACATAGGGGATAAGCCAGGCTGGACAATTAAAGGGAAGACACAAAGGGCGTTACCTCCATGGTTCCTTGCTTCAATCGGAGAATTATAGGATTTGTCGCTAGAACATGTTCTATGTCTAAAGACTAAACTATAACCCCAAAAGGGGGTTGGCTAGGCTAGAGCTAGGCTACGCTAAGAAAAGAGTAATTTGCAAGTTGTTTTGTGTGTTGTTGTTGTTTGCTTGATAATCGCTTTTCTATTTATTGAGAAGCATGATGCGTAACTTCCATGCTTACTTGGGGGGAAAACATTTGAATCATCTTTGATTCGTACCTTCAACCGTCTTCTGGCGCTAAACAACTGTAGCCGTACACGTTCTTCCTTATGTGGATTTGTCTAATGATTGCTATTTAACCACTTATACGCTTATCATTCTTAACTTTCATCTCTTGATAGTCTTGGCAATTTCCTCGTATTGACTTTGACTTGTGTTGACTTTATCCACCGGGCTTCGTACTCTTGTTGGGCTTTCACGTTAACAACAAATTAGACCTTTTGAGGTCTAATACAATGTACCATAATAAATGCTATTGGGCATCTAAAAATGGTAGTAACAAATTTCCCCCCTGATTTATGGAGTGATGTACTCAGCACCCGCAAATTATGAGCAGAGAAAGACTCTCAATGGTTATCGCCAATGTCATCCAGTAGTATTTTAAATGTGATTCCTTCCATTGTCCTAAGATGATCAATGAACTTTCTTTTGGGATGACTGAATTTGGTTGAAAAGATAACCTTTCGTGCATTCCTTCCCCTTTCTTTCTAGCCATTGTGAAATTCATTAAGAAATTTTCTTCAAGATGCGAATTTGTGGGATCATTTGGAGACAACCAACAAGGATTGACATCATAGGTTATGAGGTCATACCAAATTTGACATGCACATTTGTATTGTACCAAATTTCTTGATGATGACCCATGCATCAATCTATAGACTTTTACTTTCTTTGTTGTTCCCTTAACAAAAAGCCTCTTTAGATATTTCCAAGGCATGTTAGATTTCCACACTTCTTCCGTAATGACTTTGCCCCATGATTTGCAAACCAGAAGAGATGTGACTTGATCATTCCTTCAAGTTTAGGAAACATCCATTCTTTCATGAGATCTAAATTGGACCCTATTTGGAGGGCCTTAGATCCCTTTTTATTTTTAGGATCCTGTTGTATAACAAGATTATTCCCGCAATATTTTTGGATAGAAGAAACCAATTTGGTGGCTTCATTCTTGATAAATTCATCTTTATCTCTAGATATGACATTCAATGCCTTGTGATGATTTGGGCATTTTGATGGATATGGTATATGTCCTGGAGCAGCTTGGCGAAAGATGTGGTTATATGTGCAATCCATTTTAATTAAAATTTTGAGTTTTTTAGAGGTCACACATATGCATATATATATATATATATATATATATATATATATATATATATATATATATATATATATATATAAAGCATTTTGATGCTTTAACCATCCAATAATTCTCCCTAACCACTTACCTTTATTAGAGCGGTTTCTTAAGGGGTGCGAGTCATAATTGGGCACGTGTTTGTTTCTATTCCACTTTGGTGAACTAAAACTGATGTCAAAACAACCAAGTCATTGCAAATATGTGAGAATATATTTAATAAGATTTACCATTTGAGGTAATTTCATAACATTGATAAAATGACTTATCTTTATGAAGATAAAATCATTAGTTACATTTTAATTGAAAATGCTTGTGTCTAGATACAGCATTTGGAAGTGATTTTTACATACTATGTTTACCATATCATTACATTCGTCAATTTCCAACTCGCGCCCTGCAGTACTCCTAATAACTGCAAAGTAGTAATCTTCTCCAGGGGAGTTGTTGAACCTTGCCTTGAAGATAACCCTATGGTAGCTATTGTCCCAGGCATATCTTCTATCGATCAGTACGATATACATCCAAGGAAGGAAATATTATTGGGCCAACAGCTCCCATAGTTGACAGACGCACTTAAAAAGGATTATCTTTCCCTGATTTTCATCTTGGCCCTCTTCTATCCTCACCACTTTGAGGGAGGTTTGAGTACAGGAAAGAGTTAAACTCTTGGCGTATATCCAATTCAGTCTTTGAGACCTTGGGAAATTTAAGATAATGGAAACTTCCTTGCCCAACTTCTTACAAACTGTTAACAGTTTGTCTTGTGATTTCCCATCTAATTTTGGCCATATGTGGGTGGACAAGATATCGATATCTATACCGACTTTTGTAGCGCTTGATTCCACCAGCCCAGGATCTTCTAGCCCCATTACAGGTGCATCGCCAAAGATGCGTGTCATTTGCTCGGCCCATCTAGCCCTTTCATTTGTGATAAAGGCCTCTTTGTCTTCATTTATGATGTTGAGCGCGAAGCGATGATTGAATCAATCATCATCAAACTCGGCTGCCAAGTTTGCATATGCTTCATAATCCATTTTTTTGAAATGAGGATGTGATGGTGGGGGACTATGGCCAAATCCCATTAAATAACCAAGTCATATGATTTAACGGCTATTTTCATAATAACTTCTAGGGCCAATGAGTAATTGAGTACTTTGACCTCTTTTTTCGAGAAGTTTATGAATTATTAATTAATTATTATTTATTTTAAGATTACCAATTTGTTGATAAGTCTTAAAATTAATATGTCACTTTTTAGGCATTTGGGCCTATATTTACTTCCTTAGATTCACTATTCAGTTTATGAATAACAACCAAGTCTGCAATTGATACTTGATATGGAAGTATATTGTATAAAATAAGATTTATTTCATAAATGAAGTAAATCATGAGAAGGCAGTCATCAAAGATATTAATATTAAGTACATAGTTTATTAGAGAAAATTTAAACTGCATACGATGACTAAGATTACTAACTACCTATCATGCTGCTTGATTGATCAAGAGCGGAGATGAGCGAAACTGATGGTGATTTGTGGCTCCTCATGTTCATCAACATCAAGATCATCATCATCAGAGTAATCTTCATTCAATAGCATAGGGATGCTCCTTTCTGATAAGTACTCTTGCCATAAGAGACATGTACATTTATATTGTGTGAGTTTTTTGAAACTCGTATTTTCATCTACTTGGACTACCCTATACTTTCTGGTGAACATGCCCAAACTGCTTCCACAGATTATGGATTTGCGATACTTTAGTGTGAGTTCGGGTAGGAAATGTTGTTTTGCAATGCCCTATCCCCATGCCTTGCAAATGCTTAGGAGTTTTAATAAATCTCCCTTTTCGATTTTTGGCCATAGATTTAATGCTAGGAAGTCAATATCCCTCCCCATTGTGGTTGCACTAGGCTTTTGCTCCTCGGTATCTCTAGATTGGACCTTTGGGTCTTTTCCGAAGAATTTTATGATTTTGAGTTCCCATTTTTTCATCTCCTTTTCTCTAAAATTTTCCCAATCCTCTTCTGTGATGTCCATATTGAACCGATGCCTCCAACATTCGCCGGGAAATGGTAGAGGAACATCCTGTTGGTTAGCCATTCTCTTTGGATTTGTTGATGGTAGAGTAAAAATGTTATGAGTGACAAATGCTCAAGGTTAAGGTAGCATATTTATAATATGATAATTATAACCGTTGTCCCTATTTATTAGGGATTAATGGAGCAATTGGTATTATGATTGTATCACGTTATATTTTTATAACTGATCTTAATTTCTTTCAGTTATTTTTATAACTAATTTAAATAACCTTATATCATGGCCTTAATGGATCAGAATGGGCTTGCCCATTAACTCCTTAATACGTCTTGTTAGGGGTGTGCACCGGTCCAGGACCGGACCGGAATTTTCTGGGTTTGGACCGGGCCGGACCGGTGGACCGGAATCCTGATTTTCGGCGGACCGGGGACCGGACCAGAATCTCCGGTCCGGTCCTGTCCAAATTCCGGTCCGGACCGGTTTGTGCACACCCCTACGTCTTATCACTACTAGGGGTTGGTCATTGGTGACATGTGGAGTTAGATAGTAATTATTACTTTTTTGAAGTAAATTCTTACCAACGAGTCATTTCTTGGATTAGAATCCCAAGAGTCACTTTATTTTTTTCTTTTATTTAATTTTTACTGTGAATTTTGCACCATTTGATTTGACAGTTATCTTTGAATAACAATCATAATTTAATTCGCACAATTTTGATTGGGCAAAATGAACAATGCAAACCAGATATAAGATAAAAGAAACTTGGACTGAGTAATTGAGAAATTATATTAATTAAAAAGGAAATTTACAACCTAGATAAAAAAAATTATCTTAGGAGAAAAATTTATAAAATTCGTTTAGAATTTTATAATTCTAAACTCTAGGTCTATGTCTAATCCTTTGGAGACCGTGGCTTGTCGCCATCGGTGTCTTCATCTTCCTCATCATCTCCAGCAGTAGCGTCGCTGGAATCATCGCCACTAGGATAGAAGAAATGTTCTTCTCTGGCGAAGGGTTCTTCGAGGAGATCTTCCTCGTCGACCCTCATCCGCTTTGCGGCGGGTTCGTCATCTTCATCCTCATCATCATCATCATCAGATTCGTCTGATGGTGGAGGGGTACCCTCCTCATCTTCTTCTTCCTCTACTTCTTCTCTCTCTTCCAGTATTCCTGGAGGAGGGAGGAAGGGTTGGTCAACCTCTTGAACCACTGTGATACAGCATTCAGCAGATGATTGAGGCGCGTCCATTTTTGGAGATGGAAGTTTTTGGGAATGTAAGGAGATGATGGGTTATTTTGGAGATGATGCTTTCAAGAGATGAGTAGTGTGAAAATTTCCTTACTTTTTCCCCTTTTTATAAAGGGATTTACTGTCTCTTGAAAAACAGAAAGTTACGCCCTTTAGGAATGGACTTTAGAGTGACTGTCTTTCAGAAATGGGCCTTTAAATCACGCGCCCTTTGAAAATGGGCCCTTAGATGACTCCAAGACATTATGTTTTAATTTGTTTAAACTAGGCTTTAACTTGACCCAATTACACCTGATCTAAAATAAAATGTATCACGTATTGTGCACGTGTTCTCTTTTGCTGTTCTATTTTAGTTATCTTCTCCATTAATACCCTTTTCAAGGATTTCAGTAAGATCGGAGAGTTTCAGACAAAATTAATTTTCTTTCTAAAATTTCACAACCATCACTAAATTTCAATTCAAATTTCAATTTACCATGTCTAATGAAAGAATTCGCGAGGATGAAATTCGTGAAGCACTTGCCAAGAAACGCGATGCCATGCAATTTGAGGCAGCCCGTCACTTATGCAACGCCATTATAGTGAACCATGGGACTTATAAGTCTCAAGTGTTCTGGTATGTGAACAAAAGTTCTGACTCTAATATTCCTTTGGAGGATTGAATTGCTACTATTGGTCCTTGTTTTCCTTTCAAGATTCAAAAACCATAGCGCCAACTTGTCTTAGAGCAACAGTGCTACCCATTCTTGGACCATATTATTCTAGAAGATAATAAGCCTAGAATGCTTCCATTTGCCCCAAAATCCCTTCAACATCTGCCTTGGCCTTTGACCAGCAAACCTTTTAAAGGTTGGATTTCAGGAGTGGATGCAAGAGCATGGTTTTTACGAATGAAACCTTTTCATGACAAATGGTCCAAAAAAAAAAAAATTGTCATTCATCCCTTTTGATGGAGCTATATCTACTGCCTTATTGGCATGCTGGGACCCTGCTATCAACTTCTTCTTGTTCCAAAGAGGACCAATGACTGTGACATTAGCTGATATTGCCTTTATTACAGGGACTCCTCCAACAGGTAAATATGGAATTGAACTTCATATCTTTCACCATGTTAAAGAACACAATCAACGGTTCAGTCAATGCTTATCAACTTTTCGCCAGATTGCTAGTCCTTCTGCTAGTGCTAGCAAGTGTGGCTTTCATAAATTTGCTGATTTCTTCCTCAATAAGGATACTAATAAGGAAGTTACTTCTCAAGAGGAAGTACTTTTTCTCACATTTGATTTCTCCAAATTGATGATGTCTAGAGCTAGAGGAGTAGTAACATTATGGCTATCTTTAGCTGTTAACATCTCCTCTACTTCTGAAGAAGTTGCTTTGGCTCCTGTTCTATTAGGACAACTTTATAAATGTCTTTTCAGGAGTAGAGAATCTTTCAAAGGTTTTGGAACTCATACCTTTGAATCTCCCATATTTTCTACTGACAAGAGATTTGGACCCCTTTGGCTCTGGACTTGTTGGGGTCATATGTATCTATCCTGTCTAATGATTATCAAACCCTTTTCTGCTTTTAAAGCGTCTAGGGGTTCAGAGGAGGAAAATCTTTCTTTTAATCGCCTTTTGTTCCTCTCAAGTCTTGATGATTGCAGCTGTTATGGTGAAGTCAGCTTCAATCTCCTATCTCCAGAAGAAGTTTGGCATCCAAGTGTAAGTTTCTCATACTTCTTGGTTTCTAAATCCAATCCTGGTGTCTGGAATATATTTTCGGATAAGATGGTTGTTTATGTTGTAGATGAAACTTGGCGCCATCAAACAATTCCTTCTTGGCTAAAATCCCTAAACATCCACTCTGGCTCCCTAGGGAGTGGAAACTTTTGGGGTAGTGTTCTTAGGTATGGGGATTTAATAGCTGCTGAGCCTGAGTATTTTGGCTTTGAGGCTTATAATCCACAACTGGTGGCTAGGCAATTTGGATTGGTCCAAACACTAGCTATTCCTTATTTCTTGACCCGTAATGATCCTTGGACTTCAAGGGGTCGTTTTGAAGAAGGTAGAGCCCTTCAGAGCAGAACTCTTGGCCATACTTCCATGTCCATATCTCCTTGGAAATGGATCACTAAAGCTGTCAGAGGCTTCTATCTGTGGTGGGATCATGTATTCCCAAATGACTCAATGTGTTCTGATGCTTTGGCGAACTTTGAGGGTCAACTCTTCTTAGGCTGTAAGTAATCTTCCTTCCTTAGTTATTTTATAACTTTTTATAGGAGTGAATATTACTAAACCTTCTTCATGCTCTATTTCCGACTTTTAGCAAAGGCTGGCAAGAAGAAGTTAAGGGTGCCTAATGGTATGACAATGGAATCTAAATATGACAAGCTCTATTGGAATACCATAGACAAAAGGGTTCCCCCTCAAACCTCTTCGGAGGATGAAGATGATGCTGCTTATGAGCAAGGGATCTCCTATGGAGATGTTCAGTCCTGGGACGACATCCAATCCATGGGACCACTGGAGCAGATTGACCCTTTCAAAAGAGCTGCAAGGAAAAGAGATTATAATTGTCTCTCTGCTTCCAATGACATCCAACCCGAAGAGTTAGTGGAACAATCTAAGCTTTTTAAGAAAGCTTCTAAGAAGAAAGATCATGGCCGTATTTCTACCTCCAAGCCTTTAAGGCATTCCTACAGGCTACGTCCTAAGTTAGAGGTTTGTTCAGAAATACCAAAGTATACCATCTCCTCTGATGAAGATGATGACAAAATCCACTAGTGGAAAAACAAGGAAGGGCTGCGGTCAAAACAGCCATAAGGGCTGCGGTTTTGGCCAGCAGGCCTTTCCATAGCAGCCCTTCAAAAACCGCAGACCCTTCACATTCAAATTTTTTAAAAAAAAAAATAAATTGCACCCTCCACCCCCTGCCCACCCCCCGCCCCCAAGACACCCCACCCCCCGCCCGCCCAAAGACACCCCACCCCCCGCCCACCCCAAGACCCCCCCACCCCGCCCACCCCATGCCGGCCCAAGACACCCCACCCCCGCCCACCCCCGCACCCCCACCCCCCGCCCACCCCCCGCCCCCAAGACACCCCCCACCCCCGCCCACCCCAAGACACCCCCCCCCCCCCCCCCACCCACCCCCACCCCCCCGTACACCCCCACCCCCGCCCACCACCCCACCCCCCCCCCCCCACTCACCCCCCCCCCCGCCCACCCCCCGCACTCCCACCCCACCCCCCACCCGCACCCCCACACCCGCCCACCCCCGCCCACCCCCCCCCCCCCCCCCCCACCCCACCCCCCCCTTCACTCCCCTGCACCCCCACCCCAGGCCACCCTCTCGCCACCTCCTCCACCCATTGCTTTGCCACCACCCCAAAGACCCAACCAGCCCCATAGCCTAGCCCGGCGGCCCCCACCCCACCCCCCCACCCAAAACCTCCCTCCGACACAAAGAAAAAACCGATCAAATTGCAATAATAATATATGACAAGTTTTTGAACGTAATATAATAATTAACTTTAAATATGTATATATTTAATAATGTGAAAAATGTACATAGAATTAATACAAACTAGTAGATGTATCATAAGCAATCATCGCAAATGTGGGACGCCAACTTATCCCGAACTTCATGTAATTCGTCTGTGGTGAAGGCCCTCAAACGTGGTGTGTTATTCATATAAACCTTGCAAAACAACCAAGGAATAAACACATAATATAAGAATTCAATCATTTACGTACCGTAGTTAGTAGTTCTAAAAATGACATATACCTTCCCGAAATTCAATCAAAAACAAATGCAAGCCTAAAACTCTACACACTAGTTATATTATACCTTATATTATCATATTGAAAAAGAAAATGGAGTTAAATGAAGCGATAAGTACGAATTAGACGCGAAAAGGCAAAAATAGGCCTAAAATGCCCTTTTCGTTCCCAAAATGCAACCTACAACAATTGCAAACCTAAAAATCTACACAATAGTTACATTATGCCTCATATTATCATGTTAAAAATAAATTTGGGGTTAAATGACTCGATAAATACGATTTGGAAGCGTAAAAGGAAAAAATAGGCCTAGAAATGACATTTTCGTTCCCAAATATATGCATGTGTTACTTTGGTTTCTAAACCAATTAATACCTATTACCAATCGATCTAATCTAAACTAACATATACTAATAAGTTACATACCTTTTGAAGATCATCGGCGTTAGTGCACTGGTTGACGATATCGAACATGTACCTCAGAACGTAATAGCCACATGCAAGTCCATCTTCTTGTTGCGGACACTAAATGTTCACCAAAGGATGCATCCAATGACATTCATGTTAATTAGATGTGTAGTATGTGGCTAAAAGTGTTTCTATATAAGGACAAATAAATTAGTCATGTTACCTCGACTGATATCCAAACAGGAGCTTTTGGTGCTCGAAGTCCTGTTGCACTAATATGCTTCATCACACTACATCAACAACATTATTATAAGATTAGATGTACTAACTGTTTATATATTTAAAGATGATGAATAATGTGTAATATTAATAAGTGCGCATATATTGAGTTTCGATTAGGCTACCTATTTAACAATGATTTGATTAGTAAGGTCTGTGGTGGTTTTCGACGCAAAGAATCAAAGTGGTAGACTTCGTTACGTGACAAACATATCGCAAGCAGTGTCCAATGAGCCCTACAACAAGAAAATATAGTTATTATTAATCGTAGAACAATTAATAAGTCAATTTAAGTATCGAATAATAAAAGTAAAGCGAGTTTAACAAGCATACTTTTCAATATAAGGAACAAGAATGATCTGATGATATCCAAAACGAGATGATGCTTTGAAACTCATGTCGAGATACTCTTTCACTTCGGCTTTGTTTTGTAAGCAATTGTCATCTCGTATTATGTTTGGACATAACCAACCAAACATTGCACTAGATGTTGCAA
The DNA here is from genome assembly GCA_947646795.1 of Beta lomatogona. Lineage (NCBI taxonomy): Eukaryota > Viridiplantae > Streptophyta > Magnoliopsida > Caryophyllales > Amaranthaceae > Beta > Beta lomatogona. The sequence continues at coordinate 313,692 of CANSNZ010000754.1, read as the reverse complement.
GCAATTCATTGTATAATAACCTGAGAAATTATATTTATTATATTAAAAGTAAACCAACAATTACTTATTATGGATTTGAAAACTACTTAAGGCATATATATGTATATGTATATTTAATTTATATACTTATGTATTACCTCATGAATGTTTGTATCATGGAAACATTCAACTCTACACCACATAAGAATTCTTTAATATCAACCTTTGAAATGAATGTCGATGAGTCCTCAAGGTAGTGGAATTGTTGCTCCCCCAAAGCAACCTCAATTGCGCTTTCATCGGGTAAATCGCTAGCGCACTCATGTAACCAAAAGCATGGCGTAGTAAGGCTCCGCACCACCTCTGGATCGATAATAAGTGGATTTTTTGTCTTAGAAACATTTCCCGTCACCACATTTCGTTCACCTTCATCACGTAAACTTGCTTTCTTATAAGGTGAACATGCCTTCTTTCCCTTCCTGTCATGTGAGTCGGCCTTCCCCCAAACCTAGTATTTAGTTAAAAGTAAAGATATTACTGACTATCATAGGAACTATAAAAGAAAACACGCATATATATATATGAATGTTAATCATTGTACCTCATCTGAAAACCGCACCAATGCACGCGGCCACAGAACATAACTGCCAAGGGCATCATTTAGTAATTGTAGACCAACTTCGGCCGGCGGCGGAAGAGGTAATTCTTCGAAACCTGACACAATTTCATTGAGGGTGACCACATAGTGATTATGATCCACTAACTGGTTATGCAATCGTACTCGGTCACTAGGGGGTTGTGCATGGCCATGAGCTATGAGGATGAAACTATCATAACCATCTCCTCGAGCTAATAGTTCACATGGTGTCTCTTCCTGTAAAAAAAACTCTATTTATTGTTAGTCTATGAAACAACATATATATAGTAAGAATTTCATGCATTTAAGAACGTAACAATAGTTGTTTAACAAAGCAAAGGGATTAAGTGATTACCTTCAACTCGGGTCCTACAGGTGGATCAGGCTGGCTAGGTGTAGTATCACTACCCTTCTTGAATGCAGCAAAAGTCGGTAAACCCATTTGCTCCAAAATGGCGTTGAAGTTATGGGTCATCTCCTCCCTTAGCTCCTCCCGAATTGCAGCTTTCATAGCCTTCACATCTACTGACGCTGCCGAATTCACACTACTTACACTTGATTTTGTCGCTGTAGTGTATTGATCACCATATACCTTTCTCAAACCGAGGCGGACACCTCCTACACCCCTCACGCGTCCACTGTGGTCCGGTCCTAAAGTTTCGTGCAATGCATCAATGTGTCCTTTACGAGTGAACTCACCAGTTGCCTTTTTTTCCTTCAAGCCAATCTACATAAGTATAAGAGAGAAATGCTTGTGAGCGCAAAAGTTTTATTATATATACCTTATATAACCATATAATCTATACTTACAATGGCGTTGGCTATCTGTTGTGTTCCGGGGTCAGGCAAGACTCTTTTTCCCTTTGCATCAACCCCATGCATCGAACACCACCAATCGAGGACTCTATCTGGTTGCCGAGGCTGTGCAACTGTCGTCATTGAGCCACTCCCCGTTGCCGTTGTCGACCCTATTGTGGGGTAATGGCTGAACATCCACTTCTCTCTCGCCTCATTGTACGAATGAGCACCCAAATGATGATAATACTTCCTAGCTTTTGCACTCGAGCTACTTTTCTTAGGACTTGCCTAAAACACACAATTATAAACAAAGGTTAGCTACGTACGGTGCTATACAATAATACTGGATCTAAGTTTATTAAATCTTAATAAAATATTCTTACAATAGCTTGTGGGGTTGTTTTCTTGGCAACAAATGCTTCCCACTCTTCAGGTTTGATAGTTTTCCATATTTGAAATGGTAATTTGGATGGTGCAGATGATGTTTCCGGTGAAGCCTCAGGATCGGCTTGTGTTTCTCCGCCGTAGATGTTCTTCTTCTTTGTACCTACTACTTTCCTCCGCTTAGTGATCCACCCAGACACTAACTTAGCCTTGAAATCTCTGAATCTCTGGGCAACCGCGGATAGAAATACATTCTTCTTGGCTTCATCATCTTCGATATTGAATTGATTCTACAAAAAACGCAGTTCACAAATTAGTTTTCGCAAATGTTCTAATTTATATGCTATAAGTAATATTACACATATATTTAACTAAATAATTAAGAAACTAAACGTTATTGTACTTGAAGCTTACCATGGTATCTTCCCATAGACACCGCTTTAATCCCTCGGGCACCTCTTTCCATGAGTGCAAAATGGAGATTTATGCATGCAAATGCCAACTTGCATGCCATACTTTTGACGCCACTTTCCACAAGGTTGACCCATGTTATCGTACTCCAAAGTCATATTTGTGTGTTTCCCTAGTGACTTTGTAGGTCCCCTTCCTTTTCTCTTTTTCGTCGCCAATGACTTCCTATGCATTTGTGCATTTATCTCTTCACGGCGAAATCGAGACAATTTACCCCGTTCCTTTCTCGCATCGAAAGACTCATCCTCGGTAGTGTGTTCAGCACCACTTGTGGTGTTATCCGTATGCACATCCGCCATCTCCCTGAAATTGTACAAATAATGCATTAATATAACAAAAAATTAAAATTAACATTGCCACTAAGGGGGGTGGGGTGTGGGGGAGGGGTTACGTGTGCAAGGGGCGGCGGTGCGGGGGGGGGGGAGGGCAAGCGGTGCGGGGGGGGGGAGGGGAGGGGCGGGAGGGCGGGAGGGAGGGGGGGGGAGGGGGAGGGCAGCGGGGGGGGAGGAGAGGGGGTTGTGCGGTGGGGGGAGGGGAGGGGTGTGCGGTGGGGGGGGGGGAGGGGTTGTGCGGTGGGGGGGGGGGGATGTGTAGGGGGGGAGGGGGAGGGCGGGGGGAGGGGGGGTGTGTGCGTGGGGGGGGGGGAGGGTTGTGCGGTAGGGGGAGGGGTTGTGCAGGGGGGGGAGGGGAGGGCAGCAGGGGGGGAGGGGGGGGGCTATGCGGTGGGGGGGGGGGAGGGGGAGGAGAGGGGCGTGCGGTGGGGGGGGGGAGGGGTGCGGGGGGGGGGGGGGGAGGATGCGGTGGGGGGGGGGGGGGAGGGGAGGGGTGTGCGGGGAGGGGGGGGGGAGGGGGGCTGTGCAATGGGGGGGGAGGGGAGGGGAGGGGGGGCGTGCGGTAGGGGGAGGGGGAGGGGGGGGGTGTGCGGGGGGGAGGGGAGGGGGATGTGCGGTGGGGGGAGGGGAGGGGAGGGGGATGTGCAGTGGGGGGGGAGGGGAGGATTTGGAAGCGAAAAGGCTAAAATAGGCCAAAAATGCCCTTTTCGTTTCCAAAATTTAACCTACAACAATTGCATACCTAAAAATCTACACAATAGTTACATTATACCTCATATAATCATGTTCAAAAGAATTTGGGGTTAAAGGACTCGGTAAGTACGATTCGGAAGCGAAAAGGCTAAAATAAGCCTAAAATTCCCTTTTCGTTCCCAAAATTCAACCTACAACAATTGCAAACCTAAAAATCTACACAATAGTTACATTATACCTCATATAATCATGTTCAAAAAGAATTTGGGGTTAAATGACTCGATAAGTACGAATTGGACGCGAAAAGGCAAAATTTGGCCTAAAATGACCTTTTCGTTCCCGAAATGCAACCAAGAACAAATGCAAGCCTAAAAATCTACACAATAGTTACATTATATCTCATATAATCATGTTCAAAAAGAATTTGGGGTTAAATGACTCGATAAGTACGATTTGGAAGCGAAAAGGCTAAAATAGGCCAAAAATGCCCTTTTCGTTCCCAAAATTCAACCTACAACAATTGCAAACCTAAAAATCTACACAATAGTTACATTATACCTCATATAATCATGTTCAAAAAGAATTTGGGGTTAAATGACTCGATAAGTACGAATTGGACCCCAAAAGGCAAAATTTGGCCTAAAATGACCTTTTCGTTCCCGAAATGCAACCAAGAACAAATGCAAGCCTAAAAATCTACACAATAGTTACATTATATCTCATATAATCATGTTCAAAAATAATTTGGGGTTAAATGACTCGATAACTACGATTTGGAAGCGAAAAGGCTAAAATAGGCCTAAAATGCCCTTTTCGTTCCCAAAATTCAACCTACAACAATTGTAAACCTAAAAATCTACACAATAGTTGCATTATACCTCATATAATCATGTTCAAAAAGAATTTGGGGTTAAATGACTCGATAAGTACGAATTGGACGCGAAAATGCAAAATTTGGCCTAAAATGACCTTTTCATTCCCGAAATGCAACCAGGAACAAATGCAAGCCTAAAACTCTACACAATAGTTACATTATACCTCATATAATCATGTTCACAAAGAATTTGGGGTTAAATGACTCGATAAGTACGATTCGGAAGCGAAAAGGCTAAATTAGGCCTAAAATGACCCGAGAATCAGGTCACATGGCAATGGAATGCCCATCAGTTGGTAGCGGCGGAGGTAGTGAGAAGTGTTACAAATGTGGAGAGCATTCCATTGCCATGTGACCTCACTCTCCACATTTGTAACACAGTCCCACCACCACCGCCACTACTGCCCCCCACTGCACTCCCTCATTGCCATGTAGGCGTAAAATGACCTTTAATTTTCGTTTCCGAATCCTAAAAATCTATATAGTTACATTATAAAACAAAAAAGAAAATGAAAGATAGTAGTGATACCAAACATGTGTTACAACTTACAACAATGCCTTCACAACAATGCCTCACCCACCCCTATCCACCCTCCCCCAGCCCCTCCCCCCACCCCATGTCAAGCATCCCCCGCCCTCCCCCACCCCATGCCCAGCCTCCCCACCCTCCCCCCCCCCTTTCCAAAGATCCCCCGCCCTCCCCCACCCCATGCCCACCTGCCCGGCCCCCCCACCCCATGCACACCCTCCCCCACCCCATGCCCAGCCTCCCTAGCCCTCCCCCACCCCCTTTCCAAAGATCCCCGCCCCCCCCCCCCCCCCACACCCTCCCCCCCACCCCATGCCCACCCTCCCCCACCCTCCCCCCCCCTTTCCAGCATCCCCGCCCTCCCCCACCCCATGCCCAGCCTCCCCGGCCCATCCCCCATCCCCGCCCCAAGACCCCCCACCCCCCTACCCACCCTCCACAAGCCCTCCCCCCACCCCTTACAATCACATTTTACAACACAAAATAGAAGAGAAATTAAATAAAACAAAGAGGAGAGAGAGTGAGAGGGGAATTACCGACAATGCAGTAGTGGTGGTGGTGGTGGCGTCAAGGCGCGCGAGAGAGAGAAGAGAAGAAGAAGGAGCTCGAGCAACGCCGAGAGAAGAGAAGAAGAAGTGTGCACCGGCGATGGGACGACGCTCCGGCGATGTGTCGGTGCTCCGGTGATGGCAGTGCGAGTTAGTGTGAGGGAGAGGAGTGAGTGTGCGAGTGAGTGTGAGGGAGAGGGAGAGGGGTGAGCTGAGTGTGCGAGGGAAATTTGCGAGTGAGTGCTACTGTGTGTTGCGCGCAAAACTCACAGGGTGAAATGGGATAGGAAGGGCTGCGCTTATCCTAGAAAACGCAGCCCTTCGTGTATGAAGGGTTGCGGTTTCTAGGCTAACCGCAGCCCTTCACATAAAGGGCTGCGGTTAGCCTTAAAACCGCAGCCCTTCATACTCCATGAAGGGATGCGGTTTCAAGTCTAACCGCAGCCCTTCACAAAAGGGGTCGGTTTCCTTGGAAACCGCAGCCCTTCCTTTTTTTCCCCTAGTGATTATATCTCAGATTTTCAAAAGGAAACCAGGGGTTAAAGAAAGTAATAATCTCACTTTTACTCATTTTATGATAACTTTCACTTTTCTTAGCATACTGGTTAATGTGAACCGGTTCCTCTAGTGCTGATGACAATAAGCCTAAGATTATTAGTGACCCTTCTTTTAAGAAGTCATCACCTCTTGGCTTTATCAGTAATGCTCTAGGAGATGCCCCCCAAGTAACTGATCCAGAGTTAGTTTCAAAGGGTGGCTCTATTAACGAATTTGTCATCACTCATCCCATCTCAAGTGGTGTTGCCCCACAGTTCGAAAATGTAGCTACCCCTTCTTTGAAAGGGTGTTCTGCCCCCCCAGTTAGAAGAAACCGAGCATTTTGATGTGGAATCTCCTGAAGAGGAATTATTTTATCATCTTGACGAAAATCCTTTGGAACCAAGTCCTTTGGATATTGTCATAGCAATTCCTGTTATTGCTAAAGATGAAGTTCCAAAGACTATTGTCCCTTTAGAGGTTACATCTTTGCGGAGCAGTACTGACCTTGTAATTACTTCTGTTTGCAAAGGCTCTTCATCAACTTAAGCATATCCAAGATTCATTGAGTTCTTGTGATAAAAAACTGAAACTTCTTTCTCAGGAGAGGCAATTTCTACAAAATCTCCTAGCTGAGATAGACAAAGAGGAGGCTAACCTTGTTCATGAAAAATCTTCCCTCCAAGGCTCCATTGTAACTGAAGAGGAATAATTACACCAAGGACGAGCAAACCTTGCTCATTTGAGGCAAGAAATGTTCAAAGATATGGCAGTACAACAAAGCTTGATTCTCCAAAAGGAAAAACTCTGTAATGCTTGGTCTGCCATAAAACTCTATCTTTTATGTTGCCATCTATATCTTTTAATAGATATGCATTTTCAGACATTTTCTTATGAACGATAAAAGGCCCTGCTACTTAGGTGACCATTTCCCTAACTGTGGATCTTTGTAAGCTGTTTCTGGAAGGAACTTTTTTGACACTTTATCATATTCCTGGAATTATTTGGGCTCTACTTTCTTATTGTAGGCTCGGGCAACTTTTTCCTTCTGGATTCTCATTTTGGCTAAGGCTTCTTCCTTAGCTTCTAGAGCATCCATAATCTCTATATTCATCGCATGTGAGTAATCATCTCCTGATAATCCCATTTGTTGGGCTACCCTTGACGATCTTATATTCACTTCAGCTGGGATCACTGGAGTATGCCCATAAACTAAGTTAAAAGGCGTCACCCCTGTTGCTTCCCTTTTATAGGTCATGTAGGCCCATATAGCATATAGCAACAACTCATCCCATCTTCTTGTGTTATTATCTATGAGTTTTGAGATCCCCTTGACTATGATCTTATTGGTAGCTTCAGCTTGACCATTTGCTTGAGCATAGTAAGGCGTTGAATGCAATTTAGCATTCCAAATTGGTTAAGATATTCTAGTAGATCATGATTCCTAAATACTGTGGCTTGATCAAAGGTTATAGTTTCTGGAATTCCAAACCTTGTAAAGATTTTTTCTTCCAGGAAATTTATGACAAACTGAGTATTGAGCCTGTTGAGAGCCTGAGCCTCCACCCACTTGGTGAAGTAATCAGTTACCACTAGGATGTATGAATGCTTCTTAGAGGATGCAGGGTTGATTTCTCCTATGGCATCCACTGCCTATCCTCTGAAAGGCCAAGGTTTAATGATGTACTTAAGTTCTAAAGTTGGTGCCCTGCTGATAGGCCCAAACTTTTGACATCTTTTGCAACCTTTAGCATAGTCAATACAATCCTTTCTCATTGTAGGCCAATAGAAGCCATGTTCGTGCAACAACCATCTCATTTTTAGGCCATTTTGATGAGCACCACATAACCCTTGGTGAATTTCTACCATGAGGGTCAAAGCCTCTCCAGCATCCACACATTTCAAAAGTAATCCTTCGGGATCCTTTCTATGTAATTCACCAAATTGCATGCAAAACTTAGTTGCTGCCATTTTCACTCTATTTGGCACTTTTGTTCCAGTTGGGTCCTGGAGATAATGAATAATTTATTTTCTCCAGTACATCTCTTCCCTTAATATTCAGATTCTATAGATTTCCAATATATCCTTTGATCTTTTGTGATCGAGTTTGATGATTAGTACTAGGAATTTTTCTTGGAGGATGATATCTTCATTTTGTGAAGGTACCTCCTCTCTAGCAGAAGCTATTTGGGATAGCTGATCTGCTACCTTGTTTTCTTCTCTAGGAATGTGTATGAAGGTGATTTTCTTAAATTGCTTAGACAACTTTTGTACCTTCTTACCATATTCCTGAGATACTAACGATATACTTTTGAACTCCTCATTTATTTGATAAATGACTAATTGAGAGTCTCCATATATCTTTGCTTTCTTAGCTCCCAACTCTAGCAACATGTCTAGTCCAATTAATAAAGCTTCATATTCAGCTCTATTGTTGGTGCATGGTCCCTTCAGGGCTACTGCTAGTTTGGTTGGAATCCCATCAGGAGATAAAATATATATTCCAGCTCCTGCCATTTGTCTGGTACTGGATCCATCAAAGAACATAACCCATGGAAGGATATTTTCATCAATGATTCCTGAGTCACGACATGGATAGGTTGCCAAGAAGTCGGCTAAAGCTTGACCTTTTACTGCCTTTTGTGGCACATACATTAGGTCGAACTGAAGTAAATGTAAACTCCATTTACTTTGTCTTCCTTTTAGATAAGGCTGAGATATCATATACTTTATGACATCTGTTGGAGATATTACTTCCACCATAAAAGCCATGAAATAATGTATGAGCTTGATGGATGCATCATACAAGCACAAACACCATTTTTCTGACATGGTATACCTTTTCTCGGTGTCATGCAGGATCCTACTTAAGTAGAATATAGCCTGCTCATGTCCCTTCTCATTTTCTTGAGTAAGGAGACTACCAATAGAATCTTCACAAGCAGATAGGTATAACCTTAATGGTTTCCCATTCTGTCTTGGAGGTATCAATATGAGAGGGCTTGCCAAATCTTGTTTGATTTGATCAAAAGCCATTTGATGCTCCTCGTTCCATTTAAATTCTGATTCATGTTTTAATCTTAGTAAAGGCAAAAACTTTTTAGTTTTGGCCATGAATCTTCTAACATAATTAACTGCCCAAGGAATCTTTGCAGCTCCTTCTTATTAGAGGGTGGCTTGGCGGCCAACACTGCTTTTGCCTTGTTTTGGTCAATTTCCATTCCATTTTTATGAATGAGGAATCCTAAAAAGTTATTGGCTTTAAATCCGAACGCACATTTGAGTGGATTCATTTTTAGGTGATACTCTCTCATTCTAGTGAATGACTTAATCAAATGTTCTTTATGTTTTAAAAAATTATTTGATTTTACCAGGATGTCATCCACATAAACTTCCATAATCTTGCCAATCATGTCCTTAAAGATAGCATCGATTGCTCGTTGGTATGTGGCTCCAGCATTTTTCAATCCAAATGGCATGGCTACATATTCTAACAAGCCTAATGATTTTGGACATCTGAAGGTCGTTTTATTACAGTCTTCATGTGCAATCCTTAATTGGTGATATCCTGCATACCCATCCATGGAAGATATGTATTCATATCTTGATGCTGCATCTATTAGGAGATCAGCCACTGACATAGGGTATTGATCTTTGGGGGTAGCTTTGTTTAAGTCCCTAAAATCAATGCAGATTCGTATTTTTCCATTTTTCATAACTACTGGAACTATATTGGAAATCCAATCAGCATATTGGCAAGGCCTTATGAACTCTGCCTTGAGGAGTTTGTTTATTTCCTCTTGTATAAGCTCTGTTAGTTCAGGAGCCAGTCTTCTAGGACTTTGGGCCATAGGCTTGAATCCTTCTTTGATAGGTAATTTATGCTCTATTATTTGTCTATCAATTCCAGGCATTTCGTGATGTTCCCAAGCAAAACAGTCCTTAATATCTTCTAGAATTTTTATGATCTCCTGCATTTCTTGGTTAGTGAGGAGCTTACTTATGTAAGTAATTCGTGGATTTTCATTATCCCCTAAAATTATTTCCTCTAGTGGATCATGAACCTCTTGTTTAATATCCTCACTTTTAGCCCATACTTTCTTATCCTCCTCTTCTAAGGATTCAGTTTCGTGTAAAGTTGAGCAACATGCATTAGAATTTATAAGAAAATCCTCTTGGTATTTTCTAAAAACTAAATCTTTCATTACTTGATCAACAATAGGGGTAAACCCATTACAGCATTCTTCTTGGTTCATAATCATAATAAACTCTATAAGGAAAATACATCCTAAACTCTACAAACTAATGAGAGCTAAGGGTTGATTATAGTCTGGCGCCTGTTGAACGTATTCACATTTTGATTGAATGTCTTCAACTAACTTCTGGGGCGTCATTAACTTCTTCAATGAGAATTGCACCTGAGTTTTCTACTTCTTGGTGAGTTTGTGACTCAAGTTGTAAGGCAACCTCAATTTTGATGGTAGGAATTGACTTTAGAGAGTCCCTAACAAAGACAGAATCAGGAGATGTAATTAGACAAACTTCCTCATCTGCTTGGACCATCTCATAGGTATCACCATTCCACAAAATTAAAATTTGATGGAGTGATGATGGAATAGCATAATTATGATGTAACCAATCTCTTCCTAGTATGGCATTATAGTGAGTACCATTTTCTACTATGAAGAAACCGGTATAGGTAGTTTTAGTTCCTACTCTCATCTTTAAGATAGCCATTCCTTCCACTTTTTCAAATAAGCTAGAAAAACCAGTTATATTAATTTGTATGTTATGCAAATCTTGTCTCGTTTTCCCCAGTTTTCTAAATATAGAGAGTGGCATAATATTAACAGTAGCTCATGTGTCTACCAATACTTTGCCTAATAGAATTCCCTCAAAGTCAACATTTAGGAATAAGGCTTTAGTGTGCTTATTATTGACATCAAATGACCTAAAGATTTTATCTATGATTAATTTCTCTAGGTTAGCTTTTAGAGATGTTTTGTTAGGCCCTTTCTTATGAGGTGCATTCAAATAAGATGACAAGCTTCGAGAAGAAGTAATTTTAAAATTACCTGCCTTTCTTCCTTATCAACTTCATCTGCCCATGATGTAGCATTGTTCTGAAATTCTGGTTGGTCTTCTGATTTCTTGAATTCTGTTCGTAGCATGACCACATTGCACTGCGCGTCTTGCTCCTCTCCTATTTCTGTTTGAGGTTCACCCATTAGTGGATCTCCATCCAGAGTTAAGTCGCTATCTGAAACCAATAAGTCCAAATCCTCAAATCCAAACTCTGAATCATAGTCCTCAATAAAGCCATTTCCCTGAGGCTGCTGATCACTACTCCTTATAAGTGGTGGATCAGGTTGTTCCTTTTCCAAAGCTAACAACTTAGTGATTCCAGCTTGTAATGCCTCCTCGTCAATTCTGATGTTTGCTATAAGGGATTCTTGCACATTTTGTGTACGGATTTGCGCCATTGCTGCAGCAGCGTTTATACTCAACTCTTTCATCTTTATTGTCCTACTTTTAGGAAAGTTTTGGACATTCGATGATGGCCATGGCTTGACTGCTGACTTGATCTTTGGCTTTACTTGATCCCCTTGGGAATTCACCCTTCTTTTAAGAATTTTAGGCACATGAGTTCGAATTGACTCCCTTTCCTTCCCTTTTAAGAGAGGACCCGAGCTGGGGCTGTCCTGTTTCCTGGGTCCTTGACTTCTGGACCTTTTCTGGAATGGACGCTGGTATGTAGGCACATAGGTAGGATCATTTGGGATAATCTGAGTTCTAACAATTTCGAAGGTTAGCCTATATGCACATGGTGAGCACATACCATTTCTTAAGGCTTTCAATCCTTCTATTGCCTTAGTTTGCAATGGGAATTTCTGAGCAGCCTATTTGTAGGTTTTCGCTCTTTCCTCAAGCATTAATAGAGCCAGATTGGCATCACGGGGCATCTTAGCTTTGGCTAAAATGGCCTTGTAGGCTTCTAACCCCATGGCATGATATTCCATTTCTGAGACAACCAGTCTTTTGAGACTTAACTGCCTAGTTAGGAACCCTCTAAAAACTTGGCATTAATCTGTTGTATGTGATCCATTCATATGCCATCTGCACATATCCTCCAATCCTTCTTCATTGGCTATATTTGGCATAACCAAGATTCATTCGTCAAGCAATCTGTTGAAGAGTTGGTTACGTATTTCGGTAGCTTGAGATCCCTGCAAAGTAACAGTAAAAACATGATTAGTCTCTACCATTCCACAGAACAGTTCAAATGGTTCATCTGTCCCAACTATATTAACATCTCCTTCATTAGGAAACATGATATTTTCTTATCAATTTCGTCCGGGATTTTATTTCTAAAAACAATGAATTCAGAAGTGTCATGAGTTACTGCATCATGCCATTTACAGTATTTTTTACCCTTAACTTCCTCGGCAGTTCTTACTTTATGCCTTCCTATCAGTTTTATCTTTTTGTTAGATAATAACCAGTCGAAAATAGCATTAGATTTCTTAGCATCAAAAGTATACTTCCTCTTTTGTTCGGACTTCATCTCTTTTGGCGCCATAAATTCTTTCTTCTCTAGAGGAGTACTTTTATAAGGTATTCCTTGAATGATTTCTGCCACGTCCACTTCTTGTGCAGTTTCGAAGTGGAAGGGCTCGTCATTCTGAGCAAAGAAGTTATGGTGTCTTGCTGCGCTTTCAGCTGTAGGTTTCTTTCATACCTCAAGGCCAATTCTGCTAATTCAACAAAATCGCCAAAAGCATGACCATCAAACCTTTTTCGAAACTGAATTAACATTCCCTCTTAAGCCATTTGTACAAATTCTCTTTAAGGGATGCTCACATGACACCTGAATTTGGCCATTTTGAATCTAGATAGGTAATCTTCTATAGACTCTCCTAACTTTTGTTGGATTCTAGCCAAATCACTTAAGGTCACCCCGGGATCAGTGCATGCAAAATGATTTGTAAATTTCACCTGCATGTCTTGCCACGAGTGAATGGAATTTGGCGGTAAATTAGTATACCACCAAAAAGCAATCTCAGTAAAAGACATGGAGAACATTCTAAGTTTTAAGAAATCATTTTCAGCTGCCTCTCTACACTAACAATTGAACCTAAATAAATACTCTTCGACAGAAACTCTATCGTTGCCTGAGAACAAGGTGAAGTCAGGTATTTTAAACATTCTAGGAAATGGATTGGCTTTATCAATCCATTCAGGGTAAGGTTTTTGACCAATTTGCCTCTGATTTTTCCTAGAAGGATCCCCTACTAATCTTTGGACTATCGCCTCAACTTGTGCTGCCAATTGATCCTGATGCATTTGTATTCCTAGATACCCTATGTTCCCATTTCCCATATTTCCCATATGATCATATACAAGATTGGGGTTATGATTGAAATGTTGATTTTGATAACCTCCCATAGGAGTCTTTTGGTATTGCATAAAAGCAGGATTGGTTGCACCTTGCGCCATTTGCGGTGGGAATGTTTGCCCATTTGTAGGCATCCTCTGTTGACGAGTGCTGTTTGCTTGGGTAAAAGGAGCTTGGGGTTGATTATACCCCGGGGAATTTCCATAATGCGGCGTACCAGCCATATTTGATTGGTTATGAGGCGTGTAACCATAGGGTAAAGAAGGACTTCAAGCCACATTTGGCTAGTTGAAAGGTGCATACGCATATGGTATACTATTGTTATTTGTAACAAAAGCATCCTGCCTTTGTCCTCCTTGTGATGGTCCATTGTTGTCACCAATTTGTGCACCACCCATGGAAAACGAAGGTTGGTGATGTCCTGACGCCTGGTGCCAGCCTGGCTCCACGCCCGCTGCCATTTCACCACTTCTCCTAACGTTCCCATGATTACCCTCTCCATGACTCAAGGGTATGGCCCTTGTTTGGTGTGCATGAGAGGAAGTTCGTGGATCACCTGAAATAAGTATATCTCTATTTTCAGGGTGGGAGAATTGTACCCTCGGAGGGTAACCTAGTGGAGGAAAATCTGGCTCTATGCCAGGATTTCCTCTTGCTCTATTCAATGGGACCTCTTCTAAGGTCTTAACTAGTTTCTCATTTAACATATAGTGTTTTTCGACTAGTGGTTCTAGACGAGTAACTACTTCAGTGGCAAGAGATGTCGACATTGCCGTGAAAGTTGCACTCATAGTATCATTGATATCTACAAGTATTATGTCGATCTACCTAGAGTTGGTCTCTCTATTCTCCTCACTTATCCTTAGGAGGATATCTGTGAAGACCCTGGCAAATTCGTGGGCTAGAGTCCTATAATTGGAGACAAATTGTTGTCTCTGACTCTCTCTGGCTTCTAACAGTAAATTCTTTACTATCTCCGTAAACTTTCCTTACATTTGTTGTGTGGGGTCTCTCCATTTGACTCTTCGTGAGTATGGTGATCTGATTCACCATTGTTACCCTGCGCCCTATTTTCCGGAGGAGTTGAATAACTTATTTCCATGTTTTGGAAACTTGTTCCCTCCTGAGCAACTTCCTTATTCTTTTTAGAACGTGTATCCGGCATTTTCTTAAAAGCAACAGTTTTTATTTTTACAGTTGGTTTTTCGAAAGTATGAAGAAGAAAGTTCACAATGTGTTTATGAAACTTCTTCTCCCACTGTGGTCGCCAAAAAACTTGTTGGTGCAAAATCAGTTGGTTGACTTTGCAAACAAGTCAATGCACACCCAGTAGTTTGGTACTGAATGTCACGGGAGACTTAGCCCCTGCGGGTTATCGGATTTAATTAGATAAAACCTTGCTAACGTACTTCGTTGGAATTTAATTTAGGATTAAACCACAACGCCTAATAAATTCAAGCGAAATGCAATAAATAGAGCAAACAACAATTAATCTATTAATTAAAGCACAACATTCCTATACATGCCACAAACTTTTAAGAAAGCATTTTACAACACATAAGGGATAAGCCTAGCTGGACAACTAAAGGGAAGACACGAAGGGCGTTACCTCCATGGTTCCTTGCTTTAATCGGAGAATTACAGGATTTGTCGCCAGAACATGTTCTACGTCTAAAGACTAAACTATAACCCCAGAAGGGGGTTGGCTAGGCTAGAGCTAGGCTACGTTAAGAAAAGAGTAATTTGCAAGTTGTTTTGTGTGTTGTTGTTGTTTGCATGATAATCGCTTTTCTATTTATAGAGAATCATGATGCGTAACTTCCATGCTTACTTGGGGGGAAAATATTTGAATCATCTTTGATTCGTACCTTCAACCGTCTTCTGGCGTTAAACAACTGTAGCCTTACACGTTCTTCCTTATGTGGATTTATCTAATGATTGCTATTTAACCACTTACACGCTTATCATTCTTGACTTTCATCTCTTGATAGTCTTGGCAATTTCCTCGTATTGACTTTGACTTGTGTTGACTTTATCCACCGGGCTTCGTACTCTTGTTGGGCTTTCACGTTAACACCAAATTAGACCTTTTGAGGTCTAATACAATGTACCATAATAAATGCTATTGGGCATCTAAAAATGGTAGTAACACTTGGTCAAAAGTCTATGTAATGAAAACCATGGCAATAAAGGCCATGTCTTCGCAGCGTGTCTGGACCATAAAAAAAAAAACAAGCTGAAAGCACACAAAAGTATTATGCATTAGAACTTGACTTCAGAGGAAAGGGTGTTCTAATCGAGTCGGGCGGGAGAAATACGAGGTTGTCTGTATATATAATACTCCTTCCGTCCCATAATATAGTGCTCACTTTTCATTTTTCACGGGAATTAAGGAAAATAGAAGGAGTAGTAGGATTTCTCAAAAAATATATTTAAGAAAGTGTTTATTTGGTACTTTTGTCTTGGAACTAGCTCTTTATTTTATTTTTCCTTTTAAAAAAAATCAAAAAGCAATGAATGTTTCTTGGAATGGTGTAAAACAATAAATAGGGGCACATATTTTGAAAGAAAAGTATGGGTATTTTGGAAAGTTTGTATAGAAATTGAGGATAATTTAGTCCAAGCAAATTAATAAAAAAGAAAACAAGCGCAACATTTTGGGACACCCAAAAAGGAATGTGAGCACTATATTATAGGACGGAGGGAGTATAGTGAGAAGTCGTTTGGATTGTATTTAAGTGTCTCATGATTGAGTGAGACCTCAGTGTCGCTTCGTCTGTGAGTAGGACGTGTGTTGCATTAGATGGATGTATGATGATTGATGAGTAATGATGATGTTTCATTGTAGTGTTTACTTTCAAGTATTCCTCATGAACCAATAATCTCCATTATGTTGGGAGATTGTTAGATTTTCTAGTGATGGTGGCATGAGGCAACATGAGTTTGAAGCACCAAACTTTAATTTAATGTGTAGGCCCTTAGTAAGTTGAAGCGTCAACTTAAGGTATACTAGCATTTTTTGCACGTACGCTATGCGTGTATGTTATATTAACGATGTTTTCTTCAATTAGTTATTCATCAGTGTTATACCAAAATTGACTTGAACATACATTTATAGTTTTTTTTTATTTTTTTAATATGTTTTTCCTAAATCAATGTTTCGTTGCTTTTTTTTAGTTATTTGTTCATCATTATTCATATATAGTATTGAGAAAAGGAAATATAAAGCAGAAGAAAGCTTGTGCTCAAATAAAGTGGAAATTTGTGTATCACGTTCAATCATTGAATATTAATAAAGTGAAAGAGTTTAATTTATATAATAGAGATTACCGAATAATAACCAACATTATTTAGGTTTTAAAATATTATTAGTATAATTATTAATATGAAATTATGATTAGGTCAATTAAGTTACATTGTCAATTCAATTTTTTATCGGAGTTTTTCACACAAATGTAAGAAGAGAAAATCATTCTCCTTAATTTAAAATTTAATTGAAATTTCAAATTCAATTCCCTTGCTAATTTGTTCAATATATATGGCAAGTACAAAGAATAAAATATTATTTAATATATATGGCAATTTAAATTAATTCATTAAGGGTATGTTAAAGTTTTTGTAAGGCGGGACACCATTTTCCTCCCCCCTTCACTTATATAATAGAGATATTTTGTGTCTAACAGTAGCATTGGAGTGCCCGCTCTCTAATAGGTGGATAAATTATAATGTTCCCATATATGATTGTCGTTAGCCCAACTTTTGACAATATAAGCTTTGAATGACAAGTCTTTACAGACGAGGGCGTAAATTTCTCCAAACAAAGCCGAATCCAAGTTGAAAACCATGAAATTTTTTTTCATTTTCACATATAATGAATGGGGAGCCAAACAAGCAATAATAATTGGATAGTTGGATGCATGCAACAAAAACAAAGAAGCTAAAGGCCCGTTGAGCATCACTGGCAATTTTCAGTTTTAGGTTTTATGAATATAATAATCATATGATATGAGAGATATAATGAACTTAAAGTTAGTTGTAGTTTACTATACATGTCTATTTTGAAAACAACAACTGAAAATTGGAAAATATATGTTCTGGTTTCTATATGTTTGTTTGTACTGCTCAAGAAAATTGAAATCTGTAAACAAAATACGATAACAAACAGGCCCTAAACTTATTTGGCCATAATTGTCTTAATTCCTTCATGTATGAGTATGACAAAATCGAATAATTTGTCATTGATCCGAGGGGGGGACCCTATGTCCAATAAT
Source organism: Beta lomatogona (assembly GCA_947646795.1). Classification (NCBI taxonomy): domain Eukaryota; kingdom Viridiplantae; phylum Streptophyta; class Magnoliopsida; order Caryophyllales; family Amaranthaceae; genus Beta; species Beta lomatogona. The sequence goes on along the minus strand of CANSNZ010000754.1, from coordinate 296,243 downwards.
TAACATTTGCTTTAGTAAAAAAAAAAAAAAATTAAACAAAGAAGTACTGAATAATACGGAACCCTGCTATGAGATCTGTTATGTCCTAACAATTTATTGGGAGGAAAATTGTATAGGGGTATGTTGTTAATTACATGAGTATTTGTTTGTCAGGGAAAGAAGTGCAAGTCGGCATCCTGACGTTGATCTTTACTCAATCATCTAGGAACGTTAATATGGAAGTCAAGCCCAATGTTCATTCCATTATAGGCAATTGGAGCATACATCCACAAGTCATCAGAGCTCAGTAGCTGCAAGAGATTGTATTATAATTAATCTTTAACCAATATCAAAACAAATATAGCACAGATTTTTTTTTAACACACCCTGTTCGGAAAAAATTGTCACATTGTCTTAATCACTTATAAGATAATAGTTGTCTTTTCCTATCATCCCTCCATTAATTGATTTAAAGTGTGGAATGGTAAAAGAATTAAGGTATAATTAAGTTGCTACTATTATTATTATATTAAACACGATATGTTTTGCCGAACATCATAAAAAAAATGCTATATCTGGCGATAACGATGTGATAAGCTTTTTACCTTGATTTGAAGCTGCAAAAACTTGACATACAGTACAGCTTCCTCGAGCATGGTGCTGATATCGACCTAATTATCATGTTAAAAAGTAGTTGACTTTAGAATACACCACATTGAATATATCAATATAAAACTACATATTTCTTTTGACTTAAACCTATATCATGTTAACCTTCGAAATTTAAATTGATTTAATTTGACTTCCAATTAATTATCTTATGGCTCTAAAATACCCGAGGAAGGTAGTAACAATCACCCATTGTCTTTCGTTGACAAATGAACAGGAGGAAATAATGGTCAAATAAAAAAAATAAGATTAAAAGTGGTTGAAAGAACATGTCTTTACTTGTGTTATTAAAAGGAGTGGTAGTACACATTTTTTTCCATAAAACTGTTTCATGCCATGTACGTAGACTTAGTTTGGGTCAGGTTCAAATAAATATCTTCAGGTTATTTTGAATTTGGGTTATATATATATATATATATATATATATATATATATATATATATAAATAAGAAATAATAACATTTTTAATAAAACACGTTTGAAAACCTTTAACTTTTCTTGGAAATATACTTAACTTTAACATAAACACTTTTAGAACACACTAATTTCTTTTGGAAACATACTTAATTTTTAAAGGAAACAAACTTAAATTTTAGAACATACGCAACACTTTTAGAACAACATACTTATAATTTTTTTTTTATAATACATAAGGGTTTTTTTTTTGAGGAAGTATATACTTAAATTTTAGAGCATATGTTTCATAACATTTTTCCCCATGTTAATTTTGTGATTATTTTGTTGATAATAAAAAAAATTCTACGGGTTGTTCTTATGCTCTAAATATAGTAAAATATATGTTCTAAATAGTTCTCTAGTGTTTAAAAGTCCTTTTTGTTCTAAATAATTTATATGTTCCAAATAGTTCACAATGTTCTAAATAGTCGTGTTATGTTCTAAATATTTCTTGTGTCATATAGTTCTTGTCGTGTTCTAAAAGTCGCACTAGAGTTTTAATGTTCCTAATTTATAAATTTATGAAAATAAATAAATATGAGTAGTATTGTTCCTTATTACATTGTGAATAAAAAAAAAACAACAAAATTACCAAAAAACATGAAATTCAATATTTGATAATTATTACTTTAATCTTTCTTTGGAACATGTAAAAATAATTTAGAACATACAAAATAACACACTTAAAATATTTTAGAACATCTAAAAACTTAGGACAAACTAAAATTAGAACATGTATATACAATATATTATATGTTGATTAGATCTTATGTAAAAATGTATGTCTAAAAATCACAAGTTCAAAAGAATATGTCTAAACAAAAATTAATATTAAAAAGATAAAAAGTATTCGAAACAAAATAATAATTTCTCACAAATCAACCTATATATATATATATATATATATATATATACTTGTTCAACAATATGTTTAAATATGGGGTAAAACTATTGATTCACGGGATTTTAGCATGGTCTTTTACATTTATTAAGATTTGTTTTATATATTAGTAAACAAATAATTAAGGTATATTATGTGAATACTAACAATGTCAACGTGGAACCACTCAAAATAAATAGAAAAATATTATTATTCAATATATTTTTTGGATCATATTCACTTTTTTATTTTTGATGACAGTGACCCTTTTGAATAGATTAACGGTAAAGAATTTGAATTGAGAGGGAAAATCATAGTATTCTTGTGAAAGGATAAATACACTCATTCATCGTTAATGTTTACCTTTGTTCCATTAGGCACAAGGCTCTGCAAGATCTTTAGTCTTTCATTAATCCTTTCTCTCCTTTTCTGCTTGATGTTAGAAACAAAAAGAGAACATGATCAACAACAAGTCAACAACCACGATAAAACCAATTTTACTTGATGCAGGCAACTAACGAAGCAAAGATAGTAAAAGTGTATAAATACTAGCTAGGTCAACGGTAAATTTCAATGTATTCTAATAATGATATGAAATACCTGAACATATTTTTTAATGCAAATAATTAGTTAATAACGTATAGGTCTTGATATATTCATCAGGAGCAAAGCCTCTATCAGTAGCTTCATACTTGTAATTCCTTTGTTTCCTAAATATTTCAATAATTCACATGCGGGGACGGAGCCACATTGTAACAAGGGGTAGCACGTGCTACCCCTGTTTTTTTATTAAAAAAAATTGAGTTTTCCTTAGCCTTTTTCAGAAAAACATAAAAGAAAAGGAAGCTTGTAGCCAGTAGGTTGTGCCAGTGCCAACAGCAAAAAGCCTGAAACCTCTGTTACTTTCTCGTCCCCTTTTCTCTCTCCTCAGTATTCCTTGCAGACTTGCAGTTGCCTCACCTGCCTATTTCATGCAGTCATGCTCAACCACTTTATGTCAAACATTTTCAATTTTCAATGCTTTAACTACATCATTATTCACCGTCAAAAAAAAAAAAATACATCATTATTCATTAGAAATTCATTATCAAATATTGTATGACAATAGTTCACATTTTTACAACGTGGTGTTGTGGTGCTAATATTCTTCTTGAAAGGTTTGTTTATTTTGCTCTTCCTTTTTTTCCATCTTGATTTTTGCAAGTACGTAAGAATTCAAATGTTCTGTCAATTGTTCGTAAATTTATGATGTGTGGGTTTATAGATTTCTGAATTTAATATTTTGTGGTAAGTAAATTCTAAATAATAGACTAAAAAGGTTTGTGTGCTATGCCATTGCCGTGAGATTCGATATACTATTTTTTTCTTAATAAGAATAGGCGCTTGTGATGTTGTGTTGTTATTTTTTATTTGCGATCTTGTTTATCTTATGTTGTACTCTTGAATTATAATGGGAGTACGAAATGACTAATTGAGTTGATTAGCGTTATTTCTTGTGTAATTGATTAATTGGGTATGGTGTTATGTGTATAAATACCTTTTAAGATCACAAAGAGAAATTCAAAGAGCTATAAAAAAATTCAAAAGGGATTTTCAATCAAATGGAGATAATTCTAATCCAAATCTTCTTCCAGCTCAACTAAACCAAAAAAAATCTTCTCCACCAAAAATTAGTTCATCTAAATGATAGAATCATTGCTTTGGCTTGCTGAGTTTTTCCCAAGTAAATTTTTTCAAATGGTGAAATGTATTTTTAAAACTCTATTTGAACTATTGCAATTTTCTTCTATTAAAAATTCTTTAGAGACTTTATTTGGATTTTATAGCTCATTATTCTTATTCTATACTATCCCAATGTTACGCTACCCCTCATCCAGAATCCTGGATCCGCCCCTGTTGACATGTATGCTTGTCAAAGTACACCCTCGACCATTAAAATCTTAAATGTTGATTAGTAAAAATATATAGAGACAAATCCAATAATATTTTAATTATAAATCATATGTTCATATAAGAATAGAAAAATATGGTTAAAATAGAATAATGAATAGCGCATAAGTCGAAGTCTTAAATTTTAAAAATATGGATGAAGTATGATATAGATAAAATACGTGACAAAATTAGATGGAAAATATACCCTTGCATAGAGACTCTGAGGATCCGTAGCAGACCCTCGGCTGGCTCTTGTTTTACCACTAGAATTGAGAGCATTTGCCGTGGTTGTTGTTGTTGTCGTTGTTGTAGTAGTAGTACTAGTCCCCTTGGAGCTGCAATCATCCTCTAAACTTCCGGTGCTTGAGCTCTGTCTATTCGCTGCCGCGGTTCCATCGTTTTCATCCTCCTCTCCTAATGCTAAACAACTCTTGCTTCTTTTCACTCTCACTTTCTTTCCCCTTTGAACCTTCATCTTTCAATAATACGTGAATTTAATTTCAACAAACATACCATTTCTTTACTATCTACATTTTAAGTTTTAACCTCCAAATGTATTCTTTCTTCTCAAATCATATAGAATATGGAAAAGGCAATACGAAAAATTGACCTGTAAACTCTAATATCTTCCATAATGATCCAAACTTTGAAATTTATCGAGACATTGTCATGTTTAAAGGTGTCTTTTCATATTCGTCTCTGAAAACTTTTTACCTTTTTCACATGTTAGATATATATTTTTTTTGGGGGTGGGTATAGGGGTGGTTTCTAAACTCTTATTCTTCTCTAACCGCTGTCACATTTGCTTATACAAGTCTGCCATTGTTAGTTAGAGTTTTAAACATGACACTATCTTACTTTCTAGATTGATCAACTTCAAATTGGGACCAATATTAAGAGGGTATCTCAAACTTGATCGTGATAACTTTTGAATAAATCGAACTTGGTATCTATGATGTCAAGTTTTCAAATGAAATTTCTAACTTATGAAATATCGAGTGACTTATTAATAAGAGATGAACTACAATAGAGACGTTTGATCTAGTAGGTAAAAATTGAAGCTTACCTCAAAATCTCTGGCTCTTTTCGTAGAATTGTAAGAAATGCTGGTTTTATCCTCTCCTGCAGGATCGATTTCAGAGTGATCTTCATTGACAGCATTTCCATTTTCCAATTGACAATGGAGGAAATCAATGGGTAAGGAAGATGCATTACTCGCCGCGGCTGCTAAATGTTGATGATTATCACTAAAATAATTGTGATAATGAACCTCATGATCATGACTGCTTCTATTATAGCTACTCTCTTGGGAATAACGGTACAAGTTTTGAGAATTAGAGGTTGAATCAGAAGAAAAATAAGATGATCCACCTTCACCATTATTATTATTATTGTTAGCATTATTAGCCATAATGTGATAATTATGACTAGAACTATGATGATGATGAGCATAATTAAGATTTACGTCGTTAGGATTAGGAAACATTTGTGCCATGAAATCTGCCTCCTCGTTAACACACACAGCAGCATTAAAGTTGCTCCATTCTCCTCCCTCCATAATCTATAGTTTTAATTAACTAAAACTGATTAAGGTGAAAGGAGAAGGATTTTGCTGTGTTCGTGTTATAATGTTAGAATTTTGAACGCGTTATTTGAGTTTAATTAGATTTTCTCAATGATAGATATATGAGTGTTACTTATATATATTATTTCTAGAACATAAGCAGAACATGAAATTGACCTTGCCATAATCAGAATTATGTTTTACTAAATGATTAGCTGTTGAGGTAGATTAACAAATCATATATGTCACTATCCATTAGCAAGCAGCTTGCACGAGTCTACTGGGTGGGCCCATGACAACTCATAGAAGGATTTTAAGTAATATGGTTGGTAGACACTATTAATTCATATTTTTTATGTATTTACAAATTCAATGATGGTCATGGGCCAAAGAGCAATTCCTACTAATGTGACTATGTGAGGGATAAATAAATTGGAAGAATTAGGGGACATTTTTGTAATGAAAACGTAAATAGTAAAAAGTTGAAATAGGAATGGCAATGTGTTAGAATAAATTGAATTTTCCAAACTCGATATCCAATACATCTTAGTTCGCGCTCGAGTATATTGTATCAAATTGTTATTTTGATTTCATTTCTCGAGTTCTTATTGGATTAGATTTTCTTTGATCAGATTGGATTTCAATCAAATTTAAACTATTGATCATTGAAGGTTATAAAAAACCAATGACTTAGAAACCAGTGTACTATATTTTACAAAAAGATAATTATCCTATTGAATGTATTTTTAAACTATTTGTTGGTAAGGTGACAGTAGTAATCAAATTCGGGTCAAAATTCCCAGATCTTACATAAACTTCAATAATTATTGAATTTCAATTGGATTTTCACCTTTTTAAATGAGGATCAGATTATTTTTCTTGGATCGAGTAGGATTTATATCAAATCAAGACGATTGCAATCCCTAAGTTAAAATGATCAAATTTCCATTTTATAAATTAATATTTCTCTTTTTTTTATCATAGATACCTATATAAAATTGTAAATGTTAAATATGCAACTGCCTAAGTTGCACAAAAATAAGAAATGAGAAATGGCTAAGAAATGTATATCTGTGAAGAAGTTTTCTTGTGATTTTCGAAAGGAACACACGAATTTCATGAAATTTTCGTGCTAACATACCAGACAAGTGCATGTTTAAGATATTTTTTTTGCTTCGTTTTGTTTTCTTACACTGTGAAATATCTTTTGTTGTTTTTGGATAGGTAAAATAAAGGCTCTCTCAAATCAACATGTCCGCATGTCAATTATATCCGTGTTTTTAGGCTATACACTTCGAAAATAGAAGAAAAGGCAAAAGAATGTCCTCAATAAAGTGCCTCCATTGAACTCCAATCTTAAGATTTGAAGGTGCTATTATTTTCATTCGGCCGAATTTAACCTGGTGAGATAGTATTTTGCTAGGGAATAAACTGGGAGCGTCCGAAAAGAAAATACGTTAAAATGAAGAAATGATTACGATCCAATCATTGATGAACGAACTGTAGTACGAGTTCTAAAATGGTACTACCAAACAAACAAGCTCTTTATTATTCATATTTTTTTTAAGAAGAGAGGGAATAAAGGTGAGGATGGGGGAGAGAATCTCAACTGTTAGCAACTTGCAAGGACGTGCGGTATGTTCTCTATGTTTTGTGTAATTAAAAAGATCATTCATGCTAGGAATGAGACTTTTTATTTCTATGTTTTAATTTAAAAGAATATACTTTGATACAGACAAATATCTGCTTACGACAATTCTTGATTACTCATGTCTTTTTCAATGCTCTGTATTTGCGTCAAAAATTATTTGGATAATTGGATTAGAGCTCGTTCATGACTTATTTCCACAAAAGCCCTCGATCAACAACTGCTGTATCTGTAATCTGAAGGATCTCATGAAATCACCTCGGACGGTTAATAGGGACTTTTAGAGAGGAACAAGATCATATGTGAAGTGGCAACCAGATTATGTTATACAGTTATAGTCTATGCACCAAAAAAAATGTACTCAAAACTTATTTGCATTGGTTGATCAATTGATCAGTCTATATACACAAAAAAAAAGTTGATCAAAACTTATTTACATTGTCACATCGGTGTCACCAATTGCTTTTAGAGAAGCTTGTTAATTTCTTTGAGTTGCTACTTACTAAGGAAGTTGAATACCCATTAACTTGATTTTTATAGGTTTAGAGTAACTATACACTAGTGGAAAAAAGGTCAAGAGCTGCGGTAAAAAATGGCTTAATGGCTGTGTTTTTTTACCGCAACCCTTGTGCATAATGGAAGGGCTGCGGTTTTTTACCGCAACCCTTTTTGCTTTCAATTTTTTTTAAAAAAACCCCAGCATTCCCCCCCGACAGCCCAGCACCCCTCACCCCTAGCCCTGCAAACCCCCCAGCACTGCACCTAGGGCTGTGCAAATACCAGGGTCGAACCGGAATCTCGACCGGGCCGAAATTCGGTCGGTCCGGTTCTCAGTCCACAAAAAATCCTAATTCTGGGTTTCTGGTCCGGTCCGGTGGACCGGAATTTCTGATTTTTTAGTAAAAAAAAAAAGTTTATATGTTCAAAAAGTTACAAAGGTAGAAAGTTGAAAAGTTACCTTTATGAATATTGTTATTAAGATTATTAAATTTTAATTTATCTAATTTATAAATATGTTTAACCAAATAAAAAGAATTTTTTTAAGAAAAAAAATATTAGATTCCTGTCCAACAGGTCCAAAATCGGACCGGACCGGAAAAATTCCGGTCCCGGTCCAAAAAATTTCCATATTCCGGTCCACCGGTCTAGCCGGTTCTGGTCCTGGACTGGTGCACACAGTCACTTGCACCCCCTGCCAGCCCCCCACTGCCCAACATCCCCCAATCCTGCACCCCTGCCACCCCCCATTGCCTAGTAGCTGGCCCCAGCCCAGAATTCCCCCAGCCAGCCCCCCTCAAGCCTCAACAAAAGAGGCGCCACATGCTGCTGAAAACAAATCCACAATGGGTCCACCTCAAGAACCACCTCGTCTTTGTAGAAAACTTACATCACCAGTATGGAATCACTTTGAGAAGGTGATAGTGAATGGCGAAGAGAAAGCTCAATGTGTGCATTGCAGCCGACATTACTCTGCCAAAGGTAAAAATGGTACCTCCCATCTCAAAGATCATATTGAACTAAGGTGCAGTAGAAAGTATAGTACACAAGTTGATTTGCGCCAAAAACTCTTGTCTATTAATCGTAAACAAAATTCAACATCACAACTTGAGAACCATCTATTTTCCCAAGAGGTATCACAAAAGGAGCTTGCTAACATGGTTATTCTTCATGAATATCCACTGTCCATTGTTGACCATATTGGGTTTCGAAGATTCATCAATAGCTTGAATCCAAGCTTTAAGATAACTAGCCGTAATACCTTGAAAAACGACATCATGAAGATGTTTGGAAGTGAGAAAGCAAGTTTGAAGAAGCTCTTTGATGATCATGTTGGAAGAGTGGCAAGTGCTAGTGATATGTGGACAGCTTCAAATCAGAAAAAAGGATACATGGTTGTTACATCACATTCCACTGACGATCGTTGGATTTTGCGGAATAAGACTTTGAGGTATCCCCTTTTCTTTATGCTTCTGGTTTGCTACCTGGTCGCTTGCTCATGAAACAAAACTGATTTTTTTTTTTAATTATTCGTTAAATCCATAGGTTTGTTTATGTCCCTTGTTGACATACTGCCAATATGCTTGCCCAAGTGTTGGTTGATTCTCAGAATATGTATAATATAGGCATATAGCTGAGAAAGTTTCTTCTGTGGTTCTTGACAATTGTTCGACAAATGATGCGATGATTGATGTTTTACAAGAGAAACTTGATCCTGATAGTTTGTTGTTGGATGGTGAGTTTTTACATGTGCTTTGTAGTGCACATATATTAAATCTCATTGTGCAAGATGGTCTAGACGAAATTTCTGGTGGAATTGAAAAGATTCGTAATTGTGTTGTGTTTTGGACAGCCACTCCTAGTAGAGTTCAAAAGTTTGAGGATAAGGTCGCTAGAGCCTCGAAAATTGATTGTTCTAGAAAGTTGCAACTTGATTGTAAAACTAGGTGGAATAGCACCTATTTGATGCTTGTTAGTGCTATGCCATATAGGAATATCTTGGGTAACTTGAAAACTCAAAACCCCTGGCTTAAGTTTAGTATTCCTACTTCACGTGATTGGGAGTTGGCGAAAATAATATGTGATAAGTTAAAGAGGTTTCACAAAAACACTGAGTTGTTCTCTGGTAGGAAATATCCTACTGCCAATTTGTTTTTTCGGCTTGTATGTGAGATCAAAATGGCATTAAAAAGGTGGAAAAAAAGTGAAGAAGAAGATCAGCTTATTAAGGACATGGCTGAAAAAATGATAGAGAAGTTTGACAAGTCACTAGGGGAAAAAACGCTATATGTCACAACACAACTGATGCGGCCCCTAAGAGACCGAAGCAATAAATCCTAGAAATTTTTGGAGGGAAATTGCGCAACATTAACCACTGCGGTTCTTAGAGAACCGGATCGGTTAACAAAAATCGATCCGGTTTTCTGTTAACCGCAGCAGTTAATCAGCCCCCAAAATCCCTTTTGTGAACCCACCTTTCCTTTTCACTCCTCTCTCTCTCCTCACTCAACCCTAATCCCTCCTCTATCTACTCTTCTGATCTGCTCCTCCTTCCTCCCTCTCAAAGCCACAACACCAAGTCACCAACCACCCTCTCAAACCCACGACACCAACCACTCTCACTCGTAATCCCTCTCTCAGTTGCGAATACCATCACCACAATGAACCACGAAAACCTCCTGACTTCGCAAACCACGAAAACCTCCACCCTCTCAAGCCACTGCAGCCACGCAATCTCTTCGCCTCGCCTTCTCTCTGTTCGTCGTCGTTGTTCATCTAGAAAGGACAAACGTCACTCACCATCAAAACCAATTTCACTTCCACCCAAATGGTCGTTTCTCTGTTAGTCTCTCATTCTTTCTTTATTTTTTTGTTTTTTTCTTCATTTGTAATTGCAATTGCTAAATTGTAGAATGGAAAAGTAGGGTTCTTTGGAATTTTTGGAATTAAGTTCAAATTCTGTTAATTGTGAGTTAAAAAGATTGATAATTGAAAATTTGGGTTCGTTGGGTTGTTGAATTTGAGCATATTAATCCATTTTTGTTGGGTTGTATGAAGATTGCTGTAGTTTAACTAATATTCACTGATTTTTAAAATTAAGGGTTTTTTTTCTTGCTTTGTATTGTTAATGATGTGTTTTGGATGGTTTTATACTATGCTGAGTTTTAATTATGTATATAGGTATCAATATATTTACATTGACGAATCATGAGTCCTAAAATACCCCCTAATTCCTTTTTCTCTATAGTTGCCAACCTTGAAAAACATTATAGATAGGTAAACATACCATGATACTCTGGCACTTGAAGCAATTGTCCTATATGGTACAATGTGTTATCCCATTTTAGTTCTGTTCTGCATATACTGGTATTGAAGTCTAGGATTCTGATGCAGGGGTGATGGTGGTCAAGGAACGGTTTTTCCCTTCTTTTTTAACCTTCTTGGAGCGTGCCACAGTGCGACTTTTGGTGGCCTGGTGGGGGAAAGACATGTTGTTTTGCTTGTCTGTTTTCTTTAATGGTTGTGTGTCTTTGACACTGGTCCAGAAAAGCTTATCGTCCTTTAAGAGTGTTTCGTTCTGAGTGACTACAACAATGTGGACAATGGTTATTGTGCTTTTAATACTGGGTAGTATTTTAAGCAGGAAGTGATCTGTAAATTTTTTAACAGACTTTTACGAGGTGCGTGTATGATTTAGGTAGCTAAAAAAGTGTTGAAATAAATAACTCTGATGTCCTAAAACACACTTTATTTATTGTGAGTTTTGGCCTTGTTAGGGAATACATGTATCGTGAATCGAAGTGGATAAGTGATGCCTTTATTTATTCCTTTCTGGAATCATACTTGTAGCTTAATTGGGACCTATTCATTCATTACTTGCTATTTCTTCTCCTCTCACATTTTTTCTTGTTGTTTAATTGCATAACGCCAAATGATTTTGTGTATGCCACCGGTTGACGTGATAGAGGAGAGCTGAGAGATTATGGACAGATTATGATTGTTATCGGGTGTCGAGTACCTACTATCGTATGCATTGCAGGTTCCTCTATGAATTGTAGTTTCCTTGTTTTTTAAAAAGAAATACATGTAAATTATCTTGTATGTTACATAGGTTTGATTCAGTATCTTCCTAGTTAGAGGCTGTAGCTACATTTTTTTCTCTTCTTATTTCTTTGATTCTTTTGCCTTTGACGTATATTTGATTTTATGACGGCTAGTTATGTGATTGTCTATCTTTTATTAAAGCCTCACCTATGTGGCCATCTAAAATTGAATATACATCAACCTGTAGATTAAAACCCAATTGATTTTCATTTTTTGGTGAAAATTTTGGTATATTTGACATGGCAACGGAGCTTAAAGGTTCAAAAATGCCATGGTTATAATTGATAGTTGGTATCTATAACCAGTGTCCTGTATGATACAATGTATTATCCCATTTTAGTTCTGTTCTGCTGAACAACAGATATGATCCGCGGGTTAGCATTTCTTGGTATAAATATTTGTGGAGTACTTTTATCTGACTTTGTTTTTTTCTTCTGTTGAAGATGTTCTATTGATGACTTGTATATAAACTATTTCGAGCAAAAGGCTAACATAATCAGTTTATTCAAGAAGCAATTATATAGTGGTTTTTGGATAAAATTGTATACCATTTAAATTTAATTAGATTTGAGGGGCTCTCAAGTAACTTGCTAAGAATAAGTTTTCCCTGTGAGCTGATCATATTGTTAGTTACCTCTTAAATGAAAAGGTGATATTCTGAAAACGAAATTTAAGCATGTGCTGAGCATGCCAAGGAAGTGAGGAACTCTACATTGAGGTATTGAGTAGCTGTCTGTTTGCATGACTCTGGAAGCTGGATTAAAACATTGACCATTTGACCTGCAGGTCTCATGTTGTGGTTCCTGTTTGTCAGTCTATATATCTTTGCTAATTTGGGCCTCAATGTTTGGGAATAGGATTGTAATTATCAATTTTATGGTTAAATCTTACCCTTATATAACTTTGAGGCTGGCCTAAGATGGAATCAATACTCTCTCTAGGATATGCCATAGTTTCCATTAACTATAGATAGTTATGTTTACTTTTACTTAATTTATTTTTTCCATTTATCTGTGCTCATTTTTGAGAAAAAGTTGTCTTGAATCTTGGTTTAGTTAGTGGTGCTTAATTCAATATAAAGTAGATGGCTCTATTTGTACGGATGAGACTTATATTTTCTGAACTTTGTGAGAAGAATGGGACATTTTATACCCTAGGATGATGCGTTATATATTGAGCTGTTGATATAGTAAAATGAAGGCGTGAAGAAACTTTCCTTTAGATCATTTTTCTACTTTCTCTACTTTTGTATGCCCTCTACTTAATTTCTATGTTAAACGTAGGTTTTTATGTTGTGTTTGAAGATTGCAGAGGGTTCATAGTTCATACTGCCAGATGTATTAATGTATATATATATATTTGTTTATATTTTCTATGTAGGATTATGTATGGTTGGCTGGCTCTTCCTTATCATAGATTGCTCTAAATTTTTTATTTATTAACTTTAGCTTACTAATGACTGCTATTAAGCTTGCTGGAAATTTTATCATCTGTAGTAGCCTTCTTCACAATTTGATTTGTGATTCGTAACATAATACTTATTCTTTAACAACATTCTTCATCAAGGTTGTGTTTTTCTGATCTTACCCTGTATGATGGTGGCCAAGTTTGTATTGTTTCGGTTATTCTTTTTTGGGTCCAAGTATGATATATTGGTCTGAATAAGCATCTTTACTAAAGAGATGCCGGATAGGAGATTTTTGTTTTGCTGACTTATATCCTATGGAGAAACAAAATTTATTGATCTGTTTTATTTTATTTCAGTCTATAACATACAAGAGGAGGTTCATAAGCCTGAAGTAGAGAAAGAACCTGATCGACGAGTCATGACAGCATGACCTGTTATCATACAAGTCAAATGCCTTATCAGCAGCTACCACGAGTCATGACAGCATGACCTGTTAATCATGCTATTGCCGAGGAGGGGTGCTACGTGGTAAAAACTTATGCGAAGCTATGCCTTTCAGTTGTAAAAAAAATGAAAACTACAACAGTTGCTAATTATAGTTGAGTATGTATCTAATTATAGTTGACTGAGATGTTAAAATTGTAGTTGCTAATATTTTTATGTATCTAATTATTTATTGTTATGCTTCAATTGAGCATAATATGCTTAATAAAATTAATATTGATATATACTACTAATTTTGCATCGATTAATAATGAAAAAATACATCAATAATGAATATTTTTTTTGGTTTTTGGGGGTGGTCAACCGCTACGGTTTTGGGTCAAAACTGCAGCGGTAAAGGATTAACTTATCCGGTTTAGGACCGGATCAGTTAATTTTTGGGGACTGCTGCGAGTCCAACCGATGCGGTCCAAAACCGCAGTGGTATGCCCGATTTTGACCGCAGCTGTTGAACTTTTTCCACTAGTGAGTATTGGGCAAGTACCAATGGCATTTTGGCAGTTGCAACTATTATGGACCCTAGAAATAAGTTAGAATGTGTGGAGCACTATTTCAATATAATTTATGGTGATGATTCCTTCCTTGAAATTGAAAGGATTAAGAGATTATTGTATGATCTTCTTCATGAGTACCGGGACAAAGTAAGCATAGATGATTTTCACTCTTATTCTAGTCATGATGGTGTGTTAAGTGGGAAACGAAAAGCTGGAAGTGATTCTTTGGATAGTGGTGATGAAGGTGATACATGGACCCAAATTAAGAAGAATAAGAAAAAGAAGGTAAATGTGAGATGTGAGTTAGACCACTATCTTGAGGATGATGCATTACCAGAGAGTAGTGCAATTGATGTGCTTCATTATTGAAAAATTGATTTGAAATATCCAACTTTGAGAAAAATTGCTAAGGATATTTTAGGCATTCCTGCATCAACGGTGGCCTCTGAGAGCGCTTTTAGTATGGCTGGAAGAGTAGTGAGTCCCCATCGTTCGAGGCTTCATGCTAACACAGTGGAAGCACTTATGTGTATGCAAAATTGGACCTGTGGACAATATGCAGGTAAATAAGTACATGTAGTTCATTATTTCTATATGAATTTAAGTTGTCATATATTAATTACAAATTTTTTAATATATAATTTCATAATGTTCTCTTGAGAATGCACATGCATGTGCTACTATTTTGGAGGACTTTGATGTGGAAGGCGATGGCAGCTCATATTCTCACGCTTAATTCTGATTTTTTTCCCTATGAAAATATGTTTAATTTTTTAATATTGGTTTTTCCCTATTTATGCTAGGATCGAGAGGACTTATGAGAAGAAAGAAATGAGAAGATTTGAAGGAGCATTGGAGCAGCACCAAACTAGCATATAGCAATGGATTTGTTGTATTTTATTATTTGACAATTTATTAAGCCATTATTAGTTTTACTATTCGGTCTGTAATGAGATTGATGTTTATCACTTTATTGTTAATATATGAGTCTTTGATTAAGTTTTCAAATATTAATTTTTTAAAAAACTTGTTAAATCTACAAAATAATTTTTTTCTAGTATCACCCGTTTCCCACCCGCCCCACCCGCGGATGATGGGTGGAGCGGGTGATGGATGGAATTATTCGCGGGTGATGGATGGTATGGATGGAGATTTGGGTCATGGGTGATAGGGCGGATGGATCTCCACCCGACCCATCTCCGATCCATTGCCATCCCTATGCCTGCAGCCCCCCAGCCCTGCACTCCCCCAGCCCAAAAGCCCCCAGCCCTGCACCTCCCGCCCTCCCGCACACCCCCCGCCAACCAACCAAAGCCAAGACCCCTAGCCGGCACCCACCACCCTACCGGTAACCCCCGGGCGAGAACCCCCCCCCACAAGCACCCCCAGCCTCCCTGCCACCTTATTGCTCCTTTATTAGATGCTTGGTGTCAAAAGTGGTGCTTAATTAATGTATAAAGCACAATAATGGATACATATCACAAGTTTTTTAACGTAATTATCTTGATTATACATTAATAATGTCAAAAGAGTGTACATATTAAAATAAAACACCAACATTCTAGTTAAAAACTATACAAGAATAATAAAAAAATGCAATTGAATAACTAGCTAGTTAATTATATTGCAAACTCCTAACAAAATGTATCATAAACAATCATCACAAATGTGGCTTGCCAACTTATCTCGAATTTCACCTAATTCCTCCACGGTGAAGGCCTCCAATTTTGGTGTGTTATTCATATAAACCTTACAAGATAACCATGAAATTAAACACATAAGAACTCAATCATTTACCCTAGTTAATAGTTATACAAATGACATTTTTCCGAAATTCATTCAACAACAATAGCAAGCCTAAAAATCTACTCACTAGTTATATTATACCACATATTATCATATTCAAAAAGAAATTGGAGTTAAATAACTAAAAATTTATGAATTGAACGTGAAACAGCCAAAATAGGCCTAAAATGACCTTTACGTTCCTGAAATTCAATCAACAACAAATGCAAGCCTAAAAATTTACTCTTTAGTTATATTATACCTCATATTATCATATTCAAAAAGAAATTGGAGTTAAATGACTCAAAATCTATGAATTGGACACGAATCGGCCAAAATAAGCCTAAAATCACCTTTACGTTCCCGAAATTCAATCAACAACAAATGCAAGCCTACAAATCTACTCACCACTTATATTATGCCTCATATTATCATATTCAAAAAGAAATTGGAGTTGAATGACTCAAAATCTACGAATTTGACATGAAACGACCAAAATAGGCCTAAAATGACCTTTACCTTCCCGAAATTCAATCAACAACAAATGCAAGCCTACAAATCTACTCACTACTTATATTATACCTCATATTATCATAAAATAAATTGGAGTTAAGTGACTAAAAATCTACGAATTGGACATAAAACGGCCAAAATAGGCTTAAAATGACCTTTACGTTCCCGAAATTTAACCAACAACAAATTCAAGCCTAATAATTTACCCACTAGTTATATTATACCTCATATTATCATATTCAAAAAGAAATTGAAGTTAAATGACTTAAAATCTACGAATTGGACGCTAATCGGCCAAAATAAGCCTAAAATCACCTTTATGTTCCCGAAATTCAATCAACAACAAATGCAAGCCTACATATACTTATACTATGCCTTATATTATCATATTCAAAAAGAAATTGGAGTTAAATGACTCAAAATCTAAAAATTTGACACGAAACGACCAAAATAGGCCTAAAATGACCTTTACCTTCCCAAAACTTAAACAACAGTAAATGCAAGCCTAAAAATCTTCTCATTTGTTATATTATGCCTCATATTATCATATTCAAAAAGAAATTGGTGTTAAATGGCTCAAAATCTACGAATGGGACACGAAAAGGCCAAAATAGGCCTAAAATCACCTTTACCTTCCCGGAATTCAATCAATAACAAATGCAAGCCTAAAAATCTACTCACTAGTTATATTATACCTCATATTATCATATTCAAAAAGAAGTTGGAGTTAAATGACTCAAAATCTACGAATTGGATACGAAACGGCCAAAATAGGCCTAAAATCACCTTTACGTTCCCGAAATTTAATATTTATCTTATATGAACTTACTATTGTAATTCTTAGCTAAACTAAGCATATATCACTTACTCTATGCATAATTGTACTGTATATGTGAAATTTATATGGAATAGATCAAAGTACCATGTTTTGGGGGTAGAATTTGGTAATTTTTTGCGAATATGTGCTACTTTGATTTCTAAAACAAACTAACTATTACCCATCGATCTAATCTAAACTAATATATACTAATTAGTTACATACCTTAGGAATATCATCTATGTTAGTGCAAAGGTTGACTATATCGAAGATGTACCTCAGCACGTAATAGCCACAATCAACACCATTATCTTGTTGCGAACACTAAAATTCACCAAAACATCCAAAAACATTCATGTTAGATTTGAAGTATGTGGAAAAAAAGTGTTTCTATATAAGGACAAGCAAATTAGTTACATTACATCGACTGATATCCACACAGGAGATTTTCCTACTCGAAGTCCTACTTGATTATTCTGCTTCATCACACTACATCAATACATTAAATAATTCATACATTATAAGATGTACTGTTTATATATATATATATAGAAGTGAGTTCATATGAGAATGCATACTTACATGAGAAATGAGAATGAATTTTACACGCTATAACTCTAATGAACAAGTGTTGTAACTCTAATCCAATCGTGTGGTTGAGATTCATTCTCATTTCATAGGGGCAGGATCACATGAGAATGCTCAATACATGAGAAATGAGAATGAATCTCAACCACACAATTGGATTAGAGTTACAACACTTGTTCATTAGAGTTATACCCCCGAAAAAATTTCGAGCCCAAAAAAAAAAAATTAGATTTTTTTTTTCTAATTTTTGTTTTTTTGGAGTTACATCACTTTTTCATTAGAGTTACATCACTTGTTCATTAGAGTTATAGCGCCTAAAATCACATTTCTCATGTAAGTATGCATTCTCATATGAACTCACTTCTATATGTATATGTATATGTATATGTATATGTATATGTATATGTATATGTATATGTATATGTATATGTATATGTATATGTATATGTATATGTATGTATATGTATATGTATGTGTATATGTATGTATATATGTATGATATATATATACATAGATATTTATATGTATATATATATATATATATATATATATATATGTATGTATATATATGTATATATATATATATGTATATATATGTATGTATATATATATATATATATATATATATATATATATATATGTAAAGATAGGAAACAAATGATACTAGAAAATGAATTTGACAAAGAAAGGAGATTAGCACTAGAAAATAATTTCGTACAAGTAACTAATATAGAAAGTAGTTATCAAGACAATAAAACAATTAATGACATCTACAAGAAATTAGAAAAACTAGAAAGAAAATATGATGAGAGAATGAGAAAAACAGAAGAATCTATTAAAATTATCCATATTAATACTAAACAAATATTAAACAAAGTCTACAGAGTAGAAAATCATTTAAAGGAAGAAATACAAAATCTTAAAATAGAATATAATAGTAAGTTTGAAAAAATATAAGAACAGCTTATATGTAATATCAAAAACAATACATAAGATATAGAAATCCATGAATCAGATGATGAAACAATAAATAATACTACCATAGAAACTTTAATTACTGAAATAGAACGACTTGAAGTAAATAATATAGAAGTAAATACTCTAGAAGAAAATAACGAAGAAGTTTATTCTGAACAATCTAGTCAAGAATTTAGATATTCAAATTATCTAGAATCAGACTTTAATTCAGAAAAAGACGAAGAAATTAACGTACTTACTAAAGTCTACACAGATGACAATTATGATTATATGGAATCCAGTAGAAGTTATAAACCTACCTTTAAAAAGAAAAAATATGATTATAAATATAAAAATAATGATTATATATGGAAATATCGAACAAAATTAGAAAATGATTACATACCCAGAGACAACCAATCAGGAGAAACTTTAAATCTAGATTGCTCTACTAATACTGAAATGGATATACAAAATTGGACAGCTAGAATAAATGCAAAATTAATAGAAGCTAAAATACCAGTCAGGCAAGCCAGTTATATTGAAGCAACTATAACAGGAATAGCAAGAAGCTATTTAACTAATATAGGAATAGTAGAATTAACTGAATTGCGAATTACTAAGATAGAAGGAACAAAGATGACTGATTCAACACAAATGTTGAAAAAATATGAAAAAATAATTCGAAGAGAATTTGGTAATCCAAATGCAGATTTAAAATATGCTATAGCCAAAAAAGAGTATTGTAAGTCCCAATTATATAATATGCAAATATGTTCCATGTGTCCAGAAGATCTAAATAAATATAATTGTGCTTTTCAGATGAACTATTATGAATTAGGAACCGAAACCCCTGAACAATTAGCTGTATTTCGAAAATTATATTTTGAAAAATTACCAATACCTATAAATACTATGGTACAACAAGCTTATTACACAGAACCTAAAACAGGAACTTTAGGAGAACAAATAGCATATTTACAAGGTATAAAAATTATTGTATGGAAGTTAATAACCATAAGGAATTTAGAAAACAAGCTAAAATTAGTGACTGTTGTGAAAGATATGAAATACACAAATTTGGATGTAACAAATTAAACAAAAGATACAAAGCAAAAAGACCCAAATTGATGCAAAGACGATATAAAAGATTTAAGCCGTATGGAAAATATAAAAATAAGAAAAGAGCAAATAAAAACTATTTTATTAAAAGAAAAATCTACAAATATGCTAAAAATCCAAAAAGATGTAGATGTTATAATTGTGGACAAATAGGTCGCATAGCAAAGGAATGTAAAGCTAAAGCGAATAAAAATGTTAATAAAAACATAAAAAATGTAAACTTCATTGAACTCCATATAGCGGAATATGAACTAGGAAAAACCAATATACCACAAGATGAAGAAATATATGTGCTCGAATACGAAACAGATAATAACGAAATTAATGAAATAAGTAATGATGAAGGTAGTGAAGATGAAGATAATACTGAAACTGATAATAATGAATAAAGAATTACAAGAAGTTGATTACGATGAAGATATTACAGAGACAACATAAAAACCAAAGAGTCATTTTTGACTTACAAACATATAATGCATTAAAGTATGAAGGATTTACGTTGTCCCCCGACAAGATTATTGAAAAGAAAAAATTTGATCTAGCCAATTTAACTAAGTATTTCAAAAAGAAAAAAGAAGAATATTTAGTTATAGCTGATAGAGAACATGTTATAGATATAACACAGGTACAAGGTAACACTAGAGTCCCATTAATAACACAAGAAGTATTAAATGAAGAAATAACCAAAATTAATAACGTACTAAAAAATAAACCACTTACATTTAGATTTGTAGAATTAGCTGCCATAGAAATAATAATAAAAGCCTGTTTTAAAGAAGGGATAGATACTCCTTTAGAATTAGAATTAGCTGATGATAGAATCAAAGAACCAATAGAACAAGCTATTATAGCACAACTTAAAGGAAATCTTATCTATCAGAAAGTCAGATTTATAATTAAGCCTAATTATTCTATAAGTTTAACTGACCAAAATATAGAAAAGGCACTAGTCTTATATTGGAAATTAGATGGAATAAACATGACAACTGGATCAAAAGTCATGACAGTACAATGTAAGAATGCTTATATATTAACAGATCAACATCGAGATTTATACTAAAAACAAATTAAGACCAACTACTATAGACACCCCTTTTACGATCTTATATTACCTATAGAAAAAGGATTAAAGTTATACTCTAAACCAAACTATGAGGACTTAGAAATAGTAAAGAAACGATTAAGCGTCTCTAGATCTAAACGACATTTAACCGAAAACCTACCTATTCAAATAAAATCACATGAACATTATATAATAATACAAATAGGAACAAAAAATCTAACAAAGACATTTAGATATAAATACTGAAAGTAATTACATACCATTAGACAAACTGTCAAACCAAATAGTTAACATTCATGAAAATTATAATAGATTAATTACATTAACAACAAAAGTTGCGCTCCAAGATATAAATATAGACTATGTCATAACCCTAAACAATAAGATAACACTAGGAAAAGACTTCTTGGAACAGGTTAAACCATGGACAATAGAACCAGATTACTTTAAATTCACTTATAACCAAACTCAATATAAAACTAGAATAATAAATGAGTAACACTATACCTAGTTTAATAGAATTAGTAAGATTACAAAAACAGATAGAAATAGCAAAAGAAGAAAAGGTTTATTTAAATCAAAGACTACAATATATTTTATTTGCGAGGTTGCCATAGAGATAGCATAAGAGCATTATCAAAAAAGGAAACAAGAAAAAACCAGAAATATAGAAATATTAGAACAAAAATTATATAAAATGAAAAATGACTTAGCAATTTTTAATAAAAATGAGTAATTTGACCTATATACTTATAAAAATAATCTTTGAAGGATACAAAAGTCGGTATTATACACCAATGGTAGATACAGGAGCACAACCAACAATAATGAAAGAAAATTGTTTACCGGAATGGAAAAAATTAAACACACCATTTAGAATCAATGGGTTTAATAACAATAGTAGTAACATTACCTTATATCAAACAAAAGTGAAAATACAAATTTGAAATAAAATATTAATTATACCTAAAGTATACTGTTTCGAACTAATAGGAAAAGACATCATACTAGGAACTAACTTTCATAACCAATATAAACCTTTTAGTATAGGTAAAGAGTTTGTTACATTATTTACTCCTTGTAAACATAAGTTAAGAGCTAAAATAGTCAAAAATAGAGAAAGGATGCCAATAGAATGGGAAAAATGTAAAATAGGCGAAGAAACTCAATTAGTCCAAAAAATGACAACCAAGAAAGAAAATATTAATAACTTTGAAATCATAGAAATTGGTATACTCCATATAGATAAGCTTACTCCTTTAAAAACCTAATTAGAAAAACTATGTAGTGATAACCCTTTAGAAAATTGGCATAAGCATAAAACAGAGATAAAAATGACATTGAAAGACCAAAACAGCATAATATCACAAAAACCTTTTAATAATACACAAAGAGATGAAAAAGAATTTAAAATGCATATAACGGAACTATTAGCTGGAAAACTAATCGGACCCAGTAATTCAAAACATAGTAGTAGTGCTTTTATAGTCAATAAACACTCAGAACAAAAACGAGGAAAAACAAGAATGGTTATTGATTATAGAATTCTAAATGAAAAAACAATTACTTACAATTATCCTATACCAAACAAGATACTTAAAATGAGGCAGATACGAGGTTACAATTATTTCTCAAAATTTGATTGTAAAAGTGGTTTTCATCAATTAAAATTAACCGAAGATTCTAAACAACTAACAGCATTCAAAGTCCCTAATGGGTTTTATGAATGGAATGTATTACCTTTTGGATATAAAAAAATTCCCCAGGAAGATTCCAAGCATTCATGGATAAATATTTAAATCAATTATCAAATTGTGTAGTTTATATTGATGACATACTAATCTATTCAAAAACACAAGAAGAACATTTTAAGTTGTTAGAACAGTTTATAGACATTATTAAAACTAGTGGTATAGTTTTAAGCAAAAAGAAAATGGAGTTATTTAAAACACAGATTGAATTCTTAGGATTTGAAATAGATAAAGCTGGAATAAAAATGCAAGATCATATAGCTCAAAAAATTATTGAGTTTCAAAAGGAAATAAATACTAAGAAAGAATTACAAAAATTCTTAGGAATAGTAAATCAGGTTAGAGAATTTATCCCGAAATTATCACAATATACTGAACCACTAACTAAGAAATTAAAGAAAGACTATGATTTTAGATGGGAAGATACTAATACAAAGATTTTAGAAAATATCAAAGACCTAGTCAAAAAGTTACCAAAACTTAGTTTTCCAGATGAAGACAAAGAATTTATATGGATAGAAGAAACAGATGCTAGTGAAACCAATAACGGTTACGGAGAAGTATTAAAATACAGATATAAAAATGATAGAAAAGAATATGTTTGTAGGTATCACTCAGAAACATTTAAGGCAAATGAAATCAATTGGGATATAAATAAAAAGGAATTAAAAGCAGTAAAATATGGAATAAAAAAATTTAAATGTTATATAGTTTATAGTAAATTTATATTTAGAACAGATAATAGAACTGTTAGAAGTTGGTTAACCCAAAAACTACAGGATTCAATTACAAGAAAAGAAATAAATCGAATAATTGCTGATATCAACCAATATGAATTTTCTATTGAATTATTAAAAACTAACGACTATTGTTTTGCGGACTATCTCTCAAGAAATAGCTCAACAACCGATTCTAGAAAATCGGGAGCCCAAGATACAACTCAAAAGTTAATGGAAGAACTCGCTTCAATGAAAAGAGAAGCCACTTCCAGTAATCCTAGTATGGAGCAAACGAGATATTGGCACTAGCCAAAAATATAAAAGCCGAATTATCACAAAAAAAGTTAATCCTCCTTTCAAACGAAGTATGTCCTTACAAACTTATAACCAAACCAATAACCCTACCCCATTTATCAATGAACTAAATTTTCCAAGCCTCATACCGGATACCACATCTTTCAAGGAAAAGTTAACCTTAGGAACTAAACAAACTATGAATCCTTCGGTTCGCCAATATATAGATAATTTCTTATTTATTGCCAACGGACTAAATACATTCCCAGAGATAACCACAAAAGACCGCCATGGAGAAATCAAAGGTGGATATGTTACTAACCCCTTAAAAAGTGTAAACGAGTTAGGCCCTATTCTTTTGAACTTATTTTGGTGAACCGAACCGAACTTATTTTATTTTTCTTTGAACCGAACTTATTTTCTTTGGACCGAACTTATTTTTACTTATTTTTCTTTGAACCGAACTTATTTTTACTTATTTTTCTTGAACCGAACTTATTTTGGCCGAACCGAACTTATTTTTGCTTTGAACTAAACCGTATTAACATAATATTATCAATACTCATTATTATAATAGTCAATAAATATTAACATAATATTATCAATACTTATTATTATTATTTTTTTATTATTTTATAATAATAAATAATAAATAATAATAATAAATAATAATAAATAATAAATAATAAATAATAAATAATAATAAATAATAAATATAATAAATAATAAATAATAAATAATAAATAATAAATAATAAATAATAAATAATAAATAATAAATAATAAATAATAAATAATAAATAATAAATAATAAATAATAAATAATAAATAATAAATAATAAATAATAAATAATAAATAATAAATAATAAATAATAAATAATAAATAATAAATAATAAATAATAAATAATAATAATAATAATAATAATAATAATAATAATAATAATAATAATAATAATAATAATAATAAATAGTAATAATAATAAATAATAAATAATAAATAATAAATAATAAATAATAAATAATAATAAATAATAAATAATAAATAATAAATAATAAATAATAAATAATAAATAATAAATAATAAATAATAAATAATAAATAATAAATAATAAATAATAAATAATAAATAATAAATAATAAATAATAAATAATAAATAATAAATAATAAATAATAAATAATAAATAATAAATAATAAATAATAAATAATAAATAATAAATAATAAATAATAAATTATAAATAATAAATAATAAATAATAAATAATAAATAATAAATAATAAATAATAAATAATAAATAATAAATAATAAATAATAAATAATAAATAATAAATAATAAATAATAAATAATAAATAATAAATAATAAATAATAAATAATAAATAATAAATAATAAATAATAAATAATAAATAATAAATAATAAATAATAAATAATAAATAATAAATAATAAATAATAAATAATAAGTAATAAATAATAATAAATAATAGTAATAATAATAAATAATAGTAATAATAATAAATAATAAATAATAAATAATAAATAATAAATAATAAATAATAAATAATAAATAATAAATAATAAATAATAAATAATAAATAATAAATAATAAATAATAAATAATAAATAATAAATAATAAATAATAAATAATAAATAATAAATAATAAATAATAAATAATAAATAATAAATAATAAATAATAAATAATAAATAATAAATAATAAATAATAAATAATAAATAATAAATAATAAATAATAATAATAATAATAATAATAATAATAATAATAATAAATAAAAAATAATAATATTAAATAAAAAATAAAAAATAAAAAAAAAAAAAAATAAAAGAATAAAAGAATTAAAAAAATAAAAAATATAAAATAAAAAAATAAAAAAAAATAAAAAAAATAAAAAAATAAAAAAAATAAAAAAACAAAAAAAATAAAAAAATAAAAAAAAATAAAAAAAATAAAAAAAATAAAGAAAGTAAAAAAAATAAAAAATAAAAAATAGAAATTCATCATTATTATAATTATAATATTAATAATAATAACAATATTAATAGTAATATTGAAAATAAAAATAATAATTACAACATTAGATAAGACTATACTTATTTTTTTTGAAACGAACTTATTTTTGCTTGAACCGAACTTATTTTTACTTATTTTTGCCGAACCGAACTTATTTTTACTTATTTTTGCTTGAACTCGAACTTATTTTTTGCCGAACCGAACTTATTTTTACTTATTTTTGCCGAACCGAACTTATTTTTCTTAACCGAACTTATTTTTACTTATTTTTTTCGAAAATAAGTCCAAAAGAACAGGGCCTTAATAGCGTTGCCTGGTTGCAATGCAAATTTAATCAAAGCAAAGATATGACTATGGCCTTCTTAATTCGGTTTACACAATGAATGGAGAAGAGCTATCGTCAATTCCCGATTTATATAAAGCGGGTAAAAGTTACTTGCATATTACAAAATCTCCTATGATTTTTGTAAGATGCTATACCGCCCTGGCGAAGTTACAATTTCGAGATAAAACAATGTATTAGGGTTGTTAAAATGGGGTCATACAAAGAAATTTTATCTTTCCCGAAGAAATTAAGGCACGACCCGAGTTAAACCGCAATGAGATACCCGATCTCCTCGGGGAAAAGAGGGCGATCAAGATAAAAGCAATTTATGAAGCCTTGATTAACATGATCAAGACTTATGTTTGGATAAATCATAGGGAGTTAAACACATTAATTATCTCTCAAAGCAAAACATACGGCCATGATGCGATTGAAACCATCAAGTCATGGGTATGTAGCCTGCTCCATCCGGATCAAGAACCGATTACAAGGTATTTACCTAGAAATTTTCTAACTGAAGATACCTTAAAAAGATATTGCACCTGGATGCAACAAAATAATAACCACTCATGTAAAATGTGTGGATGGAAACAAATGACTGTACCAATAATTGAAGATATGGACAGCTATGAAGATAGGGCTGAATCATCTAATACAGCAGGTGCTACTACGAAGATAGAGCACAACGTACAAGAATAAAACACCTGTCTACAAAGATAAACATATGCTTATCATGTAACAGATTAATGTTGTAACAGTTATAACAAAACAAAAGTTAGGCGGCTAGCGCAAGAAAAATATGTGAATAGTGAATAGTGAACAGCACTTTCATTATAGCAAATAGTGTTTTGTAACAGTATGTAGTTTTGTACGAACCGTTGTAATCCTTTGCTTATAAATAAGAGTTCTCTGATGAGGCAAAATCATTAGAAGGCACTTGCCTAATAACTTTTCCACATTTCATCTCTCAACATTTCTTCTCTATTCTATCTTCTACTCTATCTTCTCTGAAAACACGCTTCACCCCTAATCTGGTATCAGAGCCTACTATTCACAAGACCGGAGTTCTTCACTTATAGCTTATTCCTCAAGATATTATACTAATAATTATGGAGGCAGATAAGGTAATCCCTTTTCTTATGAACTGAATTTAAATTCAATCCCCTAGTTTATAATAATACTGAGATCTGTTAAAATAATTCTATAATTTCATATAGGATGTATGCTATCTTAATTATGCTTTCCCCGATTAAGTAAAATCATGTTTAGAAACCAAAAGACAATTGGTAGCAGGAGCCCGTTTAGCCGTTAATTAATGAGAAGGCGTCGAGGGCGTGATGCATAAAACCTATGTGGTGAGGTTGAAAAACATGAATTTATTTAATTCTGCTTAAGTGCTTAAGGGTTGTTAAAGCGGATTAGCAGTACATATATGAAAGCTGATAGAATTATTATTAACCGATTAAGGTTTATTATAAGCAAAAGAGATTGAGTCTTTAAAGAAAGTTCATAATGAAACCGACTGTTTACCTCTTTATTTGATTATTTGCTTATCATATGAGTTCTCTAATAAAAACTGTTTAAATACGTGTTGAATGGATAAATTATGCTTTACTATTTAAAATCAATAGAGTAAGAGATCAAATAAGTATTTCTCATATTCAAGCAGCTAAAGAAGAAGATACTGAAATAAGGTGCTCTTTACTTAATTCACTACAGGAAGAACAAAATAAAATAGAAAAACTTTCAAGGGTTCAACTAGAACTTAAAAAATTATTAGAACTATTAAGACAAATAGAACTTAGACAATTATTAATAGAACTTGAACAATTAATAAATTCATTATGACTATTAAAACACAAATAAACAACGTTAAAGATCATATAAAAACGAGAGATAACATATTAAATGTTCAGAATAGAATTATACAAGATAAAATAGATGATTTTGAAGATTACTTATATGAAGCTTATAGAAGAAAAGATAATGAAATAAAAAATGCCTTGAGAAAATATTTAATTAAGTTACAAGACAAGAAAAATAGAAACTTAATAGCTAAACAAGAACTTAGAGACTTACAAAGTTCGTTATACATATGAGTACTAAGTCTCAGGTAAAGCAGGCTATGAGAAGAGCTAACTGGGAATATTTTATATCAATTATGCAATCTGATATTAAAAATTTAGAATTAAGAAATCAAAAACAAATGGCTATTATTAATAAACTACAAATATTAGAACAAGCAACATTAAATGATAATTATGACTATGAAGAAATCGAAAAAGAGTTAAAACCTTTTGAGGACCAAATAAATCTGTTAAATAATGAAATTAAAAAAGAAGAAGATATAGATAAGAAAATAATAGAGGATTATAATAGTTATGTTGCAAATAGAAAATCAACTTTATGCTTATGAGTGAACTAGAAAAAGAAGAAAAGTTAGGAACTAACCTAAGAATAATAAACAAAAATATTTTATTAATTATACAACTACTAAAAGAAAGTAAGAAAGATTTAGATAAACCAGAGTCTAGCAATACTAAAATACCAATAGAGTTAGAAGAACAAGGTTATGAAATTTCGAAAAAGAAGATAACTAAGGAATATTCACAGTTATTTCCAGAATTACTGTTGAGGAAAAGAATAGAAATAGAATATGAAAGAATAATTGACCAACCAGAATAATGAATAAAAACGAAAAAATCATTGAAGAAAAAATTATTAGATACCCTGACGTTCCATTTAAAATACATAAGACTAATCAAAATAGACAATTTGCGGAAATTAGTGAAGGCATATTTTATCTAATAAACGATAGGAAACGAATGACACTAGAAAATGAATTTGACAGAGAAAGGAGATTAGCACTAGAAAATAATTTCATACAAGTAACTAATATAGAAAGTAGTTATCAAGACAATAAAACAATTAATGACATCTACAAGAAATTAGAAAACCTAGAAAGAAAATATGATGAGAGAATGAGAAAAACAGAAGAATCTATTAAAATTATCCATATTAATACTAAACAAATATTAGACAAAGTCTACAGAGTAGAAAATCATTTAAAGGAAGAAATACAAAATCTTAAAATAGAATATAATAGTAAGTTTGAAAAAATAGAAGAACAACTTATATGTAATATCAAAAACAATACAGAAGATATAGAAATCCATGAATCAGATGATGAAACAATAAATAATACTACCATAGAAACTTTAATTACTGAAATAGAACGACTTGAAGTAAATAATATAGAAGTAAATACTCTAGAAGAAAATAATGAAGAAGTTTATTCTGAACAATCTAGTCAAGAATTTAGATATTCAAATTATTTAGAATCAGACTTTAATTCAGAAAAAGACGAAGAAATTAACGTACTTACTAAAGTCTACACAGATGGCAATTATGATTATATGGAATACAGTAGAAGTTATAAACCTACCTTTAAAAAGAAAAAATATGATTATAAATATAAAAATAATGATTATATATGGAAATATCGAACAAAATTAGAAAATGATTACATACCCAGAGACAATCAATCAGGAGAAACTTTAAATCTAGATTGCTCTACTAATACTGAAATGGATATACAGCTAGAATAAATGCAAAATTAATAGAAGCTAAAATACCAGTCAGTGCAGCGGCCAGTTGTATTGAAGCAACTATAACAGGAATAGCAAGAAGCTATTTAACTAATATAGGAATAGTAGAATTAACTGAATTGCGAAGTACTAAGATAGAAGGAACAGAGATGACTGATTCAACACAAATGTTGAAAAAATATGAAAAAATAATTCGAAGAGAATTTGGTAATCCAAATGCAGATTTAAAATATGCTATAGCCAAAAAAGAGTATTGTAAGTCCCAATTATATAATATGCAAATATGTTCCATGTGTCCAGAAGATCTAAATAAATATAATTGTGCTTTTCAGATGAACTATTATGAATTAGAAACCGAAACCCCTGAACAATTAGCTGTATTTCGAAAATTTTATTTTGAAAAATTACCAATAGCTATAAATACTATGGTACAACAAGCTTATTACACAGAACCTAAAACAGGAACTTTAAGAGAACAAATAGCATATTTACAAGCATGGTATAAAAATTATTGTATGGAAGTTAATAACCATAAGGAATTTAGAAAACAAGCTAAAATTAGTGACTATTGTGAAAGATATGAAATACCCAATTTTGGATGTAACAAATTAAACAAAAGATACAAAGCAAAAAGACCCAAATTGATGCGAAGACGATACAAAAGATTTAAGCCGTATGGAAAATATAAAAATAAGAAAAGAGCAAATAAAAACTATTTTATTAAAAGAAAAATCTACAAATATGCTAAAAATCTAAAAAGATGTAGATGTTATAATTGTGGACAAATAGG
Source organism: Beta lomatogona (assembly GCA_947646795.1). Classification (NCBI taxonomy): domain Eukaryota; kingdom Viridiplantae; phylum Streptophyta; class Magnoliopsida; order Caryophyllales; family Amaranthaceae; genus Beta; species Beta lomatogona. The sequence goes on along the minus strand of CANSNZ010000754.1, from coordinate 265,744 downwards.
TCACATAGCAAAGGAATGTAAAGCTAAAGCTAATAAAAATGTTAATAAAAACATAAAAAATGTAAACTTCATTGAACTCCATATAGCGGAATATGAACTAGGAAAAACCAATATACCACCAGATGAAGAAATATATGTGCTCGAATACGAAACAGATAATAACGAAATTAATGAAATAAGTAATGATGAAAGTAGTGAAGATGAAGATAATACTGAAACTGATAATAATGAATAAAGAATTACAAGAAGTTGATTACGTTGAAGATATTACAGTACAACATAAAAACCAAAGAGTCATTTTTGACTTACAAAAATATAATGCATTAAAGTATGAAGGATTTACGTTGTCCCCCGACAAGATCATTGAAAAGAAAAAATTTGATCTAGCCAATTTAACTAAGTATTTCAAAAAGAAAAAAGAAGAATATTTAGTTATAGCTGATAGAGAACATGTTATAGATATAACACAGGTACAAGGTAACACTAGAGTCCCATTAATAACACAAGAAGTATTAAATGAAGAAATAACCAAAATTAATAACGTACTAAAAAATAAACCAATTACATTTAGATTTGTAGAATTAGCTACCATAGAAATAATAATAATAAAAGCCTGTTTTAAAGAAGGAATAGATACTCCTTTAGAATTAGAATTAGCTGATGATAAAATCAAAGAACCAATAGAACAAGCTATTATAGCACAACTAAAGGAAATCTTATCTATCAGAAAGTCAGATTTATAATTAAGCCTAATTATTCTATAAGTTTAACTGACCAAAATATAGAAATGGCACTAGTCTTATATTGGAAATTAGATGGAATAAACATGACAACTGGATCAAAAGTCATGACAGTACAATGTAAGAGTGCTTATATATTAACAGATCAACATCAGATTTATACTAAAAACAAATTAAGACCAATTACTATAGACACCTGATGTATCTATTTTATATAGATTATTTAGCTCTACTCCTGTAGCTTTGATAGTTGATTTGAGCTCATTGGAGCTCGATTCTTGAGCTATTTGATATGTTTGGACTTGTTTCCGTGTGTTAGACGTTTTTGTGCAGATTAAGAGTTTATCACCCTCATTTGAGTTGCAGAACGGAAGTCCAACGGACCACATTTAGCTCATAGAAGATCCAAGAGATTGCACAAGTGATTCGGACAAGATTACACCAAAGAAAGAGCGAAAAAGCACTCTCGCCCGGTCGATCGGGCGGTTTTGCCCGACCGGGCGAGCCACAAAGTTCTGCTGCGTATGAGATTTGTTCGCCCGGTCAACCGGGCGAGAAGAGACGAAATTCTGCTTGCGCGCCCGACCGGGCGGATCTGCCCGGTTGACCGGGCGAAATTCCTTCTTAGTCGTAGTTCTCTTAATCACCATCGCCCGACCGGGCGGTTTCTCAGTACGGGTTTATTTGCTTTTTTAGCCGGTTTTGTAAAAAAGTATAAATAGGTTTTTAGTAATTCCAATTAGACTATCTTATTTTCTACGTTTTTAGGGCTAAACACTTAGTTTCTCCCTCTCTAGTTTGTATTAACTCTTGCCCTTGAAGATTATAAAGATCATCGATTTTGGTTTTCATTGTTCTTGAATCATTCGGTATTTTTCTTTACTTTGTTTAATTTAATGAATTCTTTTACTTTGACTATGTTTATTGAGTTTATTATTATCATGAGTGAGTAGACTTTTTCTAGGGCTTAGAGAGGGAAGCCATGCTTATACCTTTTTGATTGTGGTTTAAGGTTCTTCGTTATTTGGATTGAATTAGAATAATTCCTATTGATTTGTTATGCTTGTTTAATTCATGTAATTGCGCAATATCATGAGTTATGTTTAGCTAATAAGAATTAGAATCGAAAGATCGTATTCATTAGAGGCGTGTTACAATAGGTAGATTTGATTATGTTGAGCGACCGTACTGGCATATGTTAATTTAAGAGTTGTTAATGCCTGACCAAGGATTAACGAAATACTTTATTTATTCGAACCTCAATCCAAGTATTGTCGAACTATATTGTAGTGATTAAATTGGTATAAGCATGGTGGACCGATCGATTGCCCTAGGTTTTTAATTATTTGATAAATTTCCATCTTTTTGTGTTATAGTTTATTCTAGTTTAGTTATTAATTCTTCAATCAATTTCCTCTCTTGAAGTAGTTAGATAATTGAGCATAAATCTGTAGAATTCATCTCCCTGTGGATCGACCCGTATTTGCCAGTTTCTGCTAGACAGACATCGTGCACTTGCGGTATATTTTAAAACCCATCATGTTTTTGGCGCCGTTGCCGGGGAGACGGCTAGTTTCTATAGCTTTCTTATTAATTATTTGAACTATTTCTGCTGTCTCATTGGAACTTCAAGTTCCAATTGAGGCCATCTCACTGCACATTTTTCTTTGTTTCTTTTATGCCCGTGTCTAAGAGAACAGGTACTCCAGTCCAACCGATCCCGATCTTGAGAAAACCATCCGAAGCAATTCAAAAAGCAACAAAAGAAGAAGAAGCAGTCTGCTAACCAGGGAAAATCCACAGAAGGTCCTTCAGAGCCAATCATGCCTCCTAAGTCATTGAAATCTTATGGGGTACCTTCTCCTGGTGGTATTTCCACAGGGCCAACTATACCTGACATTCAAGCGTCCAATTTTGAGATCAAGCCTGCCCTCATCAATATGATCCAACAAAACCAGTTTGGAGGCCATCCATCTGAAGACCCTGCAAACCATTTACAACGGTTTCAACAACTTTGTTGTACCGTTAAGCACCAAGGGGTCACTCCTGATCAGTTAAAGGTCATGGTCTTCGAATTCTCATTAAGGGACAAGGCATAGAAATGGCTGAACGATGTTAATGAAACCGAGTGGAGTGCTATTTCCGAAGCATTCTCGAAAGAGTACTACCCTCCTACCAAGACTCGAGAAATCGAGACATAAACTTGCTAGTTTCCAACAAGAACCCGATGAAACACCGAAGGCAGCATGGAATAGGTTCAAGGACTCGCAGAGAGAATGCCCACACCACAATCTAGACAAGTGGTTCATCACTCGGGCATTCTACAATGGTCTACAACCCCATATCAAGAGTATAATTGATTCATCTCAGGGGGTGTTTTCCTAGACAAGGAGGTAGATGAAGGGTACAGTTTTACGGCCAACCGAGCAAAGAAATGATCATAGTTCTTCTAGGACTATTACAAAGAAAAAGTTGGATGCTGATGCATATTCCCTGTTGTCCACACAAGTTGCCCAGTTGAGCATGAAGATGGACTCACTGAAATCTTCGCAATCTAGTACTCCTCCTATGAGTATTAATGCGATGTCTTCCATGGCTCCTATTACTTCTTCCTTTTGTGAAGTGTGTGGTGTTCAAGGCCACTTTGGTCATGATTGTTGCTACGATCAACCCGATCCGAATCGATGGATCATGCAAATGCTTTTTCAGCGAGACCTCCACACAACCCCTACTCTAACACATTCAACCCAGGTTGGAGGGATCATCCTAATTTTTCCTACAAAAACAATAATGTTCAAAACCCTCAACCTATGCCGCAAACATCCTACCAACCACCTCATCAAAACCCACCACCACATGCTGCTAGACAACAATATTATCAAGGGGCTCCTCAGAATAATGTTCAGAACCCCCCTCCTGGTTTCAATAGGCCTTCACACCAAGGCTATCAGCAGCAAAATCCTCAGAGTGCCAGCTCTCACGAGCCTACTATATCTGATCTAATGAAAATGATTGTTTCTATGCAGAAAAATCATGAGGAGAGCATCAAAGAGTTGAAGAATACTACAAAACATTTGGAGACTCAACTTGCTCAGGTGGCCGGAAATAATGTGCAGAGGCAACCAGGTCATTTGTCGGGGCAACCAATTCCCAAAGAGACTGCTAATGCGGTCACTCTTCGAAGCGGAACACAATATAATGCTCCACTTATGCCTACTGATGATTTGCCACCTCCAGACAACAATGACGTAGTGGATGAAAAGGAAGGTGAAGATAGCTCAAAAGCTGAGGTTGAGCAAGGGAAAGTAGATGAAGCAAAGAAGCAAAAGGATAAGGTTACTGACTCTCCTACACCACCGCTACCTTTCCCTCACAGGATGCAAAAATCCAAGGTTGATCAACAGCTTGGTAAGTTCATGTCAATAGTCAAGAATCTTGAGGTAACAATTCCTTTTACTGATTTAATCTCTCAAGTGCCTGTTTATGCCAAATTTTTGAAAGACATGATTATTAAGAAAAAGGATTTTGGTGGTCTAGATAGAGTTGCTCTAACTGAAGAGTGTAGTGCTGTTTTGCAAAACAAAATCCCTCCAAAATTAAAGGATGCTGGTAGTTTTTCCATCCCATGTCATATAGGTGCATTGTTTATAGATAAGGCTTTATGTGATCTAGGAGCTAGTGTATCTGTTATGCCTCTATCTATCTGTAATAAACTGAACTTGGGAGTTTTGAAGTGCACCCAGATTAATTTACAGATGGCAGATCGTTTTGTGAAATACCCTTTGGGTATTTTAGAGGATGTTCCTGTCAAGGTTGGAAAATTCTATATTCCTGTAGACTTTGTAGTGCTGGATATGGAGGAGGATAGTCAGATCCCCATTATCTTAGGGAGGCCTTTCTTGTGTACTGCCGGTGCTGTGATTGATGTTAAATCTGGCTCTTTGACTTTAAGTGTTGGTAATGATACTATTACTTTCAAACTAACCAATGCTATTAAGTCTCCTACGCTTGAGCACACATGCTGCAGGATTGTTGTATTGGAAGAGATTTCGGGAGGTGACTATCACCAATTTCTATCAGATGATCCATTGGAGAAAATTCTTGTACTGGATGGCCTTAACGTTGATGAGGCAGTCGAATGTGAGGTAATGGAGATTATTTGCTCTACTTCTGAGCCACATGTAAAGAAGTTAGAACTTAAACCTTTACCTTCTCACCTCTAATATGCATTTCTTGATGATAATGAGGAATGCCCCGTGATTGATCGAGTACTAAACTCACGAGATAGCCGGCTTTCACAACTTCTTACAGTGCTTCGCGTGCACAAAAAGGCTATTGGGTATAGTATTGATGATCTAAGGGGTATTAGTCCAGATTTTTGTATGCATAGAATAAATTTGGAAGAAAATCACCGCCCTTGCATACAACCCCAATGACGTTTGAATCCTAATATGCAAGAGGTAGTGAAGAAGGAAATATTGAAACTGCTTGACGCGGGCATCATCTATCCCATCTCAGATTCTAAGTGGGTGAGCCCGGTTCAAGTTGTTCCTAAAAAGGGGGGGGACTACTGTTATTAAGAACGATAGAGATTGATTAATTCCTACTCGTACTGTTACAGGTTGGCGAATGTGTATTAGATTAAACATAGCCACCTTGAAAGATCACTTCCCCCTCCCTTTTATTGACTAGATGTTAGAAAGATTAGCAAAACATTGCTTTTTCCGTTATTTGGATGGATATTCAGGTTTCTTTCAGATTCCCATTCACCCAGAAGATCAGGAGAAGACAACGTTCACATGTCCTTATGGCACCTTTGCTTACCGCCGAATGCCCTTCGGCTTGTGTAACGCCCCTGCCACATTTCAAAGATGCATGATGGCCATTTTTTTTGATTTCATTGAGAATATCATGGAGGTATTTATGGATGATTTCAGTGTATATGAGTCTGACTTTGATGTGTGTTTGCATAATCTTTCTAGAGTACTGAGACGTTGTACTAATGTTAATTTGGTCCTAAACTGGGAAAAATGTCACTTCATGGTCCATGAGGGAGTGGTACTTGGTCATCTTGTTTCTGAACGTGGCATCCAAGTTGATCGGGCAAAAATTGAGGTGATTGAGAAACCTCCTCCTCCTGTGAATGTCAAGGGAGTGAGGAGTTTTCTAGGGTCATGCTGGGTTTTATCGCAGATTCATCAAAGATTTTTCCAAAATTGCGAAACCCATTACTCAATTGTTGCTCAAGGATGCCACCTTTGATTTTACTGACGCTTGTGTGGAGTCTTTTGACAGGATTAAGGAAGCATTGATCACTGCCCCTATCATACAACCTCCAGATTGGAGTCTTCCCTTCGAGATCATGTGTGATGCTAGTGATTATGCAGTTGGTGCTGTACTTGGCCAACGGAAGAACAAGACCCTCCATGCTATTTACTATGCCAACAAGACATTAGATGAAGCTCAGGTCAACTATGCTACTACAGAGAAGGAGTTATTGGCCATTGTATATGCTCTTGACAAGTTTCGAACCTACCTCACAGGTTCGAAAGTTATTGTCCACACCGATCATGTTGCATTGAAGTATCTACTGGCTAAGAAGGAAGCCAAGCCACGACTTATTCGCTGGATACTCTTATTACAAGAGTTTGATTTGGAGATCCGTGATAAGAAGGGTGCTTGAGAATGTTGTTGCGAGATCATCTCTCCGTTTGAGATATGAGTCAAGTGCTTGATGGTCCCATAGATGATTCTTTTCCCGTTGATCATCTTTTTCTTGTATCTATTCAATCTCCATGGTATGCTGATTTTGCTAACTATTGTGTTGGTGGTTCTCCTCCTCCAGATTTGACGTACCAACAACGCAAGAAGTTTTATCATGATGCTAAGCATTACTATTGGGAAGACCCGCTTCTATACAAGAAGTGTTCAGATGGCTTGTTCAGACGATGTGTTGCCGATTGGGAGATAGCTGGAATCCTACAACACTGTCATAGTATGCCTTGTAGTGGGCATCTTGGCTCACAGGCCACAGCTTATAGAGTTCTCCAGAGTGGGTTCTACTGGCCTACTATCTTCAAAGATGCCCGTGCGTTTTGCCTCTCTTGTAATGAGTGTCAAAGAACGAGCAATATTTCAAAGAGACAGGAGATGCCGCAGATGGGAATTTTGGAGATTGAGCCCTTTGATGTGTGGGGCATTGATTTCATGGGACCTTTCCCTTCTTCTTGTGAGAACAGGTATATTTTGGTAGCTGTGGATTATGTGACTAAGTGGGTTGAAACTGTGGCTTCCCCTACTAATGATTCTAAGGTGGTAATGAAGCTCTTCGAGAAGATTATTTTTCCTCGTTTCGGAGTCCCGAGAGTTTTGATCAGTGATGGGGGGTCTCATTTTCATCAGAGAACCTTCCAAGCTTTACTGAAGAAATATGGAGTTACTCATAAGGTTGGCTTGGCATATCACCCTCAGACTAGTGGCCAAGTTGAAGTCTCCAATCATCAGATCAAGCGCATCTTAGAGAAGGTAGTCAACAGGTCAAGGAAAGATTGGTCACAAAAGTTGGATGACACTTTGTGGGCACTGCGAACTGCTTTTAAGACACCTCTCGGTACCACCCCATATCGATTGGTCTATGGCAAACCTTGTCATTTACCAGTTGAAATGGAGTATCTCTCAGCTTGGGCAGTCAAAGAGATTAACTTGGATTTAGAGGCTGCAGGTGAAACAAGACTTCTTCAGTTGAATGAGTTAGATGAGCTTCGACTGGAAGCATATGAGAACCACAAGCTTTACAAGGAGCAGACAAAGAGGTTTCATGACAAGATGATTGAGAAGCGCGAGTTTCATGTTGGTGACAAGGTTTTATTATACAACACTAGACTAAGGCTTTTTCTTGGAAAGCTTAAGTCAAAGTGGTCTGGACCTTTTGTTGTCACTGATGTGAAGCCACATGGAGCCGTTGAAGTGGCCAATGCAGAGGGGACGTAATTTAAGGTGAATGGTCAACGTTTGAAACTGTATCATGAGGGTGCTTTCATAGGTCAAGTAGAGGTCATCTACTTCGATGTTCCCTCACCTTGAAATCATAGGTACTACGGTCGTGCGGGACCTTCCTAAACCAGCTCTTTGCGGGAGGCAACCCGTCTTTACTTTTCTTTTTCTTTACTAGTTTAGATTACTTTTCTTTTTTTTTTTTTTAGAGAGGTGAGAGAGAGTGTACTGACATTTTGGCGAGTTTAGTGTGTGCAGGGGGTCAATATCACAACATGGGGAAATTTTGACGGAAAAATAGCTTGAAATCTAGTCGCCCGGTCAACCGGGCAATTTCGCCCGACCGGGCCTCTTAACTTGCCCTACCGGGCGAGTTTGCCGGACAGGGCGCGCAACTAAAATCCAAGAAGGGCGAAAAGAAAGCAACAAAAATTTTCGCCCGGTCAACCGGGCGAATCGGCCCGACCGGGCGCGTAAGCAAGTTTGGAGATACTTTCGCCCGGTTAACCGGGCGGAATGCCCTTAGTATGCTGAAGAAACGAGTTTCGTCCGGTCGACCAGGCGAATTAGCCCGACCGGGCCGTTTTTTTTTCTCCCACTCCATGCACAGGCCAGCGCTGCGAAAGGCACAACCAAGAGATTTTTTTTGGCCCGGTCGACCGGGCGGGCCAGCACGACCGGGCGGATACCACGAGTCTTCATAACTCCACTTCTTTCTTCCTTCACTCCACTTCTTTCTTCCTTCACTTCACTTCTTTCATGTTCTCTCACTTTTATTCATCCTCTCAACTCTCTCTCTCTCTCTCTCCTAAAAACCTCCATAGCTAAACTCCACCCTACCTTTCACCATTCACAAATTCCATCTTCTCCTTCAATTTTCTTCATATCCCAACACTTTTCTTCATCTTTCTCCCATAAAACCTCCATCATCCCACTTCAATTCTCTCACTCCCAAAAATCTCCACTTTTCTTTTCTTTTCCACCATGTTAGGGCCAAGCAAGAGGAAACACAGCTCAAGAGGGGAATCAAGCGCTCAAATTCCACCAGATTCGACATTCCCGCAGGTATTCAAATCCCTAGAACAAAAATAAAGATTTGAAAAGTTGAAATATCGGAACATAATCCCTACTCGTTTTGTTGATGCCAATGCTTTGCATGCTTTGGGTATTTACGGTGAGCCTAAAACGCTATTTGAGAAATTGGGATTGGGAACAATGTTCGGCATGTTTTTCTGGACATATAGGCATCTTACACTTGAATTCTTGAGCTCATTAGAAGTAGGCAATAAAAATCAAGTTCTCCGTTTTCGCTTCATGAATGAGGATCGAGAACTCACATTAGGCCAATTAGCTGCTATTTTTGGCCTCCCTGTTACTGATGATCACCGCCCCCCTCCCAATGTTCGTATTAATACCTTGTGGACCGCATTCACAGGTGATGGGATGTTAACACCCAGCATATGACTGCAGACCACCTCCATTTTCCCAGCCTTCGCTACTTACAACGATTTTTGGGATTCACACTTTTTGGGCGTGCTGAGCCCCACTCCTGTCAAAAACAGGAGATTTTTTTGATGGGTAGTTATTTGTTTCCAGAGCTTGATTACTCTTTGTGCCTTCCTTATCTGTTTGTGTCCCAGTAGCGGAGCGTGCCGCCAATTTACCTGCTTTGTTTGACGATGGTAGTGTTAGGGGGCAACCTATTGTTTTAGGTGGCCTCATTACCGCTATTGCTGCTCATTTTGGCTATACCCCAGACATTAGCAATGCTATAGCTGGTCTTGCTGAGATTAGCATTGATTATATGACAAATGCTAAATGGCTAACCGCCCAGTCTGCGAACAAATTTAGGTGGTTCATTGCTAAGAAGAAGTCTATCCTTCTTCCTGACCCTGCTCAGACCCGCTTAGAGCCTGGTGTGGGGTTGTACCTCCTTCCTATGCGGGGTCAAGAGCCCATTATTAGGCGACCTCTGCGGACCTACCACATGCAGCCCGCTGGGGAAGCCTCCTCCTCCGCCGCGCCTATGGATCCTATGATGGCGGTCCTTACCCGCCTTGAGCAGGGACAACAGTCCCTTACCTCACAGATGGGCTGCCTTGAGCTTGGTCAGGCTACCGTCCAGACTCACCTGACTTCGTTGGACACACGGTTGACTACCGTGGAGTCTGACATGCGCCTTGCCCTGTACCCTATCTACCATGACTATTTTCACCAAGGGCTTGTTGCCCATGATGCCACCCACCCTTCATGGTACACACCACAGGTCCCTGACCCCACTGACCATGCTCGGGATGGTACTTCTAGCCATACTGCTTTTGGTGCTGCAGGTACTGCCGATGGCGGTTTTACTGCCGATATGTCTGATGATGACGCGTGAGTCCTCTCTTTCCCTCTAGCTGCAATGAGGCCATTGTCGAGTTTAGCTTGGGGGGAGGATTTTTGTAAGTACTTTCTCTCTCTTTACTGCTTTGTAGTGTAGTTAGTTTAGTTTCGTTTTTTTTTTTTACAAAACAAAAAAAAAAAAAAAAAAAAATATAAAAAAAAAAGAGAAAAACTTCAAAAAAATACGAGCTTGACATGAGTTATTATGAGTTGCATGGTTGTTTCCCTGCGCCCCCCAAATTTTTGAATGAATTTTTGGACTCTGAATCTATGATAGTTAGCGTGAGTATTTGTTAGTCTTGAGTTGATTTTCAATCTTCCATGACCCTTGATTGCATGATACTTGCGGCACTTGCATTGATTGTAGAGCTAAGTTGGTTAGACTGTGAGGACTCATTCTTGCCAATGGATTTATTTCTATATCCATTCTGTTTCTTGTGTGTTAGTTCCTCATTAGTTGACTGATCTTGACTTTGACAACGTACTTATTGATATCTGATGACTTGTGGCAATTGCTATGATAGAGGCGTCCTTTTGTCTGATTCTTGAGCCTCAAAGTGATTTTTTTTTGATATACTATTATCCTCCTTAGCCCCGCTGAGTCTAATGACTATTTCATGTTACTAAACCTCATTACATGCCCATGGCCCTTATTTGGATATTAATCCATGCCTAGCTTGGGGGAGCATATGTCAAAGTTAGTATCTGAAATAGTTGCTATGAGTTACTTTGGGTGGAGATGATTGTATTTTGTAAGGTTCAAAGTTTGAGAAAAAGAAGAGAATAAGCAAAGTGAAATAAATGTGATTATTGGATCGAAAAGATGCAAACAAAAAGAAAAGAAAGATTGAAAAAAATGAACAAAAGGGTAAAAAATTCTTTCCTTCACAATCGCTTGCAAAGAAAAATTCATTACACTGCTTCAAGGATGGGTTTATTAAAAATTTTGTTGATTCATAGAGTTGGGACATTGTTATTGGTTGTGTTTTAGTTGATGCTTCTAGGGTTTTTCCACCACATTTTCTATACATATTCCCTACCCTTACCTAAGCCCTATTACAATCCTGAAAAAGTCCTCTTGAGCTTGTGTTTACATTGTTTATTGGATTGATGTGTAGTCAGTTTGTCAAGGTTAAAGAGTACGTTTGCTACTTGAGTCGACATGATTAGGATGAGTGGCATTATTACCTTTTTAAACACATGAGAGTGTGAGTGGGAAGGGTTGTTATGGTTGGGATGGTGAGTGATCGGGCACATCTTTTGCCTGCCACAAAAATGAGAGAAGAGTGTTCCCCCTTGTGAGCACCATCTTAGCATTTGCATGATATGTGCAGTGACCTTGCTTGATTGTCTTTCTCGGTGATTGGTCATTGGCTTGATATAAAGGATTGATGATGATGCATGCCTTCTTGATTGATTTTTGAGTCTACTAATATTTTCGAACTGCATTTTTCTATGGCGGTGAAATAATTGTATCTTGTAACTCATTTGTGTGGTTTTGCTTAGGGACAAGCAAAAGGTTAGCTTGGGGGATTTTGATGTATCTATTTTATATAGATTATTTAGCTCTACTCCTTTAGCTTTGATAGTTGATTTGAGCTCATTGGAGCTCGATTCTTGAGCTATTTGATATGTTTGGACATGTTTCCGTGTGTTAGACGTTTTTGTGCAGATTAAGCGTTTATCACCCTCATTTGAGTTGCAGAACGGAAGTCCAACGGACCACATTTAGCTCATAGAAGATCCAAGAGATTGCACAAGTGATTCGGACAAGATTACACCAAAGAAAGAGCGAAAAAGCACTCCCGCCCGGTCGACCGGGCGGTTTTGCCCAACCGGGTGAGCCACAAAGTTCAGCTGCGTATGAGATTTGTTCGCCCGGTCAACCGGGCGAGAAGAGACGAAATTCTGCTTGCGCACCCGACCGGGCGAAATTCCTTCTTAGTCGTAGTTCTCTTAATCACCGTCGCCCGACCGGGCGGTTTCGCCCGGTCAACCGGGCGGTTTCTCGGGACTGGTTTATTTGCTTTTTTAGCCGGTTTTGTAAAAAAGTATAAATAGGTTTTTAGTAATTCCAATTAGACTATCTTATTTTCTACGTTTTTAGGGCTAAACACTTAGTTTCTCTCTCTCTAGTTTGCATTAACTCTTGCCCTTGAAGATTATAAAGATCATCAATTTTGGTTTTCATTGTTCTTGAATCATTCGGTATTTTTCTTTACTTTGTTTAATTTAATGAATTCTTTTACTTTGACTATGTTTATTGAGTTTATTATTATCATGAGTGAGTAGACTTTTTCTAGGGCTTAGAGAGGGAAGCCATGCTTATACCTTTTTTTATTGTGGTTTAAGGTTCTTCGTTATTTGGATTGAATTAGAATAATTCCTATTGATTTGTTATGCTTGTTTAATTCATGTAATTGCGGAATATCATGAGTTATGTTTAGCTAATAAGAATTAGAATCGAAAGATCGTATTCATTAGAGGCGTGTTACAATAGGTAGATTTGATTATGTTGAGCGACCGTACTGGCATATGTTAATCTAAGAGTTGTTAATGCATGACCAAGGATTAACGAAATACTTTATTTATTCGAACCTCAATCCAAGTATTGTCGAACTATATTGTAGTGATTAAATTGGTATAAGCATGGTGGACCGATCGATTGCCCTAGGTTTTTAATTTTTGATAAATTTCCATCTTTTTGTGTTATAGTTTATTCTAGTTTAGTTATTAATTCTTCAATCAATTTCCTCTCTTGAAGTAGTTAGATAATTGAGCATAAATCTGTAGAACTCCTCTCCCCGTGGATCGACCCGTATTTGCCAGTTTCTGCTACACAGACACCGTGCACTTGCGGTATATTTTAAAACCCATCAACACCCCTTTTACAGATCTTATATTACCTATAGAAAAAGGATTAAAGTTATACTCTAAACCCAACTATGAGGACTTAGAAATAGTAAAGAAACGATTAAGCGTCTCTAGATCTAAACGACATTTAACTGAAAACCTACCTATTCAAATAAAATCACATGAACATTATATAATAATACAAATAGGAACAAAAAATCTAACAGCACATTTAGATATAAATACTGAAAGTAATTACATACCATTAGACAAACTGTCAAACCAAATAGTTAACATTAATGAAAATTTTAATAGATTAATTACATTAACAACAAAAGTTGCGCTCCAAGATATAAATATAGACTATGTCATAACCCCAAACAATAAGATAACACTAGGAAAAGACTTTTTGGAACAGGTTAAACCATGGACAATAGAACCAGATTACTTTAAATTCACTTATAACCAAACTCAATATAAAACTAGAATAATAAATGAGTAACACTATACCTAGTTTAATAGAAATAGTAAGATTACAAAAACAGATAGAAATAGCAAAAGAAGAAAAGGTTTATTTAAATCAAAGACTACAATATATTATATTTGCAGGTTGCCATAGAGATAGCATAAGAGCATTATCAAAAAGGAAACAAGAAAAAACCAGAAATATAGAAATATTAGAACAAAAATAATATAAAATGAAAAATGACTTAGCAATTCTTAATAAAAATGAGTAATTTGACCTATATACTTATAAAAAAATCTTTGAAGGATACAAAAGTCGGTATTATACACCAATGGTAGATACAGGAGCACAACCAACAATAATGAAAGAAAATTGTTTACCAGAATGGAAAAAATTAAACACACCATTTAGAATCAATGGGTTTAATAACAATAGTAGTAACATTACCTTATATCAAACAAAAGTGAAAATACAAATTTGGAATAAAATATTAATTATACCTAAAGTATACTGTTTCGAACTAATAGGAAAAGACAACATACTAGGAACTAACTTTCTTAACCAATATAAACCTTTTAGTATAGGTAAAGAGTTTGTTACATTATTTACTCCTTGTAAACATAAGTTAAGAGCTAAAATAGTCAAAAATAGAGAAAGGATGCCAATAGAATGGGAAAAATGTAAAATAGGCGAAGAAACTCAATTAGTCCAAAAAATGACAACCAAGAAAGAAAATATTAATAACTTTGAAATCATAGAAATTGGTATACTCCATATAGATAAGCTTACTCCTTTAAAAAACCCAATTAGAAAAACTATGTAGTGATAACCCTTTAGAAAATTGGCATAAGCATAAAACATAGATAAAAATGACATTGAATGACCAAAACAGCATAATATCACAAAAACCTTTTAATAATACACAAAGAGATGAAAAAGAATTTAAAATGCATATAACGGAACTATTAGCTGGAAAACTAATCAGACCCAGTAATTCAAAACATAGTAGTAGTGCTTTTATAGTCAATAAACACTCAGAACAAAAACGAGGAAAACAAGAATGGTTATTGATTATATAATTCTAAATGAGAAAACAATTACTTACAATTATCCTATACCAAACAAGATACTTAAAATGAGGCAGATACAAGGTTACAATTATTTCTCAAAATTTGATTGTAAAAGTGGTTTTCATCAATTAAAATTAACCGAATATTCTAAAAAACTAACAGCATTCAAAGTCCCTAATGGGTTTTATGAATGGAATGTATTACCTTTAGATATAAAAATGCCCCAGGAAGATTCCAAGCATTCATGGATAAATATTTAAATCAATTATCAAATTGTGTAGTTTATATTGATGACATACTAATCTATTCAAAAACACAAGAAGAACATTTTAAGTTGTTAGAACAGTTTATAGACATTATTAAAACTAGTGGTATAGTTTTAAGCAAAAAGAAAATGGATAAAGCTAGAATAAAAATGCAAGATCATATAGCTCAAAAAATTATTGAGTTTTAAAAGAAAATAAATACTAAGAAAGAATTACAAAAATTCTTAGGAATAGTAAATCAGGTTAGAGAATTTATCCCGAAATTATCACAATATACTGAACCACTAACTAAGAAATTAAAGAAAGACTATGATTTTAGATGGGAAGATACTGATACAAAGATTTTAGAAAAAATCAAAGACCTAGTCAAAAAGTTACCAAAACTTAGTTTTCCTGATGAAGACAAAGAATTTATATGGATAGTAGAAACAGATGCTAGTGAAACCAATAACGGTTACGGAGCAGTATTAAAATACAGATATAAAAATGATAGAAAAGAATATGTTTGTAGGTATCACTCAGGAACATTTAAGGCAAATGAAATCAATTGGGATATAAATAAAAAGGAATTAAAAGCAGTAAAATATAGAATAAAAAAATTTGAATGTTATATAGTTTATAGTAAATTTATAATTAGAACAGATAATAGAACTGTTAGAAGTTGGTTAACCCAAAAACTACAGGATTTAATTACAAGAAAAGAAATAAATCGAATAATTGCTGATATCAACCAATATGAATTTTCTATTGAATTATTAAAAACTAACGACAATTGTTTTGCAGACTATCTCTCAAGAAATAGCTCAACAACTGATTCTATAAAATCAGGAGCCCAAGATACAACTCAAAAAGTTAATGGAAGAACTCGCTTCAATGAAAAGAGAAGCCACTTCCAGTAATCCTAGTATGGAGCAAACAGATATTGGCACTAGCCAAAAATATAAAAGTCGAATTATCACAAAAAAAGTTAATCCTCCTTTCAAACGAAGTATGTCCTTGCAAACTTATAACCAAACCAATAACCCTACCCCAGTTATCAATGAACTAAATTTTCCAAGCCTCATACCAGATACCACATCTTTCAAGGAAAAGTTTACCTTAGGAACTAAACAAACTATGAATCCTTCAGTTCGCCAATATATAGATAATTTCTTATTTATTGCCAACAGACTAAATACATTCCCAGAGATAACCACAAAAGACCGCCATGGAGAAATCGAAGGTGGATATGTTACTAACCCCTTAAAAAGGGTAAACGAGTTAATAGCGTTGCCTGGTTGCAATGCAAATTTAATCAAAGCAAAGATATGACTATGGCCTTCTTAATTCAGTTTACACAATGAATGGAGAAGAGCTATCGTCAATTCCTGATTTATATAAAGCGACTAAAAGTTACTTGCATATTACAAAATCTCCTATGATTTTTGTAAGATGCTATACGCCCCCCGGCGAAGTTACTTTTTCGAGATAAAACAATGTATTACGGTTGTTAAAATGGGTCATGTACAAAGCAAATTTTATCTTTCCCGAAGAAATTAAGGCACGACCCGAGTTAAACCGCAATGAGATACCCGATCTCCTCAGGGAAAAGAGGGCAGTCAAGATAAAAGCAATTTTATGAAGCCTTGATTAACATGGTCAAGACTTATGTTTGGATAAATCATAGGGAGTTAAATACATTAATTATCTCTCAAAGCAAAACATGATGCAATTGAAACCATCAAGTCATGGGTATGGAGCCTGGTCCATCCAGATCAAGAACTAGTTACATGGTATATACCTAGAAATTTTCTAACTGAAGATACCTTAAAAAGATATTGCAGTTGGATGCAGCAAAATAATAACCACTCATGTAAAATGTGTGGATTGAAACAAATGACTGTACCAATAATTGAAGATATGGACAGCTATGCGAGATAGGGCTTTGAATCATCTAATACGGCAAAGTATCTACTACGGAGATAGAGCACAACGTACAAGAATAAAACACCTGTCTACAAAGATAAACATTACAGCTGTAAAAAGATAGACATATGCTTATCATGTAACAGATAAATGTTGTAACAGTTATAAAAAAAACAAAAGTTAGGCCGCTAGCGCAAGAAAAATATGTGAATAGTGAACAGTACTTTCACTGTAGTAAATAGTGTTTTGTAACAGTATATAGTTTTGTACGAACCGTTGTAATCCTTTGCTTATAAATAAGAGTTCTCTGATGAGGCAAAATCATCAGAAGGCACTCGCCTAATAACTTTTCCACATTTCATCTCTCAACATTTCTTCTCTATTCTATCTTATACTCTATCTTCTCTGAAAACACGCTTCACCCCTAATCTGATATCAGAGCCTACTATTCACAAGACCGGAGTTCTTCACTTATAGCTTATTCCTCAAGATATTATACTAATAATTATGGATGCAGATAAAGTAATCCCTTTTCTTATGAACTGAATTTAAATTCAATCCCCTAGTTTATAATAATACTGAGATCTGTTAAAATAATTCTATAATTTCATATAGGATGTATGCTATCTTAATTATGCTTTCCCCGATTAAGTAAAATCATGTTTAGAAACCAAAAGACAATTGGTAGCAGGAGCCCGTTTAGCCGTTAATTAATGAGAAGGCGTTGAGGGCGTGATGCATAAAACCTATGTGGTGAGGTTGAAAAACATGAATTTATTTAATTCTGCTTAAGTGCTTAAGGGTTGTTAAAGCGGATTAGCAGTACTTATATGAAAGCTGATAGAATTATTATTAACCGATTAAGGTTTATTATAAGCAAAAGGGATTGAATCTTTAAAGAAAGTTCATAATGAAACCGACTGTTTACCTCTTTATTTGATTATTTGATTATCATATGAGTTCTCTAATAAAAACTGTTAAAATACGTGTTGAATGGATAAATTATGCTTTACTATTTAAAATCAATAGAGTAAGAGATCAAATAAGTATTTCTCATATTCAAGCAGCTAAAGAAGAAGATACTGAAATAAGGTGCTCTTTACTTAATTCACTATAGGAAGAACAAAATAAAATAGAAAAACTTTCAAGGGTTCAACTAGAACTTACAAAATTATTAGAACTATTAAGACAAATAGAACTTAGACAATTATTAATAGAACTTGAACAATTAATAAATTCATTATGACTATTAAAACACAAATAAACAACGTTAAAGATCATATAACAACGAGAGATAACATATTAAATGTTCAGAATAGAATTATACAAGATAAAATAGATGATTTTGAAGATTACTTATATGAAGCTTATAGAAGAAAAGATAATGAAATAAAAAATGCCTTGAGAAAATATTTAATTAAGTTACAAGACAAGAAAAATAGAAACTTAATAGCTAAACAAGAACTTAGATACTTACAAAGTTCGTTATACATATGAGTACTAAGTCTCAGGTAAAGCAAGCTATGAGAAGAGCTAACTGGGAATATTTTATATCAATTATGCAATCTGATATTAAAAATTTAGAATTAAGAAATCAAAAACAAATGGCTATTATTAATAAACTACAAATATTAGAACAAGCAACATTAAATGATAATTATGACTATGAAGAAATCGAAAAAGAGTTAAAACCTTTTGAGGACCAAATAAAACTGTTAAATAATGAAATTAAAAAAGAAGAAGATATAGCAAAGAAAATAATAGAGGATTATAATAGTTATTTTGCAAATAGAAAATCAACTTTATGCTTATGAGTGAACTAGAAAAAGAAGAAAATTTAGGAACTAACCTAAGGATAATAAACAAAAATATTTTATTAATTATACAACTACTAAAAGAAAGTAAGAAAGATTTAGATAAACCAGAGTCTAGCAATACTAAAATACCAATAGAGTTAGAAGAACAAGGTTATGAAATTTCGAAAAAGAAGATAACTAAGGAATATTCACAGTTATTTCCAGAATTACTTTTGAGGAAAAGAATAGAAATAGAATATGAAAGAATAATTGACCAACCAGAATAATGAATAAAAACGAAAAAATCATTGAAGAAGAAATTATTAGATACCCTGACGGTCCATTGAAAATACATAAGACTAATCAAAATAGACAATTTGCGGACATTAGTGAAGGCATATTTTATCTAATAGAAGATAGGAAACAAATGATACTAGAAAATGAATTTGACAGAGAAAGGAAATTAGCACTAGAAAATAATTTCGTACAAGTAACTAATATAGAAAGTAGTTATCAAGACAATAAAACAATTAATGACATCTACAAGAAATTAAAAAACTAGAAAGAAAATATGATGAGAGAATGAGAAAAACAGAAGAATCTATTAAAATTATCCATATTAATACTAAACAAATATTAGACAAAGTCTACAGAGTAGAAAATCATTTAAAGGAAGAAATACAAAATCTTAAAATAGAATATAATAGTAAGTTTGAAAAAATAGAAGAACAGCTTATATGTAATATCAAAAACAATACAGAAGATATAGAAATCCATGAATCAGATGATGAAACAATAAATAATACTACCATAGAAACTTTAATTACTGAAATAGAACGACTTGAAGTAAATAATATAGAAGTAAATACTCTAGAAGAAAATAATGAATCAGTCATCTATGTTCCTTCTATCTTAGTACTTCGCAATTCAATTAATTCTACTATTCCTATATTAGTGAAATAGCTTCTTGCTATTCCTGTTATAGTTGCTTCAATATAACTGGCCGCTGCACTGACTGGTATTTTAGCTTCTATTAATTTTGCATTTATTCTAGCTGTCCAATTTTGTATATCCATTTCAGTATTAGTAGAGCAATCTAGATTTAAAGTTTCTCCTGATTGGTTGTCTCTGGGTATGTAATCATTTTCTAATTTTGTTCGATATTTCCATATATAATCATTATTTTTATATTTATAATCATATTTTTTCTTTTTAAAGGTAGGTTTATAACTTCTACTGGATTCCATATAATCATAATTGTCATCTGTGTAGACTTTAGTAAGTACGTTAATTTCTTCGTCTTTTTCTGAATTAAAGTTTGATTCTAAATAATTTGAATATCTAAATTCTTGACTAGATTGTTCAGAATAAACTTCTTCATTATTTCTTCTAGAGTATTTACTTCTATATTATTTACTTCAAGTCGTTCTATTTCAGTAATTAAAGTTTCTATGGTAGTATTATTTATTGTTTCATCATCTGATTCATGGATTTCTATATCTTCTGTATTGTTTTTGATATTACATATAAGTTGTTCTTCTATTTTTTCAAACTTACTATTATATTCTATTTTAAGATTTTGTATTTCTTCCTTTAAATGATTTTCTACTCTGTAGACTTTGTCTAATATTTGTTTAGTATTAATATGGATAATTTTAATAGATTCTTCTGTTTTTCTCATTCTCTCATCATATTTTCTTTCTAATTTTTCTAATTTCTTGTAGATGTCATTAATTGTGTTTATTGTCTTGATAACTACTTTCTATATTAGTTACTTGTACGAAATTATTTTCTAGTGCTAATCTCCTTTCTCTGTCAAATTCATTTTCTAGTATCATTTGTTTCCTATCTTTTATTAGATAAAATATGCCTTCACTAATTTCCGCAAATTGTCTATTTTGATTAGTCTTATGTATTTTAAATGGACCGTCAGGGTATCTAATAATTTCTTCTTCAATGATTTTTTCGTTTTTATTCATTATTCTGGTTGGTCAATTATTCTTTCATATTCTATTTCTATTCTTTTCCTCAAAAGTAATTCTGGAAATAACTGTGAATATTCCTTAGTTATCTTCTTTTCCGAAATTTCATAACCTTGTCCTTCTAACTCTATTGGTATTTTAGTATTGCTAGACTCTGGTTTATCTAAATCTTTCTTACTTTCTTTTAGTAGTTGTATAATTAATAAAATATTTTTGTTTATTAACCTTAGGTTAGTTCCTAAATTTTCTTCTTTTTCTAGTTCACTCATAAGCATAAAGTTGATTTTCTATTTGCAATATAACTATTATAATCCTCTATTATTTTCTTAGCTATATCTTCTTCTTTTTTAATTTCATTATTTAACAATTTTATTTGGTCCTCAAAAGGTTTTAACTCTTTTTCGATTTCTTCATAGTCATAATTATCATTTAATGTTGCTTGTTCTAATATTTGTAGTTTATTAATAATAGCCATTTGTTTTTGATTTCTTAATTCTAAATTTTTAATATCAGATTGCATAATTGATATAAAATATTCCCAGTTAGCTCTTCTCATAGCCTGCTTTACCTGAGACTTAGTACTCATATGTATAACGAACTTTGTAAGTCTCTAAGTTCTTGTTTAGCTATTAAGTTTCTATTTTTCTTGTCTTGTAACTTAATTAAATATTTTCTCAAGGCATTTTATATTTCATTATCTTTTCTTCTATAAGCTTCATATAAGTAATCTTCAAAATCATCTATTTTATCTTGTATAATTCTATTCTGAACATTTAATATGTTATCTCTCGTTTTTATATGATCTTTAACGTTGTTTATTTGTGTTTTAATAGTCATAATGAATTTATTAATTGTTCAAGTTCTATTAATAATTGTCTAAGTTCTATTTGTCTTAATAGTTCTAATAATTTTTTAAGTTCTAGTTGAACCCTTGAAAGTTTTTCTATTTTATTTTGTTCTTCCTGTAGTGAATTAAGTAAAGAGCACCTTATTTCAGTATCTTCTTCTTTAGCTGCTTGAATATGAGAAATACTTATTTGATCTCTTACTCTATTGATTTTAAATAGTAAAGCATAATTTATCCATTCAACACGTATTTTAACAGTTTTTATTAGAGAACTCATATGATAAGCAAATAATCAAAAAAAGAGGTAAACAGTCGGTTTCATTATGAACTTTCTTTAAAAACTCAATCCCTTTTGCTTATAATAAACCTTAATCGGTTAATAATAATTCTATCAGCTTTCATATATGTACTGCTAATCCGCTTTAACAACCCTTAAGCACTTAAGCAGAATTAAATAAATTCATGTTTTTCAACCTCACCACATAGGTTTTATGCATCACGCCCTCAACGCCTTGTCATTAATTAACGGCTAAACGGGCTCCTGCTACCAATTGTCTTTTGGTTTCTAAACATGATTTTACTCAATCGGGGAAAGCATAATTAAGATAGCATACATCCTATATGAAATTATAGAATTATTTTAACAGATCTCAGTATTATTATAAACTAGGGGATTGAATTTAAATTCAGTTCATAAGAAAAGGGATTACCTTATCTGCCTCCATAATTATTAGTATAATATCTTGAGGAATAAGCTATAAGTGAAGAACTCCGGTCTTGTGAATAGTAGGCTCTGATATCAGATTAGGGGTGAAGCGTGTTTTCAGAGAAGATAGAATAGAGAAGAAATGTTGAGAGATGAAATGTGGAAAAGTTATTAGGCAAGTGCCTTCTGATGATTTTGCCTCATCAGAGAACTCTTATTTATAAGCAAAGGATTACAACGGTTCGTACAAAACTACATACTGTTACAAAACACTATCTGCTACAGTGAAAGTGCTACAGTGAAAGTACTGTTCACTATTCACTATTCACATATTTTTCTTGCGCTAGCCGCCTAACTTTTGTTTTGTTATAACTGTTACAACATATATGTTACATGATAAGCATATGTCTATCTTTTTACAGCTGTAATGTTTATCTTTGTAGACAGGTGTTTTATTCTTGTACGTTGTGCTCTATCTCCGTAGTAGATACTCGCTGTATTAGATGATTCAAATTTTATCCGCATAGCTGTCCATATCTTCAATTATTGGTACAGTCATTTGTTTCAATCCACACATTTTACATGAGTGGTTATTATTTTGCTGCATCCAGCTGCAATATCTTTTTAAGGTATCTTCAGGTAGAAAATTTCTAGGTATATACCATGTAACTGGTTCTTGATCTGGATGGAGCAGGCTCCATACCCATGACTTGATGGTTTCAATCGCATCATGGCCGTATGTTTTGCTTTGAGAGATAATTAATGTGTTTAACTCCCTATGATTTATCCAAACATAAGTCTTGACCATGTTAATCAAGGCTTCATAAATTGCTTTTATCTTGACTGCCCTCTTTTACCTGAGGAGATCGGGTATCTCAACTCGGTTTAACTCTGGTTGTGCCTTAATTTCTTCGGGAAAGATAAAATTTGTTGTACAGCCCATTTTAACAACCCTAATACATTGTTTTATCTCAGAAATTGTAACTTCGCCAGGGGCGGTATAGCATCTTACAAAAATCATAGGAGATTTTGTAATATGCAAGTAACTTTTACCTGCTTTATATAAATCAGGAATTGACGATAGCTCTTCTCCATTCATTGTGTAAACTGGATTAAGAAGGCCATAGTCATATGCTGCTTTGATTAAATTTGCATTGCAACTAGGCAACGCTATTAACTCGTTTACACTTTTTAAGGGGTTAGTAACATATCCACCTTTGATTTATCCATGGCGGTCTTTTGTGGTTATCTCTGGGAATGTATTTAGTCTGTTGGCAATAAATAAGAAATTATCTATATATTGGCGAACTAAAGGATTCATAGTTTGTTTAGTTCCTAAGGTTAACTTTTCCTTGAAAGATGTGGTATCTGGTATGAGGCTTGGAAAATTTAGTTCATTGATAAATGGGGTAGGGTTATTGGTTTGGTTATAAGTTTGCAAGGACATACTTCGTTTGAAAGGAGGATTAACTTTTTTTGTGATAATTCGGCTTTATATTTTTGGCTAGTGCCAATATATGTTTGCTCCATACTAGGATTACTGGAAGTGGCTTCTCTTTTCATTGAAGCGAGTTCTTCCATTAACTTTTTGAGTTGTATCTTGGGCTCCTGATTTTCTAGAATCAGTTGTTGAGCTATTTCTTGAGAGATAGTCTGCAAAACAATTGTCGTTAGTTTTTAATCATTCAATAGAAAATTCATATTGGTTGATATCAGCAATTATTCGATTTATTTCTTTTCTTGTAATTGAATCCTGTAGTTTTTAGGTTAACCAACTTCTAACAGTTCTATTATCTGTTCTAATTATAAATTTACTATAAACTATATAACATTCAAATTATTTTATTCCATATTTTACTGCTTTTAATTCCTTTTTATTTATATCCCAATTGATTTCATTAGCCTTAAATGTTCCTGAGTGATACCTACAAACATATTCTTTTCTATCATTTTTATATCTGTATTTTAATACTGCTCCGTAACCGTTATTGGTTTCACTAGCATCTGTTTCTACTATCCATATAAATTCTTTGTCTTCATCAGGAAAACTAAGTTTTGGTAGCTTTTTGACTAGGTCTTTGATTTTTTCTAAAATCTTTGTATCAGTATCTTCCCATCTAAAATTATAGTCTTTCTTTAATTTCTTAGTTAGTGGTTCAGTATATTGTGATAATTTTGGGATAAATTCTCTAACCTGATTTACTATTCCTAAGAATTTTTGTAATTCTTTCTTAGTATTTATTTCCTTTTGAAACTCAATAATTTTTTGAGCTATATGATCTTGCATTTTTATTCCAGCTTTATCTATTTCAAATCCTAAGAATTCAATCTATGTTTTAAATAACTCCATTTTCTTTTTGCTTAAAACTATAGCACTAGTTTTAATAATGTCTATAAACTGTTCTAACAACTTAAAATGTTCTTCTTGTCTTTTCCTATTAGTTCGAAACAGTATACTTTAGGTATAATTAATATTTTATTCCAAATTTGTATTTTCACTTTTGTTTGATATAAGGTAATGTTACTACTATTGTTATTAAACCCATTGATTCTAAATGGTGTGTTTAATTTTTTCCATTCTGGTAAACAATTTTCTTTCATTATTGTTTGTTGTGCTCCTGTATCTACCATTGGTGTATAATACCGACTTTTGTATCCTTCAAAGATTATTTTTATAAGTATATAGGTCAAATTACTCATTTTTATTAAGAATTGCTAAGTCATTTTTCATTTTATATAATTTTTGTTCTAATATTTCTATATTTCTGGTTTTTTCTTGTTTCCTTTTTGATAATGCTCTTATGCTATCTCTATGGCAACCTGCAAATATAATATATTGTAATCTTTAATTTAAATAAACCTTTTCTTCTTTTGCTATTTCTATCTGTTTTTGTAATCTTACTAATTCTATTAAACTAGGTATAGTGTTACTCATTTATTATTCTAGTTTTATATTGAGTTTGGTTATACGTGAATTTAAAGTAATATGGTTCTATTGTCCATGGTTTAACCTGTTCCAAGAAGTCTTTTCCTAGTGTTATCTTATTGTTTAGGGTTATGACATAGTCTATATTTATATCTTGGAGCGCAACTTTTGTTGTTAATGTAATTAATCTATTAAAATTTTCATTAATGTTAACTATTTGGTTTGACAGTTTGTCTAATGGTATGTAATTACTTTCAGTATTAATATACTTAATAAAAAGCTTATATGTAATTTTGAAAAAATAGGAGAACAACTTATATGTAATATCAAAAACAATACAGAAGATATAGAAATCCATGAATCAGATGTTTAAAGTTATAAATAAAAAGCTTAAGAGCATCACGCCCTCAACTGTTAGACTATGTATGTCCCTAAAGAAAAATGATACTATATGTATGTATATATATGTATGTATATATATGTATATATATATGTATGTATTGTATATATATATGTATATATATATGTATGTATATATATCTATATGTATGTATGTATATCTATATGTATATATATATATATATATGCATGTATATATATGTATATGCATGTATATATATGTATATGCATGTATATATATTTTCGGTTAAGCGACCTATTTAACAATGATTTGATGAGAAAGGACCGTGGTGGTTATCGACGCAATAATCAAAGTGGTAGACTTGGTTACTTGACAAACATATAGCAATGAGTGTCCAATGGAGCCTACAACAAGGAAATATAGTTATTAATCATACAACAATTATTAGGTGAATTTTATTATCGAATAATAAAAGTAAAGCAGGTTTAACAGGCGTACTTTTCAATATACGGGATAAGGATGAACTAATCTCCTAAACGAGATGATGATTTGAAACTCATATCGAGATAATCTTTCACGTCGGCTTGTTTTTTAAGCAATTATTATCTCGTATCATGCTTGGACATAACCAACCAATCTTTGACTCACTTGATGTTCCAAGCAATTCAGTGTACAATAACCTGAGAAAATCATATTAATTAAAAGTAAACTTACTTGTTATGGAAACTAACTAAGCATATATGTATATATTTATATACTTATGTATTACCTCATGAAAGTTTGTATCATGAAAACATTCAACTCTACCCCACATAATAATTCTTTAATATCGACTTTAGAAATCCATGTCGATGACTCCTCAATGTAGTGGAATTATTGCGGCCCCAAAGGAACCTCTATCGCACTATCATCGGGCAAATCGCTAGCGCACTCAAGTAACCAAAAGCATGCAGTACTAAGGCCTCGCAACACCTTTGCCTCGAATATAAGTGGATTTTTGTCATAGAAACTTTGTCATTCAACACATTTGGTTCACCTTCATCACGTAAAGTTGCCTTCTTAGCCTTCTTGTCAGGTGAACAGGCCTTCTTTGCCTACTTGTCATGTGAACCGGCCTTCCTCGAAACCTAGTAATTAATTAGAAGTAAAGATATTACTAACTACCATAGGAAATACAAAAGAAAACATTACTGGAGTTAATTTATTACAAAAAATCACGCATATATATGTATGTTAATCAGTGTACCTCATCTGAAAATCGCACTCATGCACGCGGCCATAGAACATAACTGCCAAGAGCATCACTCATTGAATGTAGACTAAATTCTTGCTTCGGCACCGGAAGACATAATTCTTCGAAAGTAGACACAATTTCATCGAGGCTGACCACATAGTGATTATTTTTCACTAACTAGTGATGCACTCATACTCGATCTGTAATCCCCATAATTTTATGAATTTTATAAATATGTTTTAATGTACATTTATATATATTTTAGTATTTGAATAATTTATTTCTTAGAATATTGACTATTTGAAAGTCAAAAGGATTATTTAATGATTTTAAGTAATCAAATATTTTGTTTAGTCATACTCCGAAAATTATTTAATAGTTTAAGCATCTTTGAATCGTAGTGTAAAGGATTTTAAAATGGATTAGAGGAACCCAACTCAACTCAAGTACCCAATCATTAAATGATTATTAAAAGCCCAAACACATTTCCCTAAGCCCACAAGGGGTTACGAATATAAACCCAACAAAACCCAAAATTCCCACGCATTAAAACACTCACCCTAAATTTTCTCTTCTCTCGGCCAGCAGCAGCAGCGCCGACTGCCGCCGCCGCCAGCAGCCAGCGCCTCTCCTCCTCGGCGCCGTCTTCTTCCCTCCTCTCTTCCTCTTTGGTTTATTTCTCTTCCTCCTCTATTTTATTTAATGATAATTTTATGTTTTTTTAAGGATTAATTTAATGATTTCATGATTAAAGTTTATAGTTTGATGATTTAAATATAAATTTCAGATTATATAATTTGTATAATAAAGTAATTAAATTTCAGATTTCTTAATTATGTTTAAACTAGGGTTTTAAGTATCAAATCATGGATTTTTAGGGTTTTATGAGTTAGAGATTTTAGTACTATATTATAGTTTATGAAAATTAAACACTCTTATGTGTATGATTATGTTTAAGCATATTTTTAAGGGTTTTAAACACATTATAAGTTGCTGGAATTTTTATTACTATGCTTATGATGGAGTTTTAATTGTCAAAGTATGGGTTTTTTTTAGAGTTTTAAATGACTAATATGGTAGTACTATACTAGGAGACATTAATAATTGAAGTTTTAATGATTAAAAAGGATTTTAAACACTTTTAAAAAGGGTTTAAAATATTTAAAGTTGCTGGAATTTTATTTGAGTATTGATTAGTGGTTGTATTGATATTTGGTAGGCGGAGAATTCTCTTTAGGCGACTTCTAAGGTTGTTAAAGTGGCCTCGCATATTGTCTACACAAGGTACGTACATACCAATGTGTTAGTAGACTAGTATCATGTCCTAAGATTAGGATTGATGTAGTATCATGTAAAGGGAACTATTTATGGTTCATATGTGATTTATATTCAAGTGGAATTGCATGTTTTATGCCGTTGTGTGAAGCATGTTGCTTATGTTGGTAATACTATGTTCGTATGGATGATTGATGCAAGCATAAGGGATTGGGAACTTTATTTTATTAATTCACATGAGGGATTAATAATTATGTTGTTATTGGATCATGAATTGGATCATGTTGTTCCATTTGGATTATTTTATTTAATTTATTTGTACCAAGGGCTTTATTTGGTAAGTTGGTTATTCACCTATGAAAGGTTGGTTGATTGTTGACTTAGATCAAGAAATAAATAATGGTTATGGAACTAATAATGGATTTATTCTTGGATTGTTAAGTTGTTGATCACCTTACCTAATCTTAAGATAAAAATGGAAGCATCATGTATCCTTGATGATTATAGTGTTTGTCTTACTTTGTGAGTCATAACAAGTAAATAATTTAATATTCACTTAAAGTGGAAAGTGAATAGCAATAAGCTTTAGACTTGTGCACGTCTGAAGTGTTGAAATAGTACGAGTTAGAGTACATGGTGGTAGCCCATGGCTTTTCTTGGGACCGGATTGATCATCGTGTCCTATTCTATATATTTAGTACCTCGATATCGTTGGTCATGAGAGTATGGAGTGGCGCCCGTACTTTGTCTTCTAAACTGAAGACTGGTTTGGTTCGGACAACTCTTTTCATTGCCTATTCAATCTAAATTTAATTAACTTGTTGATTGTTGAGTTAAGTTCAGTAATGTTAGTCTGTCATGTTATTATAATTTTATTCATCTTTGCTTTAATGTTTGTTAGTATCATGTTAGGATTTATTTATTATTATGTAGTACTCAGCTTTGCTGGCTTTTGTGTGTATGTCGATCATGGCTGTTCCTTATTGATCTTGTGATGACCCATTTCGTGAGCAGTCTCTTGGGATCAATAGTGCATCGTCCATTTCAGGTTTGAAGATGATGCATCATGGGTTCGGGATTCATGGAGCTTGTGTTAGCTTAATACTTTAGTTTACTTTTAATTATGATTTGAGTTTGACTTTCTGTTGGTTTGACTTTAGTTTGATTTTGGAGTTCACTTATGGTTGACTAAGTTATTGTTTTCAAAGTTATTTATTGTTTTCCGCTGCAAAATTATGAATAAGCCGATACGTTATCACACGGGTGATAATACTTTGATAATTCTCTAAGTTTTATATTAAAAGTATTTTGGAAAATAGAGGATTGTCGGGGTGTTACACGATCACTAGGGGGTTGTGCATGGCCATAAGCTACCACAATCAAACTATCATAACCAACTCCTCGAACTAATAGTTGGCATGGGGTCTCCTCCTTTAAAAAAAAACTCCATTAATAGTTAGGCTATGAAACAACATTATTATACTAAGAATTCCATGCATTTAAGAACGGTAGTTGTTTAATTAAGCAAAAGGATCAAGTAATTACCTTCAACTCGGGTACTAGTGGATCAGGTAAAGGTATCATTTGATCACCAGTCGGCTGGCTAGATGGAATATCACTACCCTTCTTCAATGCAAAAGTCGGTAAACCCATTTGCTCCAACATGGCATCGAAGTTATGTGTCATCTCCTCCCTGAGCTCCTACCGTATTGCAGGTTTGATAGCCTCCACATTTAACGACGCCGCCGAATTCACACTACTTACACTTGATTTTGTCGCTATAGTGTATTCATCACCATATATCTTTCTCAAACCGAGGTGGACACCTCCTACGCTCCTCAAGCGTCTACTATGGTCCTTTCCTAAAGTTTCGTGCAATGCATCTAAGTGTGCTTTAGGAGTGAACTCACCGGTTACCTCTTTTTCCTTCAGACCAATCTACATAAGGATAATAGAGAAATGCTCATGAATTCAAAAACAATTATGCCTCATATTATCATAATCAAAAAGAAATTGCAGTAAAATGACTCAAAATCTACGAATTTGACACGAAACGGCTAAAATAGGCCTAAAATCACCATTACTTTACCGAAATTTAATCAACAACAAATTCAAGCCTAAAAATCTACTCTCTAGCTATAAAATACCTCAAATTATCATATTCAAAAAGAAATTGGAATTATATGACTCAAAATCTAAGAATTGGACGCGAATCGGCCAAAATAGACCTAAAATGACCTTGACCTTTCCGAAATTCAATCAACAAATACAAGCCTTCAAATCTACTCACTAGTATGCCTCATATTATCATATTCAAAAAGAAATTGGAGTTAAACGACTCAAAATCTAAGAATTGGACGCGAAACGGCCAAAATAGGCCTAAAATACGTTCCCAAAATTCAACCAACAACTAATCCAAGCCTAAATATTTACTCAATAGTTATATTATATCTCTTATTATCATATTCAAAAATAAATTGCAGTTAAATGACTCAAAATCTAAGAATTGGTCGCGAAATGGCCAAATTAGGCCAAAAATCACCTTTACCTTCCGAAATTCAATCAACAACAAATGCAAGCCTAAAAATCTACTCACTAGTTATATTATGCCTCATATTATCATATTCAAAAAGAAATTAGAGTTAAATGACTCTAAATCTAAGAATTAGACGCGATTCAGCCAAAATAGGCCTAAAATCACCTTTACCTTCCTGATATTAAATCAACAAAAAATGCAAGCCTAAAAATCTACTCACTACTTATATTATGCCTCATATCATCCTATTCAAAAAGAAATTGGAGTTAAATGACTCAAAATCTAAGAATTGGACGCGAAATGGCCTAAATAGGCCTAAAATGACCTATACCTTCCCGAAATTCAATATAATTTGAAGTAGGGCACATGATTCTTGTAAATAGTTACATTATACCTCATATTATCATATTCAACACAACATTGTGGTTACATGACTCGAAATACAAGAAAATGACATCTTTTGTGTACTTATAATGGCGTTGGCTATCTTTTCAGTACCGGGATAAAGCAAGACTCTTTTTCCCTTTGCATCAACCCCATGCATCGAACACCACCAATCGAGGACTCTATCTGGTTTCCGAACCGGTGTAACTGTGGTCGTAGAGTTAGTCCCCGTTGTCGTTGTTGACCCCATTGTGGGATAATGGGAAAACATCAACTTCTCTCTCGCCTCATCATTTGAATGGGCACCCAAGTTATGATAATACTTCCTAACTTTTGCACTCGCGCGCATTTTCTCACGTCTTGCCTAAAACACACAATTACAAACAAAGGTTAGTTGTTATACAAAAATACTCGAGCTAAGTGTAGTAAATATCAATAAAATTCTTACAAAAGCTTGTGGGGTAGTATTTTTGGCAACAAATGCTTCCCACTCTTTAGGTTTAATAGTAGCCCATATCTGATATGGTAATTTGAGGGGTTCGTATGATGTTTCTAGTGAAGCCTGAGGTCTGGCTACTGTTTCTCCGCCGTAAATTTTCTTCTTCTTTGTACGTGTTGTTTTCCTTCGCTTGGTGATCCACCCGGACACTAACTTAGCCTTGAAATATCTGAATCTCTCGGCTACCGCGGATAGAAATAGTTTCTTCTTGGCTTCATCTTCTTCGACATTGAAAAGATTCTACAAAAAAAACGCATTTCACAAATTAGTTTCCACAATTGTTGTAATTTATACACTATCATTAACATTACACGTATATTTAATAAAATAATTAAGAAACTTAACATTATTAGGAAGCTTACCATAATGTCATCCCATAATAACTTTTTCAACCCCTCGGGCACCTCTTTCCATGATTGCATAATGGAGAGTTTCCGCATGCTAATGCCAATATGTGTGCCATACTTCCGACGCCACTTTCCACAAGGTTGACCCATATTATCATACTTCAAAGTCATACTACCACGATACCCTGGTGACTTTGTAGGTCCTCTTCCTTTCTCTTTTTCCATCGCCAACGATTTTCTACCAATTTGAGGTGCTTTTACAACTGTTGTACTTTGTGCATGAAGTTCTTCACCGCGAGGTTGGTCTTGCACGTAATCCTCTCCCATGATAGCATTTACATGTGCCATCTCCTCAAGCCTACGTACTTACTCGTCGTCAAGATCTCGATCCTCGGAATCACCTTTATCCCGTTCCTTTCTCTCATCATATGACTCATACTTGGTAGTGTATTCACTACCCGCGCTCTCATCCGTGTGCACATCATGACCCATGATCTACGCATCCCTGAAATTATAAAAATATACGCATTATTATATATAGAATAAGAAAACAAAAAAAAATAAAAAAAATAACAGAAGAGGCACTACCAGTAGTGGCAGCAGGCGTCTAGCAGGGACAACATTGGCTGCCGTTGATGTTGGCCGAATTTTCTTTAAGCTTTTTGTTTCCCAAATTCAATACTAATGAAAATTTATGCACAAAAAACTAATATATAATTTTATTCTACCTCATATTGTCATATGCAACAAAATTTTGGAGTTAAATAACTGAAATATAGAAAAATAACATGAATCGGCCAAAATAGACCTAAAATCACCTTTACCTTCCCGAAATTCAAACAACAACAAATGAAAGCCTAAAAGTATACTCACCACTTATATTTTGCCTCATATAATCATATTCAAAAAGAAATTGGAGTTGAATGACTCAAAATCTAAGAGTTAGATGTGAAACGGCCAAAATAGGCCTAAAATTATCTTTATGTTCCCGAAATTCAACCAACAACAAATGCAAGCCTAAAAATCTACTCGATCCTTATATTGTGCCTCATATTATCATATTCAAAAAGAAATTGGATTTAAATGACTCAAAATCTACGAATTTGACACGAAACGGCAAAAATAGGCCTAAAATGACCTTAAACGTTTCCGAAATTCAACCAACAACAAATGCAAGCCTAAAAATTTACTCACTAGTTATATTATGCCTCATATTATCATATTAAAAAGAAATTGGAGTTATATGATTCAAAATCTAAGATTTGGACGCGAAACGGCCAAAAGGGCCTAAAATGACCTTAATATCCCCAAAATCCAACCAACAACAAATGTAAGTCAAAACATTTACTCACTAGTTGTATTATACCTCGTATTATCATATTCAAAAAGAAATTGGAGTTAAATGTCTCAAAATCTACTAATTGGATGCGAGTCGGCCATAATAGGCCTAAAGTCACCATTACGTTCCCAAAATTGAATCAACAATAAATGCAAGCCTACAAATCAACTCACTACTTATATTATGCCTTATATTATATTGAATAAGAAATTTGAGTTAAATGACTCAAAATCTAAGAATTGGACGCAAAACGACCAAAATAAGCCTAAAATCACCTTAACATTCCCAGAATACAATCAACAACAAATGCAAGCCTACAAATCTACTTACCACTTATATTATGCATCATATTATCATATTCAAAAATAAATTGGAGTTGAATAACTAAAAATATAAGAACTGGACGCGAAACCGCCAAAATAGGCCTAAAATTAACTTCACGTTCCCGAAATTCAATTATCAACAACTGCAAGCCTACAAATCTACTCACTCCTTATATTATGCCTCATATTATCATATTCATAAATAAATTGGAGTTAAAGGACTCAAAATTTATAAATTTGGCACGAAACGGACAAAATAGGTCTAAAATGACCTTTACCTTCCCGAAATTCATTCAATAACAAGTGCAAGCCTAAAAATATACTCACCACTTATATTATGCCTCATATTGTCATATTCAAAAATAAATTGGAGTTAAATGATTCAAACTCTACTAATTTAATGCAAATCGGCCAAAATAGGTCTAAAAATCACCTTTAAATTCCCGAAATTCAATCAACAACAAATGCAAGGCAACAAATCTACTCTACACTTATATTTGCCTCATATTATCATATTCAAAAAGAAATTGGAGTTCAATGACTCAAAATCTAAAATTAGACACGAAACGGCCAAAATAAGCCTAAAATGACCCTTACGTTCCCGAAATTCAACCAACAACAGATCCAAGCCAAAAAATTTACTCACTAGTAATATTATGCCTCCTGTTATCATATTAAAAAATAAATCCAAGTTATATGACTCAAAATCTAAGAATTGGATGCCAAACGGCCAAAATAAGCCTAAAATGACCTTTACGATCCTGAAATCCAACCAACAACAAATGCAAGCATAAAAATTTACTCACTAGTTATATAATGCCTCATATTATCATATTGAAAAAGAAATTGGACTTATATGACTCAAAATCTAACAATTGGACGTGAATCGGACAAAATAGGCCTAAAATGACCTTTACATTCCCGAAATTCAATCAACAACAAATGCAAGCCTACAACTTATGTTACCCCTCATATTATCATATTCAAAAGAAAATTGGAGTTAAATGACTCAAAATCTACGAATTTGACGCAAATAAGCCAAAATAGACCTAAAATGACCTTTACGAAATTCAACCAACAACAAATGCAAGCCTAAACATTTACTCACTAGTTATATTATGCCTCATATTATCATATTAAAAAAGAAATTGGAGTTATCTGACTCAAAATCTAATAATTGGACGCAAAACAGCCAACATAGGCCTAAAATGATCTTTACATTCCCGAAATCCAACCAACAACAAATAAAAGCCTAAAAATTTACTCACTAGATATATTATGCCTCATATTATCATATTGAAAAACAAAATTGAAGTTATATGACTCAAAATCTAAGAATTGGACACAAATGGGCCAAAATAGGCCTAAAATCACCTTTACGTTCCCGAAATTCAATCAACATCAAATTCAATCCTATAAATGTACTCACTACTTATATTATGCCTCATATTATCATATTAAAAAATAAATTAGAGTTATATCACTCAAAATCAAAGAACTGGATGCGAAATGGCCATAATTGGCCTAAAATCACCTTTACCTTCCCGAAATTCAATCAACAACAAGTGCAAGCCTTAAAATCTACTCACTAGTTATATTATGCCTCATATTATCATTTCAAAAAGAAATTGGAGTTATCTGACTCAAAAATGTAAAAATTGGATGCGAATCCGCCAAAATAGGACTAAAATCACCTTTACGTTTCCGAAATCGTACCAACAACAAATGAAAGCCTATAAATTTACTCACTAGTTATATTATGTCTCATATTATCATATTAAAAAACAAAATCGGAGTTATATGACTCAAAATCAAAGAATTGGAGGCGAATCAGCCAAAATAGGCCTAAAATCACCTTTACGTTCCCGAAATGCAATCAACAACAAATTCAAGCCAACAAATATACTCACTACTTATATTATTCCTTATATTATCATATTAGAAAAGAAAGTAGAGTTATATGACTCAAAATCTAATAATTGGACGTGAAATGGCCAAAACTGGCCTAAAATCACCATTACCATCTCGAAATTTAATCAACAACAAATGCAAGCCAACAAATATACTCATTACTTATATTATCATATTCAAAAAGAAATTGGAGTTAAACGACTCAAAAATCTACGAATTAGAGGCGAATCGGCCAAAATAGACCTAAAATAACCTTTACGTTCCCGAAATTCAATCAATAACAAATGCAAGCCTACAAATCTAATCACTAGTTATATTATTCCTCATATTATAATATTCAAAAAGAAATTTGAGTTAAATGACTCAAAATCTTAGAATTGGACGCGAAACGACCAAAATAGGCCTAAAATCACCTTAACGTTCCCGAAATTCAACAACCGATAAATGCAAGGCGAAAAATTTACTCACTAGTTATAATATAACTCATATAACTCATATTATCATATTCAAAAATAAAATAGAGTTAAATGACTCAAAATCAACGAATTGGACGCGAATCGGCCAAAATAGGCCTAAAATCACCTTTACGTTCCCAAAATTCAATCAACAACAAATGAAAGCCTACAAATCTACTTACTACTTATATTATGCCTCATATTATCATATTCAAAAATAAATTGGAGTTGAATGACTCAAAATCTAAGAACTGGACGCGAAACGGCTAAAATAGGCCTAAAATGACCTTAATGCTTCCGAAATTCAACTAACAACAAATGCAAGCCTAAAAATTTACTCACTTGTTATATTATGCCTCATATTATCGTATTAAAAAATAAATTGGAGTTATATATGTCAAAATCTATGATTTGGACGCGAAAAGTCCAAAATAAGCATAAAAGGACATTTACGTTCCCGAAATCCAACCAACAACAAACGCAAACCTAAAAATTTACTCACTATTTAATGCCTCATATTATCATATTAAAAAAGAAATTAGAGTTATATGACTCAAAATCTAAGAATTGGACGCGAAACGGCCATAATAGGCCTAAAATGACTTTTACGTTCTCGAAATCCAACCAACATCAAATGCAAGCCTAAAAATTTACTCAATAGTTAAATTATGCCTCATGTTATCATATTAAAAAATAAATCGAAGTTATATGACTCAAAATCTAAGAATTGGATGCGAAACGACCAAAATAAGCCTAAAATGACCTTTACGTTCCTGAAACCCAACCAACAATAAATGCAAGCGTAAAAATTTACTCACTAGTTATATTATGCCTCATATTATCATATTGAAAAAGAAATTGGAGTTATATGACTCAAAATCTAAGAATTGGACGCGAATCGGCTAAAATAGGCCTTAAATGACATTTACATTCGCGAAATTCAATCAACAATAAATGCCAGCCTACAAATTTACTCACTACTTATGGTATGCCTCATATTATCATATTCAAAAACAAATTGGAGTTAAATGAATCAAAATCTACGAATTTGACGCAAATAAGCGAAAATAGGCCTAAAACGACCTTTACGTTTCCGAAATTCAACCAACAACAAATGCAAGCCTAAACATTTACTCACTAGTTATATTATGCCTCATATTATCATATTAAAAAATATATTGGAGTTATATGACTCAAAATCTAAGAATTGGACGCGAAACGGCCAACATAGGCCTAAAATGACCTTTACATTCCCGAAATCCATCCAACAACAATTAAAAGCCTAAAAATTTACTCACTAGATATATTATGCCTCATATTATCATATTAAAAAACAAAATCGATGTTATATGACTCAAAATCTAAGAATTGGACACGAATCGGCCAAAATAGGCCTAAAATCACCTTTACGTTCCCGAAATTCAATCAACAGCCAATTCAAGCCTACAAATGTACTCACTACTTATATTATGCCTCATATTATCATATTAAAAAAGAAATTAGAGTTCTATCACTCAAAATCTAAGAACTGGATGCGAAATGGCCAAAATTGGCCTAAAATCACCTTTATCTTCCCGAAATTCAATCAACAACAAGTGCAAGCCTTAAAATCTACTCACTAGTTATATTTTGCCTCATATTATCATATTCAAAAAGAAATTGGAGTTATCTGACTCAAAATCTAAAAATTGGACGCGAAACGGCCAACATAGGCCTAAAATGACCTTTATATTCCCGAAATCCAACCAACAACAAATAAAAGCCTAAAAATTTACTCACTAGATATATTATGCCTCATATTATCATATTAAAAAACAAAATCGGAGTTATATGACTCAAAATCAAAGAATTGGAGGCGAATCAACCAAAATAGGCCTAAAATCACCTTTACGTTCCCGAAATTCAATCAACAACAAATTCAAGCTAACAAATATACTCACTACTTATATTATTCCTTATATTATCATATTAGAAAATAAACTAGAGTTATATGACTCAAAATCTAAGAACTGGACGCGGAATGGCCAAAACTGGCCTAAAATCACCTTTACCTTCTCGAAATTCAATCAACAACAAATGCCAGCCTACAAATATACTCACTACTTATATTATCATATTCAAAAAGAAATTGGAGTTAAACGACTCAAAAATCTACGAATTGGACAAGAATCGGCCAAAATAGACCTAAAATAACCTTTACGTTCCCGAAATTCAATCAATAACAAATGCAAGCCTACAAATCTAATCACTAGTTATATTATTCCTCATATTATAATATTCAAAAATAAATTTGAGTTAAATGACTCAAAATCTTAGAATTGGATGCGAAACGACCAAAATAGGCCTAAAATCACCTTAACGTTCCCGGAATTCAACAACCAATAAATGCAAGGCGAAAAATTTACTCACTAGTTATATTATAACTCATATTATCATATTCAAAAATAAAATAGAGTTAAATGACTCAAAATCAACGAATTGGACGCGAATCGGCCATAATAGGCCTAAAATCTCCTTTACGTTCCCAAAATTCAATCAACAACAAATGAAAGCCTACAAATCAACTTACTACTTATATTATGCCTCATATTATCATATTCAAAAATATATTGGAGTTGAATGACTCAAAATCTAAGGACTGGACGCGAAACGGCTAAAATAGGCCTAAAATGACCTTAATGTTTCCGAAATTCAACTAACAACAAATGCAAGCCTAAAAATTTACTCACTTGTTATATTATGCCTCATATTATCATATTAAAAAAGAAATTGGAGTTATATATGTCAAAATCTAAGATTTGGACGTGAAAAGTCCAAAATAAGCATAGAAGGACATTTACGTTGCCGAAATCCAACCAACAACAAACGCAAACCTAAAAATTTACTCACTAGTTAATGCCTCATATTATCATATTAAAAAAGAAATTAGAGTTATATGACTCAAAATCTAAGAACTGGACCCGAAATGGCCAAAACTAGCCTAAAATCACCTTTACCTTCTCGAAATTCAATCAACAACAAATGCCAGCCTACAAATATACTCACTACTTATATTATCATATTCAAAAAGAAATTGGAGTTAAACGAGTCAAAAATCTACGAATTGGACGCGAATCGGCCAAAATAGACCTAAAATAACCTTTACGTTTCCGAAATTCAATCAATAACAAATGCATGCCTACAAATCTAATCACTATTTATATTATTCCTCATATTATCATATTCAAAAAGAAATTTTAGTTAAATGACTCAAAATCTAAGAATTGGACGTGAAACGACCAAAATAAGCTTAAAATCACCTTAACTGTAATCCCCCGTAATTTTATGAATTTTATAAATATATTTTAATATATAGTTATTTATGTTTTAGTATATTTTAGTATTTTAATGATTTATTTCTTCAAAGGTTGACTATTTGGAAGTCAAAAGAATTATATTAATGATTTATTCAAGTCAACTATTTTATTAAAGTCATGCTTTGAAAGTACTTGAAATGTTTGAAATACTTATTGGATTTGGAAAAGGATTTTAAGTGGGTGTGAGGAGCCCAAACACTATTAGATTTGGAAAAGGATTTATAATCCTAGCCCATTTACCTTTTTCCTAAGCCCACAAAGGAGAAACTATAAATACCCCATAAACCCCAATTTTTCCCCACACATTATTTTCTCTCTCCTCCTTCCTCCCACACTTTCGGCCTTCTCTCTCTCTCTCCTTGCGTTTTTCTTTTTCTCCTCGGCACTCCGGCCACCGCACCTCGCCGGCGACCACCAGTTGCTGCTACAGCCGCCGCCTGTCCTTGGCCGGCGTGTTCTCTTTCTTTGCTTTCTTGCTTTGGTTTGATTACTTTCCTTCCTCCTCAAGTTTTATTCAAAGTTTATATTTTTAAGTTTTATTTTAATTTGTTTATGTTTAAAAGTTATAGTTTGATGATTTAATATTGAATGTAAGTTATATAATTTATGTATTGAAGAAATAAAATTCAGATTTGCATATTAGGTTTGAAGTTGATTTTTAATCATCAAAGCATGAATTTTTAGGGGTTTAAAGGTTGGAAAATCATAGTAGTATATTATAGTTAATGAAATTGATTATTCTTATGATTTTAAATATGTTTAAGCATGTTTACAAAAAATAGCTTTAATATGTTATATGTTAATGGAAATATAAAAAGAGTGTTGATGTCGGAGTTTATGATTTTAAAACATGAGTTTTGAGAGTTTTTGACAACTAGTATAGTAGTACTAAATTAGGGGGCTTTAATACTTAAGTTTTATTGATGGAAAAGGTTTTTAAACACTTTTAAGAAGGGTTTAAAGTGTTTTATTATTGCTGTAAATTCATAAGGGATTGATCTTGGATTTATATTGGTTGTTTTAGGTGGAGAATATTCTTTAGGCGACTTTTAAGCTTGTTAAAGTAGCCTCGAATTTTGTCTACACAAGGTACGTACATACCTATGTGTTGATAGGATTAGTATCATGATTTTAAGGATGAGAATTATGTAGTATCATGTATATGAACTATGTTGAGTTCATATATGATTTCTATTATGTTGGATTTGCATGTTTTATGCCGTTGTGTGAAACATGTTGACTATGAGATTTATATTATGTTTGTATGGAAGATTGATGCAAGCATATGGTTGGGAACTTTATTTTATTACTACCTCCGTCCCAGAATAGTCTGAACACTTTCCTTTTATCTTTGTTCCAAATTAGTTTGAACACTTCCATTCTTGGCATGGTCCCACCATTAATATATTATTTCTTTTACACATCTTTGACCCACACTCTACCTTTTATCAATAAAAAGTTACCCAACTTTATCTCTCCTCTAATAAAAAATACACCACCAACTCCTATCACATCTACTTTTTAAATAAAATAACATTTGATAACCACACCACAACTTATCACCTTAAACTACGTCTCCCAACAAGTGTTCAGATCTTTCTGGGACGGAGGGAGTAATTCACATGGGGGAATATTTTATATATATATATATATATATGTATATGTATATATATATATATATATATATGTATATGTATATATATATATATATGTATATGTCTATATATATATATTGGTATATGTATATATATATATATATACCCCCCCCCCCCCCCCCCCCCCCCCCCCCCCCCCCCCCCCCCCCCCCCCCCCCCCCCCCCCCCCCCCCCCCCCCCCCCCCCCCCCCCCTTTTTTTTTTTTTTTTTTTTTTTTTTTTTTTTTTTCCCCCCCCCCCCCCCCCCCCCCCCCCTCCCCCCCCCCCCCCCCCCCCCCCCCCCCATTCTTTTTTGTGGGGGGGGGGGGGGGGGGGGGGGGGGGGGGGGGGGGGGGGGGGGGGGGGGGGGGGGGGGGGGGGGTTTATTTTTTATATCCAAATTCCCTATATATATTGGTTTGGATCATGATCGATCATTTGTTCCCTTTTGAGTATTTCACTGCTTTATAAGGGCCGATGGCCTTATTTGGTAAGTTGATATTTTATACCTATGGAAGGTAGTTTGGTTGTTGGCTAGGTTCAACAAATAAGAAAGAATGAATTAAAGTTGGAATTAATCTTGGGTTGTTAAGTTGTATCATCACTTATCTAATCCTAAGATAAAAAGAAAGTTGTGATTGTTTGTTGATTGTGCTATTTGTCTTGCTTGTGAGTCATAACAAGTAATAAATGGTAAATCATGTAAAGTGAAACTGGATAGCAATAGCTTTAGACTGGTGCACGTCTGAAGTGTTGGACAAATAGGAGTTGGGGTACATGGTGAGCGTGCCATGGCTTTTTCTGGGGCCGGATTGATCACCGTGTCCTATTTTATTTAAAATGTTCCTCGATATCGTAGGTCATGGGAATACAAAGTCGCGCCCGTATTTCGTCTTCCAAAGGGAAGGCTGGTTTTAGTTAGACAACTCGGTCCATTGATTATTCCATTTAAAGTAATAAGAATGTTGTTAAAGTTTAGTTCAGTAAAAGTCATCTGCAAGTTATTTTGTTATTATTTATTCTTGCTTACTATTTATTAGTATCATGTTAAGATTGTTTATTTATTTAGTATGTAGTACTCAGCTTTGCTGATTACGTGCTTTTGTTTGTGTATGTTGATCATGGCTATGCCTTATTGATCCTGTGATGACCAATTTTGGTGAGCAGTCTCTAGGGATCAATAATGCATTGTCCATCTACAGGTTTGAAGATGATGCATCATTGGGTTCGGGATTGGAGAGCTTGTGTAGTTTATTTATAATATTTTTGAGTTATGCTTTTCGTAGTTGGTGTTGGTTTTAAGTTGACTTTGACTTTTGTTTGTTTGACTTTTGGAGTTGACTTTGTTGTTGACTAGGTTTTATTTATAGTGTTTATTATTATGTTTTCCGCTGCAAAATTCTGAATAAGCCGATACGTTTTCACACGGGCGATAATGCTTTGATGATTCTCTATGTTTTATATTAAAAAGGTGTTTTAGAAAAGAGAGAATTGTCGGGGTGTTACATTAACGTTCCCGGAATTCAATAACCAACAAATGCAAGGCGAAAAATTTACTCACTAGTTATATTATACCTCATATTATCATATTAAAAAAGAAATTAGAGTTAAATGACTCAAAATATACGAATTGGACGCGAATCGGCCATAAAAAGCCTAAAATCACCTATACGTTCCCAAAATTCAATCAACAACAAATGAAAGCCTACAAATCAACTCACTACTTATATTATGCCTCACATTATCATATTCAAAAATTGGAGTTGAATGACTCAAAATCTAAGAACTGGACGCGAAACGGCTAAAATAGGCCCAAAATGACCTTAATGTTTCCGAAATTCAACCAACAACAAATGCAAGCCTAAACATTTACTCACTTGTTATATTATGCCTCATATTATCATATTAAAAAAAGAAATTGGAGTTATATGACTCAAAATCTAAGATTTGGATGCGAAAAGGCCAAAATAGGCCTAAAATGACCTTTACGTTCCCGAAATCCAACCAACAACAAGCGCAAGCCTAAAAATTTACTCACTAGTTAATGCCTCATATTATCATATTAGAAAATAAATTGGAGTTATATGACTCAAAATCCAAGAATTGGACGTAAAACAGCCATAATAGGCCCAAAATGATCTTTACGTTCCCGAAATCCAACCAACAACAAATGCAAGCCAAAAATTTTACTTACTAATTATAATATGCCTCATATTATCATATTAAAAATAAATTGGAGTTATATGACTTAAAATCTGAGAATTGGAAGTGAATCGGCCAAAATAGGCCTAAAATGACCTTTACGGAAAATGCGGTTATTTTATTGATTGGAAATCAAATGGAACAAGGCTTATAAATATTAAAGTTCTAAATAACATAGACTCGACAAGAAAGGAAATGAAGAAGCTAGGGAAGGGACTCTCCCACTCAACCTAGAAAACTAGCGTTAAATGACTATTCCACGACATTATTTATGCACTGCCCAATGGGTTGTTGTTGCTGAATTTTGCTGCAGGCGGAACTGGTAGTCTACCATCTTCAACCATGTCCTCTAGGGCGTCTTCAAAGTCCAGCAGTGTGATGTCGCATTCCTGTTTCCTTGGTGGTACTTACAGTAGGCATTACGATTCCACTTCATTGACCTATTCTCAGGAGTAAGGTCTATAGTAAGGTTGAGAGGCTGAAGTGCTCCTTTTGCATAAAGCCTAGTGAATGATTCTTCTAGAGACATGCCTAAAGGAGTGAATGTTCTTTGAGGCTTTTGATAACCTCTCTTTTCAGTAGTTAGGGCATTGACGTCGTTGTTTTTGGAGCTAGAAGGGTTGTTATTACTCTTCTTAAAAGAGTTGTTATTATTGTAACCCTTGTTCTTATTGGCTTGCACCTCTTTCTCAATCAGTAGACTAACTTTGTAGAGCTTCGTGAAAGACTCTATAGGTTGGAATTTAATATGTTCTCCGTATTTAGATTGTAGATTACGGATCACCATTCAGACTTGGTCCTCTTCAGATGGCATGTTAGTCATTTGTGCGGCCTTTTCCCTCCATCGGTTAAGGAAGGTAATAAAATCTTCGTTCGAATTCTATTTAGTTAATTCCAACTCACGAAGACTGATAGGAAGCTGAGTGTTATATATTTATTGTTTATGGAACTCTTCTTTGTTGTAGTCCCAGTCATTCAGCTTTGTTTTATTCAGTGATCTGAACCACTTGGATGGATGTGCATCCAAGGTCAAGGGAAAGACATAAGCAAACAGGTCCTTGCTCATGCCTTTGAGAGCCATAGAAATGGAGAAATCTCTAAAATAAATGATCATCTAGGTCTTCGACCCCCTTGAATTTTGGGAGCTCACCCAATGCAACCTTTTTAGGAAGCTTTCCCTCAGTTCAAGATCGATGATGTCATGGCCATGAGCCTGACTCTCGAGTGCGGGAATTGACTGGATCAATTGCTCGAGTTTTTCGAACCTCATATATGTCTTGGACTTGATAGGAGGTGGTGGTGGTGGAGTGTCATCATGCTCTTCTTCGTCAGTTATCAGCTTTTCTCTCAGCGCCTTGATCTCTTTGTCTTGTTCCTCAAGACGATTGTTCATCAGTTGGAGTTGAGCCATGATTGCATTGAGTTGTTCAGAATTGTCTCCCATCTCGGATGATTATTCAGATGATTCAGAAGTTTCGGAAGACTCGTCTGGAATGGTGAAAACTCATTTGACGAGTTTAGGAGTTGGTTGACCTTGTATCCTCTATGTCGGACGTTCCCAAGTTATAATCTCACGACCTGTCCTGAACAGTAATCGAATGGACCTCGTAAATTTTAAGAAATGAATTTGGAAATGAGAAATGGAAATGAGGAATGGAAAAGTGGGAAATGAGAAATGAGAAATGGAAAATGAAAATTTGAAATGGGAAATGAAAATGG
Organism: Beta lomatogona; assembly: GCA_947646795.1. Lineage (NCBI taxonomy): Eukaryota > Viridiplantae > Streptophyta > Magnoliopsida > Caryophyllales > Amaranthaceae > Beta > Beta lomatogona. Next base: position 221,235 of record CANSNZ010000754.1, on the reverse strand, counting down.
AAAATGATTTTGAAATGGAGGAATAGAAATGATTATGGATTTTTGGACTAGTATGGGCTTGAACATGATGCTGACATAGGCCTAACTATATGCATATGCAGATATGGACTGGATCGGACTGGACTTTGAACTTGCAAGCAGACTAAACTTAAAAGGATTGCCTACATGGACTTAGGGAATGCTAGCTTCGCTAGACTTATGGGTGATTGGCTTCGCCAAACTCGATGATTTTGGGTTGTTATGGATCTAAGATGGACTAGCTTCGCTAGACTCAAAGGTTTTGGGCAATTATGGACTTAATTGGGATGCTATAGATGTAAGGTAGGAGTAGCTTCGCTAAACTCGGAGGATGCCTTCATGGTCTTAGGGGTGACTAGCTTTGCTAGGTCTAAAGGATGCCATTATGGTCTTAAAAGGTGAGTAGTCTCGCTAAACTCAAAGGGTGCCTTTATGGTCTTAGGGATGACTAGCTTCGCTAGGTCAAAGGGTGCCATTATGGTCTTAAAGGGTAAGTAGCTTCGCAAAACTCAGTGGGTACCTTTATGGTCTTAGGGATGACTAGCTTCGCTAGGTCAGAGGGTGCCGTTATGGTCTTAAAGGTGAGTAGCTTCGCTAAACTGAAGGGGTGCCTTTATGGTCTTGGGGATGACTAGCTTCGCTAGGTCTAAAGGGTGCCATTATGGTCCTAAAGGTTGAGTAGCTTCCCTAAACTCAAGATTTGCCTCTATGGACTTTAAGAAGTGCTAGCTTTGCTAGGCTTAGAGGTTTTGAGTTTTAGAATTTGGACTTCGTCCTACATAGTTTGGAATTGGATTTGATTAGATTTAGGGTATTAATTAGGCCTTATATGGACCTGATTTTGGACTTAGTCCTATATTAGTTTGAAGTTAGACTTGGAGATGCACATGGGCTTGACATTAAAAATGGACTAGGTTTAGACTTAGCTTGAAATGGACTGGGATTAGACTTGGACTGGGCTTGATATAGACTACGATTCACGTTAAGATGCAAATGGGCCTAGATTTTGATATGAACAAGACCTATATGGGCCTCATATGGACTCTAATGCTAGTGGGCCTATATGAATGCAAGGACTCAATCAAATTCAAATGGGCCTAGGATGAATGCAAAATGGACTCTAATGCAAATGGGCCTAGAATGAATGCAAGGACTCAAACTCATATGGGCCTAGGATGAAAGCAAATGAATTTGGATTGGTTTAATTAGATTAATTTAGAGGTATTTGGATCGGCTTAGAATTCTCGAAATTCGTTTTTTGAAAGAGACCCCTTGTTTTTTATCTTTTATTGGAAAAGATAATGGATTCATTTTGAAAAGATTTTTTTTTTTTTGAATTTGTGGTGTGATGATGATTAGTAAATGTTTTCGAAAAAGATACAGAATAGAAATGGGTGTAGGATTGATTTTGAAAAATGTAAATTTTTTAAAATTGATTGAATATGATAGGGTAGGATTGATAGGGAAGATTAATTGGATAGCAGGGAGAAGGTAGGCATGCATGACAATTCTAACTCTACCATGACCTTTTTAGGATAGTGTAAGCGTGATTTTATTTCGCCTACATGGTGTGAACGAGTATTTGACTACCCCATTGTTAAGGTTTTATTGAAATTCGTTTTGAAATTGCGAACAAGTCTTTAAGGGAAAACTTATTAACCTAATTGGATACTGAAAACCGTATGGACATCTTAGGGACTTATCCAATGTAGATTTCCCCGTCCTGACTCCATAGATGGTCAATGAACCAAAAATTGAGTTCGGGGGTGACTGGGTGAGGGTACAAATATGGTCATAATGATCCACGTTTACCCATTGCTGGCCTTTTACTAAATATCGAGTCATATCATAGTTTTATGCAAAAGAATAACCATATAACGTTTTAAGCACCCGAAAAATATTAGTCTAAATTGGTTCAGGAAACACATAAAAGACTATTTTTTTAGTGACAAGTTATTAAGCAATAATATTACAAGGTACCTAGCAGGTTGTCCAAATTATCTGAATTAGTTAGAACAGTTCTTTAGGTCTTGTTTAGCAATAATAACATGTGGGTGCTGAAATTATGCATAGAACAATCAAAGCAACATGAATATTATATACAAAAATAAGAGGAAAAGAGGTTTGAATGTACAATAAACACGATTATTTAATTAAATATCTACATCATGACAATAAATTATTAGTAACTTCAAAACAATATAAATAAAGGAATTATCCAAGGGTCCTCAGGAGTATACTTGTGCGGTTTAGGCCTAAGAGCGTAACGACCTTCAGGAGGAGCAATCTTGAAACCAAAATCACGATGTGATTAAGAACGTAAAAGGGACTCACTAGTACAGAATCAATGATTTGCATCGAACCTGGGACCACTATTTGCGTCGGACATCGGTCTGACACCACAGGTCTCGACGCAAATTTGAGAGATATAATCTGCGTCGGATTAGAACACGATGCAGATTTAGTGCTATTTGCGTCGAATGTACTGCATAGTCCGACACACATGACACCCCCAGGCCTTGTTTTCCACCAAAAAAAGGTAAATGCGTCCGATATAGATTATCATCCGACGCAACTAGATTTTTTTTTCTTAAAAAGAACATCAATTTGCGTCGGATGAGGCTCTAAGTCCGACGCAAATTGCAGTTTATTTATCAAAAAAATTAAATTCGAAGAACCAAAAACACCACAAATCACATCTGCCAACTACCATCTAGGATAATGAAATTATACTTGTGTTACAAACACTGAAACCAAACCAAAACCTATAAATTATTCATCGCCAAAAATGAAACCCCAGGAAATAAAAATCCTCAAAACCCCACAAAATAGATTCAATTGGTAGTTATCCAAACACAAAGAAAATAAATAAAAAAAATCAAACAAAAAACGCTAAAAAAGATAGAGAGAGAATTAAATCAAACAATTCAATCGCTATATCAACATTCATGTCACATTCTATTAACATAGCATAGATCTCATCTTCATATCATCTCACAAATTGGAAGAATAATACAAATTGTGTTACAAAATTTACAATATCAGAGCATCAGAGAAAAAAAAGAAGAATTTAAGAAGGAAGAGAATATGGTGGTTGAGATCTAAAAAATTATCAAAATAAAAGCAACACTATCATCAACACTATCATACATGAACTTAATTACCTCGATTTTATTGTAAAACTACAACTGAATATGTGAAAAAATTGTAAAACTACAACTGAATTAACGAAGGAAGAGGAGATGGTGGTCGAAATGGTGTTCTTCGTTGTTAATTGTTGACGAAGGAAGAGAAGATCGTGGTCTTGAGCAGTGGAGACTTCCGCGCCTATGGGATTTGACGAAGGAAGAAGTGGTGGACATGCGTTGGGGAGAAGACAGAGAGAAAGATGAGTTTGGGAAGAAAGAAAATACCAGCGGTAGATGAGAGAGATGGGAATAGGGTTTGGGAATAAACTTTATTTGGAAGTTGGGCTTTATATGAGGGGATAAAACCACTCATAATGGGCCTTGTATCATTTGCGTCGGACGAGACAGATAATCCGACGCAAATCGCCTAAGCCCATTGATTTGCATCGCACGTTTAAGACGTTCGACGCAAATCATTTCCTCATTTGCTTTAATGATTTGCGTCGAACATAAAACAGCATTAGACGCACATGATTCTCTCACCCATTTGCTTTAAGTATTTGCGTTGGATGCACCTCAAATCCGACACACATGAACCATGATTTGCATCGCGTTCATCCCGCATCCGACGCAAATGATACGCCTCTAGCCTTCTGTGTCGGTTTTCCCATTATATGATGCAAATTAGGAGACGCAAATCAATGTTTTCTACTAGTTATTAATGTATTTGATGTGTTTGAAGGTTCAAAATATAGCACGTAAGTATTCGGGATTTAAAGTGCTCGAGAAATAAAATTGAAAAACCGTCCTTTATTTCGGAAAATCGAAGCCTACTTATAGAGAAAATGGAACTGCGCCAGGCGCAGAAGGCTGTGTGACGCACAAACACACGTGTCAGGCGCACATTGGTGCGCCTGACACGGCATGACCAATCATCAATGCCCACGTGGCACACGCTTTAAAAAAGATAAAATTGACAGCATGTGCATCGCACAGAGAAATGTGCTCGGCGCATGACTCTGTGTGACACACAGGTCTAGGTGGCAAACATGTGCGCTTGGTGCACGACCTTGCGCTCGGCGCAGGCTGATGCGCTAGGCGCACGTTGGTGTGTTCAGCGCACCGTTTGCTTTTGACACGTTTTGACAGCTTTTTGATAAAAACGCATTTTGACGATTTTCTATGATCTTTTCACTCCAGATATCTGATTTTACGGGAAAAAATCTGATTTAAATTATAAAAATATCTTAGAAAATATTTATTTTATTTAAATAAAACAATTAGTTATCAGTGAATAATTAAATGGGCTTTTTCAAAGAGTTGGGCTCAAAATATTATTAAATATAATGAATAATTAATTGGGCTTTCGAATAAGATTTCAAAATACACTTTAAACTTATTTTGGGCTGGCTTTTCGGATTGCTCTTCCGTTGGGTTGCGCCAACTAAAACCATGGTATGTTTCATCATTGGACCCTTAAATGGGGAGATACGATTATGTGTCTACAGATAGACTCGACATCGCATGAAAAGACTGATTTTTATGTTTGAATTAGGTGAGATTCGTTTTAGGCAAACAAACTTTTAGAACGATCATAACTCAACGCGAATTCACACAGAAAGAACGGAAGATCGACCACCACGACGACTAAATGGACAAGAACATGAGATGTGCAGGATGCGTACCATGCAACGAGGTGCGCGCGGCGTGGAGCCTATGCGTCAGGCACAAGAGCGATGCGCCAGGCACAAATTAATGCGTCTAGCGCACTGTTCCCCAGCATGTTTTTGACGATTTAAGTGAGGTTTTGGCTGACTCCATATAATTCCTGGACGCAAGACAAACACGACATTATGACAGATTTATTGAGAGCTTTTTAGGACCTGAACGATAGTCGGGTTGGCAATAGCATGAGATGTAAAGGATGCGCGTAGCACAACATCTTGCTCTCGGAGCGGAGCCCTTGCGTCCTGCGCAGAAGCAGTGCGCCAGTCCCACGTTGGTGCATGTGGCGCATGCCCCCCCGGCATGCAATTTGACAATTTGACGAAAGTTCGGACTATTTTGACGATGTTTTAGACGCGATTTTAGGTACGACGCATAATAATGACAATTTGACAAGTTAATATCAAGCAAAATTGCAATCACAAGCTAATGTCATGTAACATGAATGCAAGAGTTCCAACCTAAAGTCCAATTCTATGTTTGAAACTATGGTCAGGTTTAGGTTAAGTCTGAAAGGGTCCATGACTAAGAGATTGATCCCACGCTTTGTACATCTGCTTATAGAGGTGGCCACGTGTAAGACACACTGCAATTCTCAAGTCAAGAACAAGAAAACAATGCCATGGTTGGGTAGGTTTGCTTATGACTAAGATCCAACACTATCGCTCAAAAAGATTTTTGGAAGGACAAAGCGCAAACCCCCCGGGGGTGGCCTCACGCATAGATTATACGCCAATGAGGCAAAGTAGATTTTCCTTATGGTGGCTTAAATAATAGCCATGCATATGCAAAACTGCAATGTCATTCTAAAGCATAAAAAGAGTATGAATCGTATTTTTCGAGTTTTACCCACTTATTTAAAAGTAACGGTTTTTTCACCAAATACCCCCGACAAATTAAAAAATTCACCATATACCCTCAATGTTCCAAAAATTCACCATATGCCCTTGAGTTTTCGAAAACGTTCACGAAATGCCCTTTTTCTAACTTCTGTTAACACCTCCGTTAGCTTTATTTACTATTTTGCCATTACTAACCCTAAACCCTAATTCTAATCTAACCCAAACCCTAATCTAACCCTTACCCTTACCCTTACCCTAATCCTAAACCTAAACCCTTACCCTTACAGTAAACCCTAACCCACCCACCCACCCCCCACCACCCTTCCACCCCCAGGCCCAACCCCCCACCCCCTCCCCTCCACCCCTCCCCACCGCCCCACCGCCCTCCCCCTCCTCTCCACCGCCGCATCCCTCTCCCCTTCCACCGCCGCATCCCCCTCCCCTCCCTCTCCCCTCCGTCGCAGCCCCTCCCCCCTTCTCTCCCGCAGCCCCGCAACCCGCGTAGCCCGAAATTCGAAAGCCCCCACCCCTCCTCATCCCCTCCACCGCCGCATCCCCCTACCCCCTCCCATCCACCCCGGCGCAGCAGCCACCGGCGTCCCCCCCCCCTCGCAGTCGCGGCCCACCCCTCCCCACCCTCGAATGATTTCGTCTTCCTCTTCGCTCCTTCGATCCGGGTTGCTCGAGATCTGGGTTGAATTTTCACCGCCAAGGGAAGATAGAGAAGCGGTGCATCGGCATCTCATCTTGTTCCAAAAATTCTAGTGGGAAGGGGGTGGGGTGGGGAAATCGACGAGGGAGAGGGGGAGGGGTGGGGTTAGGGGAATTCGACGGGGAGGGTGGAGGGGGGGGGGGGAATCGACGAGAGAGAGGGGGTGGGGAATCGATGGGGAGGGGGAAGGGAGGACGGGGGGGGGAGAGAGGGGGGGCCAAAGACCTGGTGGAGTAGGGGGAGGGGGGGGGGGCAGGGTGGAGGTGGGGGGGGGGGAGGGGGGGGGAGGGGGGGGGGTTGGGGGGGGGTGGAGGGGTTGGGTTAGATTAGGGTTTAGATTAGGGTTAGGGTAAGGGTTAGGGTTAGATTAGGGTTATGGTTAGATTAGAATTAGGGTTAGGGCTTAATGATGGCAAAATCGTAAATAAAGCTAACGGTGAGTTAACGGAAGTTAGAAAAAGGGCATTTGGTGAACGTTTTCAAAAACTCAAGGGTATATGGTGAATTTTTGGAACATTGAGGGTATATGGTGAATTTTTTAATTTGTCGGGGGTATTTGGTGAAAAAACCGTAAAAATAATAATTTTTTAAAAAATCCTCCCCAGTGAAGTCGCCAAATTGTATGCGTGTTTTTGTTTTGCCTACGCGGTGTGAGTGCGTATTTGACTACCTCATTGTTAAGGTTTTATTAAAAAAGTTTTGAAGTCGCCAACAAGTCTTTAAAGGAAGATTCATAAACCTAATTGATATTGGGAAATCGTGGGGAAAAATTAGGGACTTATCCAATGTAGATTTTCCCATCCTGACTCCATAGATGGTCAATGAATCAAAAAATTGAGTTCGGGGGTGAGGGTACGAACACGATCATAATGAACCACATTCGCCCATTACTGGCCTCTACTAAATATCGATTCATGTTAAGTTTTATGCAGTAGAATAACCAAATAATATTTTCATGCACCCTAAAAATAATTTAGTCTAGTTGTTTTTTTTAGCGCACAGGTTGTCCAAATTATCTAATTAATATTAGAACAGTTCCTTAGGTCTTTGATTAGCAAAAATAACATGTGGGTGATGAAAGCATTAAAATAGAACAATCATAACAACATGCATATGTACGTTAAATAATATATAAATAAATAAAGGTTAGAATGCACAAAAGAGCGATTTTTATATTAAAGATCTACATGATAAAAGAAATAGTTAGTAATTTCAATAAAAATAATAAATTTATTCAAGGACCCTTAGGAGTATATCGTGGCTTGGGTGTGAGAGATTAACACCCTTCGGGACGAGCAATCATGAAGCCTGAAGATCGAAACATGTGAATGAATGTGTTTGTTTGTGTTTGAATGTTTGTGTTTTGTCAGAAAATATGTGTTTTGTAGAAAGATTTCGTAGGTGTTCGTAAAGTTCGAAGTGTAAAGTCATATGAAAATTATATGAAACCAAAATTTGCGCGTCACGCATAGAGTGCGCTAGGAGCACGTCTCTCTGTGAGGCACAATTACACGTGTCAGGCGCACATTGGTGCTCCTGATGCAACATGCCCAATCAGCTGCGCCCACGTGGCACACGCTTTAAAAAAAATATGATTGACAACTTGTGCATCGCACTGAAGAGTGCATCAGGCGCACGACTTTGTGTGACACACAGGTCCACGTGTCAAACGCACATCGGTGCGCTTGACACAACTTGACTTGTGCGCTTCGCACACGTTGGTGCGCTTGGCGCACCGCCTCACTTTTGACACGTTTTGATAGCTTTTTATAAAATGCATTTTAACGATTTTCTTTTATCTTTTAAGTCCGAAAATCCGATTTTAATAATAAAAATATCTTTGAAAAATATTTATTTTATTTAAATAAAACAATTAATTATTAAAAAACAATTAACTGGGCTTTTTCAAAGAATTGGGCTCAAAATATTATTTATGGGCTCAAAATACAATTAATTATGACGGATATTTAATCAACTTTAGGAAAATTTGTCACAACCTTTTAAATTTAACTTTTTGCGAGAAACAACCTTTTAAAGAAAATCTGGCAAAATAAGACCTTAAGAAGAAAATATTTTGCGGGAGATAACCTCGACCCATTTTCCGACATTGACCAAGCATTTTTCAGCGTTGACTCGTTAAAACCAAACATCTGGATGGCACGTGAACGGCATCTCTTATGTTTCAACTCTTTTTTTCTCCATTTTTCGACATTGACCAAATATTTTTCGATGTTGAATAAATCAGTATATGAAGGGAAATAGAGTTGAAACACAAAAAAATGTAAATTGCGTGCCTTGCCATGTTTGGTTTTAGTGAATTGAAGCCGAAAAATACTTGGTCAACGCTTAGAAAATGGTTCAAGGTTGTTTCTCGCAAATAAAAATATTTTTTAGGTCTTATTTTGCCAGATTTTTTTTAAAAGGTTGTTTCTCGCAAAAACTTGTATTTAAAAGGTTGGTTTGGCTCTTCGGACTGCTCTGCCCTTGGGTCGGACCAATTAAGATCGCGGTATGTTTCATCATGGGGCCCTTAAATAAGGAGACACGATTATGTGTCTACAATAATAAATAGATGTTACACTTTGACTTTCACGCTTCTCGATGCAGTACTTTGACCATTAATAACTTTAATTGTGTATTAATAAAAATTATAAGAAGTTAATATTATGAAAGTATACATTGAGACAAATTCAATAACATATCATATAGTAACGGTTGACTTATCTAAAACTAAAAAAATGCATGGTCAAATGTAGTAGGTGAATAGCGCAATTTTCAAAGTGTAACATCTCTTTTGTTATGGAGGAAGTATATTGTGTGGATTGTTTCATCAAAGTTATAGTAATACTTCACTTCCTTGAGCACTACATTCCCAAATATTTACCGCACCTAATACCATGATCCCCAGTACAACCTTTAATGAGTCATATGATTTGTTTGCATGTATAGTTACCTAATGTGGAGAGATGGCCCAAACCTATGGACTAACTTGGTGGAGTTTGGCAGTTAAGTGTCATTGATCACCCTTCAAACACATGAGTGTGAGAGTTGGGATGGAGCACTTGGGTTGGATAAAACCAATCATTTTAACAGCTTGGAGAGTGTTTTACAAATGAGTGGAGAGCCCCCTTGTGAGATCCTTCTCATTGATTTGTAGTGCATATGTAGTGGCCTCTATTGATTCTTATCCCTGATTGGCGCTTATTTGTTGAGCTTTACAGACTGTGATTTGTGGTGTGCTTAGATCTGATGTAGAGTCAACTAAGTGTCTTTTTCAACGATTTTATGTTGGGGTGAACAACTACTGCTTCCTTAAACTCTTGATTTTCTGCCAAGTTTTGCTTAGTGACAAGCAAAAGTTTAGCTCGGGGCAGTTTGATGTGCCTATTTTATATAGAGTTTTTACCCCCATCCCTCATTGATTATTGGTCTTAATTGCGCTCTTCGAAGTTATTTTTAGTACTAATGTGCTACTTGTAGTGTGTTTGTAGTTTCAGGTTTATCATTGTGGGAATTAGCATATTTGGATGCATTTCCTTCTCATTTATACCACTACAAGAGATGTTGTACTTTTGAGAGCATGAGCATTGAGTTCGAAGAGTTTGAAGCAAAGTGAATAGTGAAAGAAGTAGAAGAATGATTCTCGACCACTCTATTAATGATAACTCAAGTTCTAAAAATCCAAAGGCAGTAATTTCAATTGGGTTAGATTCTACACTTGAATAGCTTTCCAACTAGTAGTCACTTGCCTAATTTCGACGAATAGTGCATACCTGACGAACGCCCGGTCAGGCGAGATCTGCCCCGGCAGGTCGGGCGACCTTACTTAGTCATATTTGGATGTTTGAATATTTGGAAGAAAATTAAATACTTGCGGACCCGGCCTGGCGAAACTCGTCCGGATGGGTCGGGCGAATAGATATTTTGTGAACAAATAGGCACTTGAAGACCACCCGCTCAAGCAAGATCCTGCTTGGTCGGCGAGAAGAAAATTTCTTAATACCTGACAATTGCCGGGTCAGGGGGAATCCGCCTCGGCAACCCGGGCAAGGTGATTTTTAGGAGTTTTGAAGCGCATGTTGTGCTGTTTGTTATTTTAGTATAAATAATTATCCTTTTAGAGGAGAAAACCACGTTTTCATAAGATTATTCTGTTCATTAGTTTTCTAAGCCCTCTTATTCTCTCAAGAACCCTAGTTTATTCTACTTTGTGAGCACATTCAAGATTTCAATAGAGTAATCGTTTTCAATATTATTCGTTCTTCGATTGGTATTGTCTCTCATCCTTTCCCATTCCCTTTTAATTCTTCCTTGTTATTCCATCATGTTGCTTAATTGCTTATTATATTATGATTATGTTTTCCCTAATTATGTGTGAGTGGTTTACTTTCTAGGGATTTGGGGATCTATGTATGCATATGAGGGATTGATTGAATGAGTATTTAATTCGCTGAATTGTTTGATTCTTGCTATTGAGTTATTTAATTATGTTAATCTATAAGTTTGGCCAACTGTGTTGATTATTATTGCAATACAAAGTTTTAGACCGAGAGGTAGGATTTTGTATAGGCTCTCAATAGTAGGCTTAGAGATCTATGACCATGCGAGAGCGGCTCAGTGAGCTTTGAAGGAGGTAATGTTCGAGAGAAATTACATGTGCCCTAGTTAGATTGATTTATTGAGTTTCTTCAGTCATTCTTGATTCCCTGAATTGCATACATAGTGAACCGTTTTCCTAGTCTTTCCCTTAATTCATATTTGTGATTTTATTATTTGCAATTAGTTTAAACAACTCCTTTGTATTTGATTTAGTTAGTATAATATTAGGGGGCATTTGGTTAGAGGTTTTCAGAAAAGGGTAAGGGAATCAAGTGAGCTCATTCCCTTACTTGTTGTTTTGTTTTGTCAATTCAATGATTCCTTTTATCCTACCCTTACCCCCAAATTCCTCTACATCATTTCCCCATCTCACCCCGAGGTTTCACTTACCCTTTCCTTGAAACAACATGATTGTTATTGTTATTGTTATTGTTATTGTTATTGTTATTGTTATTGTTATTGTTATTGTTATTGTTATTGTTATTTTTATTGTTATTATTACTAGTATTATTATTATTATTATTATTATTATTATTATTATTATTATTATTATTATTATTATTAATTTACTATTTTTAATTTTCTATTAATTTATATTATTATTATGATTATTATTTTACTATTATTATTATTTATTACAATTCCTATTATTTATTATTATTTATTACTATTAATATTTATTTTATTATTATTCTTATTATTCTTATTATTCTTATTCTTATTATTATTATTATTATTATTATTATTATTATTATTATTATTATTATTATTATTATTATTATTATTGATACGACCGATGCCCTAGATATTTTAAAATAAACAACCTACTAAGTCTAAGGGTTTGGCTTTCCATTCACCTCATTTCCCTTTCTTAAACCCTTTCCTTTTCGCCTTGGTGAACCAAACGCCCCCTTAGAGTTCAAACATTATAGTATAGCTATCTGCCTGTGGATTCGATCCTGATTTCCCTGACTACTAGCTAGTGGACCTTAGGTTTATTTTCGATTAGGTGATACGACTTCAGCCTGTCAATGACAAGCTCTATACACTACAAATGTTTGAAGGTTGTATTTTCTCAAGAACAAGGAGAAGAAATCTCAAGTAAATTATGCAAAGGCAAGTATGAGAATGATAATAATCCTCCTCTATGTGTGTAGTCTCCATATATATGTATATTAGGAAAATCAGGGATTATTTTCCCGGAACATTGCATTCTTTTGCTCAAAAGATCACCAGAGAGAAGGAAAATCGCACCAGAAAATAGGTTCTCAAACCAGTGTCGCGACCCGTGACAGACTGTATGGGAGGTCCGACCAACTTCTGTCCAAAAACTTTGCTTTGTTGCATTTCTAGATCAGCAGACATAAACTTTTTTAAGAGGTGCGACACAAGTCTATCCCTTACTTTCAAACAACCTCTAGAATCATGTTATACTTAAACTTCACAACTCCTAAGTATAACAAATAATACACACACACCTTACAGATACATTTAACTATTAACGTTCCAACACCCAATTCCAAACATAGAAGGTTATATAGTAGTATTATGATGCCCTTGAAAAATTGGGTTGGTTTTGCCCTCTGTTGGGTCTGAGAAGCCACTTTTCTTGGTCTACCTCTTGGTGTTTTTGGTAGAGGTTGAGATGGAACATTGTCTTTCTCATAGTATTTCCTCTTATTATGATTCTTGGACTTAAATATACTACAACTCATCTCTACACCATGTTTAGTTAATTTCCCAGGTTTCTTAGGATCCTCATGATGATCCTTCGTCCTATTTTTCGTAGGCCTAGTGTAGGCATGATTTTATTCGCCTACCCAGGATGAGCACGTATTTGACTACCTCATTGTAAAGGTTTTATTGAAAACATTTTGAAGTCGCCAACAAGTCTTTAAAGGAAGACTCATAAACCTAATTGGATATTGGGAAATCATAGGGACAACTTAGGGACTTATCCAATGTAGATTTCCCCGTCATGACTCCATTAACGGTCAATGAACCATAGATTGAGTTCGATGGTGAGGGTACGAACACGGTCAAGAACCACGTTCGTCCATTGCCGGCCTCTACTTAATATCGATTCATTTTAAGTTTTATGCAAAAGAATAACCAGAGAATATTTTCAAGCACCCTAATAATATTAGTCTAAGTTGGCTGATTAAACACATCAAAAAGACTATTTTTTAGTGACAAGTTATTAAGCAATCAAAATTACAAGGTTGTTAATACATTGTCCAAATTATCTGATTAATATTAGAACAATTCCTTAGGTCTTGATTAGCAATAATAACATGTTGGTGATGAAAACATAAGCAGGACAATCATAAAAATATATAAGAAAAATAAGAAAGAAAGAATAGAGGTTAGAATATACAAAAGAACGGATTTTTATTAAAGATCTACATCATGAAAGAAATCGTTAGTAACTTCAATAAAATAAATAAGAAGAAATATATTCAAGGACCCTTAGGAATATACCGGTGTGGCTTGGCTCTGAGAGAATAACAACCTTCGGGAAGAGCAATCGTGAAGCCTTTCAACGAACACTTGTGAAGATCGATCAAAGTATATGTTATGTGTTTGTAAATCTGTTTTTATGTGTTTGTAAATATGAAAGTGTAAGAGTTTGAGAGTTCGCAAGTATTCGAGTGTATAGAGCATATAAGTGTTTTTTGAATCAGAAAATCAGCGGCTTATTTATAGCAAAATATATAAAAAAAAAAAAAAAGATAAGAAAGTGGACTGCATGTCGCATAAAGAGTGCATTGGGCGCACAACTCTGCGTGACGCTCAAATCCACGTGTCAGGCACAGATTGGTGCGCCTGACGCATTCCAGCCAATGCACCAGGCGCACCGCCTGCGTCAGACACGCTTACAGCCTTTTTCTCTTAATATGTCTTATACGATTTTCTTTTATCCCTTTAAATCCTGAAATCAACTTTTACTAGATAAAATCTGATTTTAATTTTAAAATATCATTGAAAATGTTTATTTATTACTGAAAATATTTATTAAAATAATAAATAAATAAAATTAATTATCATGAATAATTAATTGAGCTTTTTCAAAGGATTGGGCTAAAAATATTTTTATGGGTTCAAAATACAATTAATCATCAAGAATAATTAATTGGGCTTTAAAATACGACTTTGGATCATTATTGTAAATAAATAAGCTTTTAAAACGATTTTGGGCTTAGCTATTTGGACTGCTCTCCCCTTGGGTTGGACCAATTAATACCGCGGTATGTTTCATCATTGGGTCCTTAAATGGGGAGACACGATTATGTATCTACACCAACCTGGTCCAATTTCATTAGAAGAGGATCTAATGGAAGATCAATTTTGGGCCAATACCTGTATCCTGTACATGGACTAATTGAGCCTGAATAGATCTTAAGATATGCGTCTCTTTTAAAAAACAAAAAGAGCAGCTTTAATACTTTCTCGAAGCCCCCAAGCTTCTGTTTGCAAAACATAACAATTCTCGAGTAAGGACTTGTTCCCAGCTAGAAGGGCAGTCCCTAAATGGTTGCGGATAATGAAATAAAATATAGTTTTCCTTACCATTTTGGAGTTTGGAACTATCAAAATTGATTTAAAAGTGATTTTGGATTTAAGGGACCAAATGGCTGAATGAGAGCCATACTTATCTTTTTTGGGAAGTCAGCGGGATTATCTTTTTTAGGGATAAGAGTGTCGTGGTTCATATTTTGAGAAATGGATCAATCCTGGTAGTAGTTATGGATAAGACGGTTAATTTGTTTGGGAGAGAGAGAGAGAGATAGATCACTTTGAAAGTAGCCTTATTACGAGCAAACCAAATAAACCAGCACGAATTGGCTAGTTGGATGATGGAGCATGGGGTTTTAATTTGTTAGAAACAACCTTTTATAAGTAGCTTTTTGTGAGAAACAACGTTTTAAAATTTTTTTTGTCAAGATAAACATTAAACATAAAAAACTTGTCAGAAGAAACCTGATGTTATTCCGGCATTGACTCAATTAAAAATTTGTCAGCAACAACCTTTTATAATAGTTTTTTTTTTTGTCAGAAACAACCTTTATAATTTTTTTGCAAGGTTTAACCTTATTTTGCGATACGAAACCTTACCTAATTTTTCGGTATTGACTAAGCCATTTGCAACGTGGACCCGCGCTTGTATTGAGATGGGCAATACTTGAATGGGGATAGGCAATACTTGAATTGCAAAACCAAAAAATTTTTGAGGATTTGGATAAGAAAAGCTAAAAAAAGGGGGATATCACAAATAGCAAGAGAGAACGAAGCAGGTTAGTTTGTATGGTGACTGGAAAAAGAGGTGGAAATTTAAAAAAAAATGGGCCAAGTGCCACTCTCATCGGTCAACGTTGGAAATGGCTTGGTCAACATCGAGAAACTAGGTAAGGTTGATCTCACAAAGAAAAATTAGTTTAAGGTTTTAATTTGCAAACAAATTTATAAAAAGTTGCATCTGAGAAAAAGGCATTGTAAAAGGTTTCTTCTCGCAAATTTTTCGGATCATTAAGGCCTTTGAACTATTTTGAAACTTATTTTATTTTAGAACTTATTTTTGCAAAACTTATTTTTACTTATTTTAGAACTTATTTTAAAACTTATTTTTACTTATTTTAACTTATTTTTACTTATTTTGCTTAAAACTATTTTGGCGAACCGAACTTATTTTCAACTAAAATTAACATAATATATCAATACTCATTATTATAATAGTCAATAAATATTAACATAATATTATCAATACTTATTATTATTATTTTTTATTATTTTATAATAATAAATAATAAATAATAATAAATAATAAATAATAAATAATAAATAATAAATAATAAATAATAATAAATAATAAATAATAAATAATAAATAATAAATATAATAAATAATAAATAATAAATAATTAATAATAAATAATAAATATTAAATAATAAATAATAAATAATGAATAATAATAAATAATAATAATAATAAATAATAATAATAATAATAATAATAAATAATAAATAATAAATAATAAATAATAAATAATAAATAATAAATAATAATAATAAATAATAAATAATAATAATAATAAATAATAATAATAATAATAAATAATAGTAATAATAATAAATAATAAATAATAAATAATAATAAATAATAAATAATAAATAATAATAATAATAAATAATAAATAATAATAATAATAATAAATAAAAAATAAAAAATAAAAAATAAAAAAATAAAAAAAATAAAAGAATAAAAGAATTAAAAAAATTAAAAAAAAAAAAAAAAAATAAAATAAATAAAAAAAAAAAAAAAAAAAAAAAAAAAATAAATAAAAAAACAAAATAAATAAAAAAATAAAAAAAATAAAGAAAGTAAAATAAAATAAAAAATAAAAATAGAAATTTATCATTATTTTAATTATAATATTAATAATAATAACAATATTAATAGTAATATTGAAAATAAAAATAATAATTACAACATTAGATAAGACGTACTTATTTTTCCGAACCGAACTTATTTTCCGACCGAACTTATTTTTACTTATTTTTGCCGAACCAACTTATTTTTCGACCGAACTTATTTTTACTTATTTTCTGAAAATAAGTCCAAAAGAACAGGGCCTAATTGAGTCAATGCCGGAAAATATAGGTGAACGTCGGAATGACGTCATTAGGTTTCTTCTGATAAAGTTTTTTAGGTTTAAGGTTTTTCTTGACAAAAAAATTTAAAAAGTTGTTTGTGACAAAAAATTTATTATATAAGATTGTTTCTGACGAATTTTCCAAATAAATATTAAAGTTTTAGCGAAATGAATCAAAGACCGCTCAGCCTTCATGCATGATTTGAGTAGAAACATATGGAACATATCCTGAGTGCAATGGCAAAATAAGAACAGATGAGAAGAGGCCTCTTTGCTATGGTTGCAAAAGACACATTGTTCGAGGTAAAAATTTTAGATTTTTCTAGGCAATGTTTAGTAGGGAGGCCATCTATTATGTTCAATATGATATTAATAAATATTTTTGTTTTTTTGTTACAACGGGAAGATTTTGAATTAAGTAACAACAGAAGTACAGCCTAACACTAATACAACCAAATAAAAATAAAGAAACTAAATTGAGCTTTACTTGTTCTTACATAACAATAAATGTTTTTGAATGACAAAAGTTTTGTTTCTTTTTCTTTCTACAATTATATCAATGACAAATTATGCATTAATTTTAAGGAACTTCCATTTTATTTTTATTTTTGAATTTGAATCATTTTTCTTCTTTTTATCTTTTTGTTTTTTAAAAAAAAATTGAGGCCATCATGTTTCTTATTTCAATACTCAGTTTTTCTCACCTTAAAAATTGGCCTATATATTTCAGTGAAAACTGCACCTAAAAGATGAATTAGACCAAGGGCCTGTTCTCCACAGCTTATTTTCAGTTCAGTACAGTTCAATTCAGTTCAGTTTCGTTCAATTCAGTTCAGTTCAGTTCCTAAATGATAATCATTACTATTAATTAGTTATAATTTAATTCAGTTCAGTTCAGTTGTTTTATGCCAAAGAGAACAGGCCCCAAGGCAAATTGATCAAAGTTTTGGATATGAATCATGTTTCTTCTTTTGCTCTTTTTGTGTTTTTAAATTTTTTGAGGCCATCATGTTTCTTATTTCAATCCTCAGTTTTTCTCACCTTTAAAAATGGCCTATTAGATTTCAATGAAAATTGCACCTACAAGATGAATTAAACCAAGGCAAACTGAGCAATTGAATCAAAAAAATCCGTCCAATTTCAACCTTATGGTATAACTATAAGTCTTATTAGAATAAAAAAAAATTGTAAATCCAAATATATTTACACGATCATCCACAACGAGCAACGACGAGTCCATTATTAGAAGAAGAACAAGACCACTGCGATCAAACTAGGAAGCAATGTTCATCAAACAAGGTCCATTATGCAAAAAACAACGGACAGAAACTCGAACTCCTATGTCAAATCTAGATCAAATGTAATCTTTCACCCGCTTATTGTTGCAGGTCTTATCAGAAAAATGTTTCCTATTGTAACACAATAATGTGAGATGACAAGGGCTTAGTTATTAATGTTGGTATCATGTGTTATGATTATGAAGTTACAAGAATCAATTATAGTCATGTAGTATATCATAGTAGAGCTTCAATCTTCGAATCAAGACCGATGTCCACTCCATTGTATGCAAGAGGAGCGTACATCCACAAGTCATCGGAGCTCAATAACTGTAAAAAATAACGAAATTAAACAGAGAAATTAGATTAGACCAATAATTTCATGGATATGAACCAACGTATATAATTTTGTTGAATTCTTCATATTTTTCGCGTAATATTTGAAAAAATATACCGCTGGACTGAATTCAAAATGCAGACTTAGAATGTTAAATCCAATCTACCTTAATTTGAAGCTGCAAAAATTTCACATATTGCACAGCTTCCTCAAGCATTGTGCTTATGTCAACCTGTCATCCAAATCAGATCCTTAAGATTTTATATAAAAATATATACTGGGCGTATAGTGTATTGTACAGTGTACACATCGCGCTTTCGCTTAGTCACCCAAATCATATTGAAATTAAATGATTGAAAAACTTGTTCACGTTTCTGTGATTTCGAGTGATTAAGCGTGTTGTGTACTGTATTATACACTCGACGTGTACAGGACCTCTTGTATAAATAAAACAAGTGACGGTTATGGTGTTATTACCTTTGTTCCATTAGGGACAAGGTTCTGCAAGATTTTTAATCTTTCATTGATCCGCTCTCTCCTTTTCTGCAAGAATCAGTATTGAAACATCAATTTTAAGGCAACACTAAAATGCAATGGTATTGGTGAATATTGTACAATTGAAATGCTTACCCTTGCATAGAGACTTTGAGGGTCGGTTGCAGCGCCCCTGCTGGCTCTCGTTTTGCCATTCATGGTTGGAGTGTCTTTCGAGCTCAAACTCGATGAAGCTACCCCACTCAGCTCCTGAGACCCATTGCATTCCTCTTCCGAACTGCTACTCATATTCTGCCTAGTATGCTCTAGAACATTATCTTCGTCATCAGAACCATTTTTCTGATTCTTCTTTGTCCTAATATTTCTCTTTCCCTTCTGAACATGCACCATTGTAATCAATATCATGATGATCAGACATTATAATATGGCATGATCAACATATGAGCAACACCGAATAATGGTAATCTTACCTCTGAATTTCGGGATCTTTTCCTTCCACTCTCCAACAAATCATTGCTTGATCTATCCTCAGCAGCTGGCTCCATCTCTGACATTTCATATTCTCGTTTCAGCTGCAAATGCTCATTCGAAAAATCTGGTCGATCATCAAAGCTGGCACCGCAGCTCATTTCTAGATCCAAGCTATCATTCCTTTCCATCGCGTTTCCTGGAAAGTTTTTCGCAACAGAAGGCAACAAATCAACAGGAAAACTGCAGCTATTAGCTGCCAGATACTGTTGAGCATCGCTCAAACAATAGCTTTCGTCGTAGGGGTAAGCAACACTACCACTATTTCCACTATAGTTACTACTTCCTTGGGATAAACAATACAAGTTAGAATTTATATCATCATTAGAGAAAAACACGCCATTGTCACCCCTGGTCATGCCAGAGTAACAAGAGGATGACAATGCCAAGCTCGACGATTCAAGCTCGTTATCAAACGAACAATTAGGGAACAACTGTGCCATAAAATCAGCTTCTTCATTCACAGAAACTCCATTAAAAGAGCTCCATTCTCCCCCCTCCATGTTTGCACCAGATTCCATGATATCCTTTTTTTTGTGTTTTGTGTGTGTTTTTAAGTAAGAAGAAGAAGCTAGTTTTCGGCTTAAGCTTGAGGGAGATTATAACGCATAACAGCAAACATATTTATACTTGAAGGTTGAAAGAACAAGTTGTAGATTGACTTCGTTGGTATAAAAGCGACATTTTTGTTGTCTAGTTCAGAATGATTGATGGGGCCCCTTGCAGGCCCTTGTAAGACTATTCTAATGTGAAATTAATTAAGAATTAAGAGAAGTAATTAATCCCTTTTGATGGCTCAGAGGAGTTAAACATATAATTAAAAAAGACGAGAACACGTATGGCTACGAAGTCTAACCATTGCAATCAGTGAAAAGGGACTGATAATTGATAATGTAAGTATGATTTGATGCAGGGGTATAAGAGAATTATATCCTGGGAATTGCAGGGACATGAAGCATTGTTTATTGAAAATGAATGAAGTTTACTAGACTAATGTCAATTAATTTCGGCTTAGGACCAGGACATTCATCTAAGAGAAGGAAACTTCTGAACTACATTGAACTAGACAAAATATTACCCAAGTAAAATTTGTCCTTGAAAAGAGTAGGTCTACTTCATAGTTCATCCAGTAATTAACCCATAAAAATTTGGAACTTTAACATGCACATGTCCTGCACTTTTAGATTGCCGTTTCTTTCTTTGTTACTCGGAATTTTCATTTTACCTCAGGTACCGTGTTGCCGTGTTGGATCCTCCACACTCCGATATGGGAGTGGATATATTGACACTTCATTTTGGCTGTAATACATGGAAAACTATCATAAAATAGACAAGTCAAATACTTAGAAATGTACCGCTCTGATGTTGATACCCGAGTTCGAGTAACATAGATTTCTTGTGTTTGTATGATATGAGTATCCACATTCTTATCCATTTCTATGCATCCGATACAAACATTCATCCTAGAGAACATTATTGAATGAAATGTTTAGTAATGCTAATATAATGGATTATGGATATCATATCATTTTGACAGAATGTAAGATGGTGCATCAATGTGTTGGTGGAATATATATAAAACACATCATTCAGATAATCTAGAAACTAGACAGTGATTGGACAAGATTATCATAAATGATTGGATAACAAAACTAGAAGTAGCTGACAAATAGTATCAATGATGATTGACTTCAATCTGAAGGGTAGAAATGATTAGGAGTAATCATAGTCCTTTTTGTGGTTTTGTTTTTACTTTTTAGTGAATGGTATGATTAATGATAACCCTGATTTTATAAATATGAAAGGCTGAAAGCCTATACATATTTAACTGAGAGAGATTACTGCTGGTTCCAGGGATTGAAGACAAACTATAAACACTCATACTGTATTTTTTTTCTCTTTTCTTTATTCTTTGGCAATAATGTCATTTAGTCATTCTAATATGAAGTCGTTGTGACATTTTTCAGGACCAAGACAGAAAATTAATTGGATCATTTTGGGAAAAAATTATATGGAGTTGAAGCAGACCTCATCCTTAATCCTTACAGATACATAATACTTGTAAAAAAAAAAAATTAATGGACGCGGTGCATTCTAAGTGTGCATTGGGTTGGTAATTGATATTAACTTCATATTGTGAGTTTTATAGAGATATAGTGAACCTATATAGTATAATATAGTAGATTTTATTAATGGAAAACATATAGTGAAATTATATGCAATATAGTGGAGGATTTAATTTTAATGTTTTAATATGCAGGACGATGTAAGTTGTGTAGTATATATTGTGACACGTACTTTAACATATAGAAAGATGTACTTTTTGAATGATATAGTGAGTTTCAGCATAATATAGTGAGTGTATGAACGATATATTGGATTGTTCAGAAATGATGTAGTGTATACATGATATAGTATGTTTCTGAATGATATAGTATATTTCTGAATGATATAGTGAGTTTCTTCATGATATAGTGGATTATTTAGAAATTATGTAGTTCTGTATGACATAGTATGTTAATTCTGAATGATATAGTGAGTTTTTGCATTATATAATGGGTTTATGTATGATATAGTGGGTTTCTGCAAGATATAGTAGATTGTTTATAAATGATACGTGCTTTTGGCATGGCGCACACTAATGTCAACGTGAACCGTGTCCACGCAAATCAGATTGTAATACTTGTTATATACAGCCAATTTACAAGCTATATACAACAAAGAAATATTGAAAATTTTAAACATGCAGCTAATTCTATATTTGAACACATCTCTTGACTCTAATATAATTGCAACAAAATTAAGACTGGTTGCTGCAGTTGCCATAACTCTAATCTTTTTTTTGAAAGAGAAATTTCATTAATTGAACGCCAAACGACATCTACAATAAGTATCAAAGAAAAATAAGATATAATCAGACAACATCAAAATAAATTCGTATTCGAAGAAACTAAAAACAGATCGAGCAATACAGCGCAGCCCCTTGTATTTGCTTAATCACGCATCTATTGATGGGGAAGTCTATCATTCTGACATATTTTGGGGAAGAAAATTCTTAATTTAACCATGTTGACCGCATCCGAGTTTTAAATACTTCGATATTGATAGTCTTGAACTTCAACAAATAGGAACAATATCTCATACTAATTTTTAAACTTCCACATGGAAAGAGAATAAAATCAAACTCCAAACTCCCATGAAAGGAGAGAAAGAACCGAAAAATTAAGTAGAAAACTCTCAAAAAGAGAAAGAATGGAAGATTATTGATAACAAAAACAATGAAAACTAGAAGAAAAAAGAAGAATTGGGGGCTTACCACCATCAAAAAAATGATGGCAGCCCCAAACTAAAAGAAAAGAATTAGGATTTTTTGAAGAGGCAGAGGAGAGAGGGGAAAGGAGAAGGCTAGTTTTTTTTTTCTAGTCATCTTTACTGGCAATAACTCTAACCTAAATTAAATATTATATATAAAAAACAGTCCATGTAGTATAATATCAATTTTTATATTTTTTATAATACAAAATATAAAGGAAAACGTCTAGACCTAGTAGTATGGTTTAAATCCAAATTCTACTGCCCCACCATTATACTGTAAATAGTTTTAAACCTGTCGATTTTTGGAAAACAAGTTATAGGATATATATATATATATATATATATATATATATATATATATATATATATATATATATAGTATTTTTTTTAATCGGGCTTTAAGTAAGAATAATGCTAATTTAGCGAGCGACAATAACCATAAGGCTTAGGATTTAATTCTTTTTTATTGTCCAATTATATTTTTTTTATTAGGACCAGGGCACATCAACTCAGAAGTTAGGTACAAGGTTAAACAACTCAAAAGACAACAGGCCTAAAGGCACATTGCTACCATAAGTGAATGCCCCAACATATTGTTGGGATGCAGTTGGTCTTGTAAGAGATCGCCTAATTTTAACATAAAATTAGGCATGGTCCAAACCCAATATTAAGAAGAGAACATGCCACCTTTTTTAATATAGTGACTAGTTTAATCTATTTAGGGACCAGATCAATCTATTTCGTGACCAGTTTAATCTATTCAGTAATGACATTCTTTAACTCATTCAGTGACTAGTTTAATCCATTTAGTGACTAGTTTAATACGTTCGGTAAGACTATCGAGTTATTTTTTTAAAATAATCTGTTGTAGTTCGATAATCCAGAGAAAAGGGAAGGAGAAGAGAAGGGATGATTAGGATAGTGTTGGGTTAAAGTGAAATAAAATGGGCTTATTAGAAAATTTAGTCTTGGGTTCGTATAATTTTATGTTAAAATTAGACCGCCTATTCTAATAATTTGTGTGTTGGGATGAGGATTCGAACCCTTGGCAGTGCCCTAGAATTCGGGGATGGTACTCCACTGAGCTACCACCTCTCCCTCATATTGTCCAGTTATATGGAATTACAAATCTTATATAAGACCGCCTTATCATAACTTATTGTAAGACAAGGATAACTTATTGTCCTAAAAGGGCTACTTATAGTAAAAGTGACTCCTTTAAGGTACAAGGTAATCCATAATATAAAAAAAGTGACCCCTTGAACTTATAAGTAACCCTTTCAACCTACAAAGTGACCCATTTAACTTATAAATTGATCTTTTAAGGTACAAAATGAGGTGGTCTTACCATAACTTTATTGTAAGACAGTTTTAAACAAAATTTACTAATTTGGAATTGTTTACATTCCTAGAGGGAGTCGTATGGAATTTGTTGGACAGAAAATTTGGGTTCCGCGTCTTCTGAACAAGCCAGAGGGTCACCTCTCATCAGCAACTTCTATGAGGGGATGTCACCTCTCATAAGCAATGTTGTGGAGGCGTTGATCTGTCACAAGCAACCATCGCCCCCTTCGTACCAAAGTCATTTTTTACAGCCAATGGCACGAAGGATCGTGCTAGTGACACGGGTATGAGATGAAGGCGGGGATGATGTTATTTTGTACTTGTTGACGTGGGGATGGATTTTGGTTTCATACTTGCCACAGGTGATTAGGCAGGGATGGATATGGAAGTTTTAGATGAGATGGTTCAAAAATTTTAGGAAAAATTGCCAATATAAATTCCAACTTTTCATATTATTCTCAAATTCAGTTAAATTTATGATTAATCCCGAGTTTGATGATAATCTTCCCATATTATTCCCATTTGAATTTGATCAACTTAGCAAGTATAAGAAATCCGTTTAACATGTTCTAATTAGCCATATTAGCATAGTATGTGGCAAGGAGATAGAAAGGGTAGGAAGACAAATATAATTTGGACCCAAACAAAAAAAAAAGGTTTAAATTTAGACTTATGAACAATGGCAATAGGGGTCTGTTCTCCCCATCTTATTTTCGGTTCGATTGATTCGCCCGCCTGATTGATTCGGTTCAATTCGGTTTGGTTCGGTTCAATTCCTAAATGATAATCATTACTATTAATTAGTTCTAATTTAATTCAGTTCAGTTCAATTCAATTCAGTTCAGTTCAGTTCAGTTGTTTTATGCCGAAGAGAACAGGCCCTAGGTCATCAAATTCAAATATGGGAAGGATATCACCGATTTTGGAATTACTCGTAAATTTACCCAATTTTGGATTAATATGAAAACATAACCAAATTTGATATTTATGATGACAATATTTGTGGAGTTTGACTTCAAAAAATTACAATTCGGTAATCTTTTAGGACAAGTAGGAAGTATGTCTTTTGGGTCATTTAATCATCACTGTGAAACAAACATATTCTCCTGATAGTTAAGTTCTTGATCGTTTGAAAAGGAGATCAAATACATTAGTAATCTCATAATATACCTTTGACTTATTTATCGAATCTATAATTCTTTCCTTGTCCAAAGTTAACATCCTATTACCCTTTAGAAATATTTGGGTTATAATATCCCATGTTTGCAATTTCTTAAAAGGATGTGAAAGAAAAAGGAAAACATTTTTTACCTATAATAATGTAAACAAGCAAAGTTGGTAGGCATCTATACAAATATATTAAAAGGCGTTCCAATCAAAGGAACGGTGCCACATGGCACTCCTCAGTGAATGTGCCACGTGACACTCTTCTCAAGCTTCTAATACAAAAATATTAACAATGTGTAGCTATTAGGTTTCAAATATATGACCGTTGAAATGAAATGTGAAAGTTTAACCACTAATCTACTAAAATTTCAATGTTTAATGTTTCAAAGTAAAATATAATAAAGTCTTATAATTATATATAACTATAAAGACATAGACAACTTTTTTCTCTCTAACACTTTTTTTTAAGGTGACAACATTCACTTACCACAATTCCATTGAAATTGTTATTTTTATCCCCAATGCCTTAGAAGAATTTTTTTTTTCAAAACAACTTACCATGCCATAATGTCTATTTTTCAATTTCGCACTAGACAGAAAATTAAAAAGCTAATAAAATCAATTATGAAAGTTATGAATAATAATATATTTGATAATTGTAACTTACCCGGAGCATGGTCCGAGCCAAAATACTAGTTAGATTATGCAAAAGATGTCGCTATAAATTTCAAACTAGTTTTGAAGCCCGTGCGTTGCACGGGTTTTTTTATTTTATGTTTTTCCAAATTTTTTGTTAACATTTACTCTAGTTAACCCCTCTATGCTAAACTACCTATATTTTATTTTCTTAAAAACCATGCCCAAATTCATTGTTGCAGTAAAAAAAAGACAGAGAAAGTATTTATCATCATACTTTAATCTCTAGATTTGTTATTGTGAAATATATAAATTTTATATTTTTAATGTTCAATTGAATATTGTAGCTAAGTCTATTATTAAATAGTATCCCAATAATTGGTATGACTAACAATAGCTTACACAATTTTAACATGTAATGCCTGAACGGTACTTTAAGAAAGTAGAGGGTAATAACTTAATAGATGGAGGACGAAAAGAATAGATAAAAAAAATTGAGTGACATCCACAACTTGAACTTTTAATATAGCACGTAAACACTAACGCATATAGAATAGAAGATGGGAAAACCAAAAAGAAGATCATAATGATTGTATCATGAATAAAATAAGCTAAATATTAAACTAACCTCTATTAATAATCAAAAATACTATTTAAGAGAAAAAAATCTCTTCATTAATCTTTACCATATCAAGATTTATCAAACTTTCCCCTTTTTTTGATCTGTGACCTTAAATAGTCTAGAAAATCGAACCTTGATTTCCTAATTAGTCTTAGTTGAATTAAGTTCTGACATATAGATATATGAAAAAGAAAAACATAAATAATTAAGTATACAACAAATATTCTAGGAATAAGATAATTATTCAATTGCAGAATACATGTGCAATGTCGTTGACAAACTTTCATTTGATTCTTCATGTAATGTCATCATGGTATGCTATAGGTTCAAAACTGTATGTATGTATTTTCTATCTTTGTATAACTTAATTTTTAAAAGTATGCTTTTAAAAGACATAATTGTTATTGTTACATATAATACTCTATTTTTATAATTATTCTTATATGTATTTAAAATAAAGAATAAATAATACGTTATTGTTCATCTAAATAAATATATTTTCATAAGTTTTAGAACTATATTGTATATGGAACTTATTTCGAAACATATTTCGAGCACTCTCCGATGGTAAAGAAATTATAATATTGCGAGTTATGTAGCAAAAGTTATATTCAATTTACATAGTTGAATAATTTAGGTTGTTTATTTAAAATCAGAGTGTAATATTCACTTATTAAAAACACCTTATATGTGCTATTTATATCTATGTTAAACACTATTTTTTTAAAAAAATAAAAATTAAAAAGAATGACATGTCATGCTTAGGTGGAGCTCTCTATAATATTCTAAGGTGTTTTTTAAAATCATACTCTAATTTTTTTTCATCATCCAAAACTCTAATATATATATATATATATATGTATGTAACTTTGTCGCTATAGATTTTAATTTTTGTTATAACAACAAAGTTTTTTCTTAATAAATTTTGCTGCAATACTAAATTGTTTGGTTCAGTTGAGTAAGGCTGGTGTTTAGAACTCTACAATGTAGAGTTTGAGCAATATCAACCATTGAATAAAAAATCAATGACTCATATATTATCTTTCCAAAAACCCCTCTATTTTTTCTCATTAAAATCCACCCCCTTATGTCCCTCCTTCCACCAATATCAACCCTTAATTTTAAAATATATGGTTCATATACAACTCTACCTTATACAATTTTATGAAAACTCTAGAGGATCCGGACTCGTAAGGCTGAAGTTTTCAAAGATAATATGTTTAACCTGTAAATTGGACCTATAATAAAATGCTATAGTCACATGTAGTACACTATAGTTATACTATTATTATATTTATCTAAAAGAAAGGCTAAATAATGTCTTATCATTCATCTAGTTAAATATATTTTCATAAGTTGTAAAACTATATTGTAAATGGATCTTATTTTATATAGTTTTAACTATTATTATATTTATCTAAAAGAAAGACTAAATAATGTTTTACCATTCATCTAGTTAAAATATATTTTCATAAGTTGTAAAACTATATTGTAAATGGATCTTATTTTGAAGCATATTTCAAGCACTTGGTAAATAATTATAATGTTTTGAATTAGGTAGCAAAAGTTATATTCAATTTACCTAATATAATAATTTAGGTTGTTTATTCAAAATGAAACTCTAATTTCTCGTTATCCAAACTCCTTTTATGTATTTAAATATATATAGAACTCTATTTTTTAAAATATATAAAATAAAAATTAATTACATGAAAATCCTACATGGCACTCTCTATTTCATAAGTTGTAGAACTATATTGTAAATGGATCTTATTTCGGAGCATATTTCGAGCACTATCCAATGGAACAAAAATTATAATATTCTGAATTACGTAGCAAAAGTTATACACAATTTACATAATATAATAATTTAGGTTGTTCATTCAAAATCAAACCCTAATTTTAGCTTATCTAGAACTCCTTATATGTATTTAAATCTATTTAGAACTCTATTTTTCAAAAAACAAAAATAAAATTTGATTACATTGCAATCCTATGTGGCGCGCTATATGGACTCAAAATCTTGAGGAGCTCCCTAAGCTCCCGAAAAGTTCCTCCTTTATAGGGTTGTTGCTTATTTTATCTTTTTGTAAATTTTTTTGTTAATATTATTGTCAATTTTGTGTTGCTGTGAAATGAGAATTTTCAGCACTATTGTATTTATAACTTTGTCCATTCCTTTTCTATTACAACAATTACCGCTTTGGGTAGTTTCATCTTTTGGAACCATTTTACTTTTGGTAAAATAAAAGCAACTATTGTTGACAATATTGCCTTTATTTTATGTTAATAAAACCCTCATTAATTATCTAAATTGCCTCATAAAGTTGCGTTTACTTTATTTAGGATTATTTATCCCCTACTCTAGTTAACTAAAGGGGTACCTCTATGCTATATCACCCATTTTTTATTTCCCTAAAAACCATGCCCACACCAATTGTTGTAGTAGAAAAAAAAAAGGGAAAGTATTTGTCATTATACTATAATTTCTAGATTTGTTATTACGATATATAAATTTTATAATTTTTAATATCCAAATAAATATTGTAACTAACTCTATTATTAAATGGTATCCTAATAGTAGGTATGACTAACAATAATTAACACAGTTTTAACATGAATAATACCCGAATGATAATTTAAGAAAGTAGAGCGAGGGTAATAATTTAATAGATGCAGAACAAAAAGAATAGAGAAAAACATGAGTGTCAGCTACAACTTCAACTTTGAATATAGCACATAAACACTAATGCATATAGAATGGAAGATGAAAAAGCAAAAAAGAAGATCATAATGATAGTTTCATGAATAAAATTAATTAAATGTAAAACTAACCTCTATTAATAATTGAAAATACTATTTAAGAGAGAAAAAAAATACCTCTTCATCAATCATGACCATATCAAGACTTATCAAACTTCCCCCTTTTTATGATCTGTGACCTTAAACAGTCTAGAAACACGAATCTTGATTTCCAAATAGTTTTAGTAGAATTAAGTTCATGGAGAAAAGAATAAGATCTTACATATAGATATATGGAAAAAAAAACATAAATAATTATGTATGCAATATATTCTAGGAATAAAATAATTAGTTAATTGCATAATACCTCTGCAATCTCGATGACAAACTTTCATTTGATTCTTTCATGTAATGCCATCATGGAATGCTATAGGTTCAAAACTATGGATATGAATTGTTTATCTTATATAACTCAATTTTTAAAAGTATGATTCTTAAAGACATAATTAGTATTGTCAGGTATAATACGCTATTTTTATATAATTAAAATAAAGAATAAATAATATGTTAATGTTCATCTAAATAAATACATTTTCACAAGTTGTAAAACAATATTGTATATAGATCTTATTTCAAAGCATGTCTCGAGCACTCTCCGACGGTAAAAAAAACTATACTATTGCGAATTATGTAGCAAAAGTTATAATCAATTTACATTGTATAATAATTTAGATTTTTTATTTAAAATCAGACTATCGATTTTACATTGTTGTTTATTTTATTATATTTCATAAGTTGTAGAACTATATTGTAAATTGATTTTATTTCAAAGCATATTTAGAGCACTATCCAATGGTACAAAAATTATTATACACAATTTAGATAATATAATAATTTAGGTTGTTAATTCAAAACCAAACTCTAATTTTCGCTTATCAAAAGCTCCTTATATGCATTTAAATCTATGTAAAACTCTATTCTTTAAATATTTTCATGATTTGTGACCCTATATTGTAAATGGATCTTACTTTGAAGCATATTTCAAGCACTCTCCAATGGTATACGAATTATAATGTTTTGAATTAGGTAGCAAAAGTTATACACAATTTACATAATATAATAATTTAGGTTGTTTATTCAAAATGAAACTCTAATTTTCCCTATCCAAAACTCCTTTTAGGTATTTAAAAATATGTAGAACTCTATTTTTTATAATATTTAAATTTAAAACTAATGACATGGCAATCCTACGTGGCGCTCTCTATTTCATAAGTTGTCGAACTATAATGTAAATGGATCTTATTTCGAAGTATATTTCGAGCACTATCCAATGGTACAAAAATTATAATATTCCGAATTACGTAGCAAAAGTTATACGCAATTTACATAATATAATTATTTGGGTTGTTTATTCAAAATGAAACTCTAATTTTCCCTATCCAAAACTCGTTTTAGGTATTTAAATATATGTAGAACTCTATTTTTTATAATATTTAAATTTAAAACTAATGACATGGCAATCCTACGTGGCGCTCTCCATTTCATAAGTTGTCGAACTATATTGTAAATGATCTTATTTCGAAGTATATTTCGAGCACTATCCAATGGTACAAAAATTATAATATTCCGAATTACGTAGCAAAAGTTATACGCAATTTACATAATATAATTATTTGGGTTGTTAATTCAAAATCAAACTCTAATTTTCGCTTATCAAAAACTCCTTATACGTATTTAAATCTATGTAGAACTCTATTTTTGTAAAAAATAAAAATAATAATTAATGACATGGCAATCCTACGTGGCGTACTCTATGGCCTCGAAATCTTGAGGAGCTCCCTATGCTCCCGAAAAGTTCCTCCTTTATATATATACTAGGTTTCGGACCCGTGCATAATGCACGGGAACTTTTTAGTATAATAAGAATGTTTATATATCAGCTACATTGTAGACGATCAAACGGGCCGGGCATGCGCCAAAAAATGCACCCAAAGCCCGGTATTTCGGGCCGGGCCGAGCTTTTTAGGCCTAAACAAGTATAAGTAAGAATGTTTATATAGATCAGCTACATTGAAAATGAATAAACGATTCTTTACATCTATTTAATCAAAAACTTTGTGTTTAAGTGAAACGCACCTTTATATTAATTACAAAGTTGTCTAGCACATACATGATAATCATATGTTTTGGAAGACTTTGTTTAGTGCAAAACATAATTTATTAAGAAGCTACTTCCTCCGTTATTTTTCTACTGCAACAATGAGATTATTACACTATATATTCATTCACCACCCTTTCTCTATCTATTGTAATCTTTATGTAAGGAAAAATATAGTCATGTGGGGTCTTGTTAGATTCGTCTCGGTATACACTTCCAAGTGTTTCAAAATTTGTGTAATTTTTACTAAAAAGTAATTAAATATATTAATAGTAAAATTTGTGCATTGCAAGCGTGAAAACTCAATGGTTGCAATTGAAAAAGAACGGAGGAAGTATAACATAGTCAGGATCAATTACATCATCATAAGCAAAGCCAACAACACCTTAAGAGGAACATTGGGATTCCAGATTTTCTTCCACACTTCCGATACAATAGAACCGCCAACAATGCCTGTATGGGAATTCTTAAAAAAATTAATAAAGTGATGGTCTAATTTAATAGAATACTTACCAATTTTGGTGTAGCCCCACGCAAATCCATCATCTAAGGTTGAGATGGTTTAGGTAAATTAAGGATCTCAACCGCCTCAAAAGGGAATTTGCACAAACTTTGTCTTCATCCCAGTAACCAGTGGGGGGTCAATTGTCTCATAAACCCTCTCCACATTACAATCTTCATTTTTTCCTCAAAATGGCCTTAAAGTATTAGACTTCCCATGTTCTTTCTCATAAATTTGTACTATTAGGAATTTTTACTCGTGACTTAGAAATGGCTACATAAAATTGGTCATGACTAAGAATTGGTCTCAGGAGATACAAACCCACTATGCGATAAGGATTGTCCTTGGCTTCTAACACGACCAATGGAAACTGTCATTTTCGAAACCTCGTAGGAAATTTTGTTCTATCTGAAGGAATTAGTACCATACGGGGTATAAATACCTTATTCTTCGTTGCAACTTGAAATGACTACAATTTTGATGATATATTGTATCATACCTTATTCTTCATTCCATTTGACGGAATAAGTATCATACGGGGTTCTCCCACTTTACTTTTCGCCTAAATACCTTATTCCCCGTTGCTACCTGAAATGACCACAATTTCGATAGTATATTGTATCATACCTTATTCACCGTTCCATCTGAAGGAATGAGTATTATACAGGGTATCCCACTGTACTTTTCGCCTCCCAAAAACTACCCAAGTGACTCCAATGGCCCACCATTAACCCTTACTCATTAATTTTTTCCTACAAACAATTTTAGAATATATCAAGCCAACAAAAGTTTTAATATTCATTAAGCCTAATTTAGAAAATGATAATGTTGTATAGTAAACAAATATATATACGTAGTACTTGTATAATGTATGTGTGTTTATAAGTTCTCTATATGATTTACATTTCAATGTTATCTTTTACATCAATGAAAAAAGAAGCTCTCAAAACAAAGTGCATAGGCAAATTAACAACTTTTCCAATTCAATAACTTTATCTGATCTTTTCACAACAGTTTCACTCTCTTATAAACCAACTAAAATTGAATACTTATAAATCCCTCTTTTGACATATAAGCTTCACAATTAACCCGTTTGTTGATTTACCTTTCTCAATTAGTGTCGCGATGCTCATTAGATATATGTCTTTAGAGTCTAATATCCATACGATGTATGGTTTACAAATTGTAATATTACTTTTATAGAAATTTATAAGATAAATAGGGTACTCATTTCCAATAACAGATTAATCATCACATCGTTAATTAATTAAAATAATATCTGATATACAAATAAAGGAATGAGGTTTTGAGTAATATTTTACACCTATCGAATTTTCTCCATATAAAATGTACGAGTATACGTAAATAGGCTTTATAGGTTTTTTTTTTAAAAATTAAATTTTGGATTACTAAAAAGTAAATATTTGAAAATACTTTTATAGACCAATGACCATGATCCATATAAAATTTGGAATATGTCCCCGACCGTTTATGTACTAATACATCCAAATTAAACGTTTATGTACTAATACATCCAAATTAAACATACTCACCATTTCACCCACATAAATAACCACCTTACAGCTGGTATCATCACTCCAAACTAACCCAATCAATGACATGCTTGCCACATCTACTTCCCTCAATTTCAAAATAATCGTTTCATAGATAAACCTTTTAAGTGAAGAAATAGAGGAAAATAGGTTCACAGGCAAGTGCAACTCCCAACTTTATAATAACTATGTTACCCTTTAATTGTATGTGGCATTAACCCAACATATAGCTATTTCATCTTTTAATCACCATACCAAAATGATTATTCTAGAAATTATAAGAACCAAATTGTGGAGAAAATGTAAAAAACAATATGAGCTTGGAAATGGTAAATGTTCCATTAAAGGTTGAACTTTGAAGTCCTCGCTCCCAACACTCCTTTCCTTTGGGTTTTTTTTTTTGGTTGAGAACTTGAGATAAACTTTTCCCCTGATTCTTGTATTCTCGTAACGCAAAATTCACCATCATATATCATATATCATCAAATATAAGCTTGGGCAAAATCAATGATGAAAGAGCGGCAAAGCATTAATTTCACTTTCTCTCTCCTCTTGTTATAGTTGTTGCTCCAAGGTCCAAGAAGTGCATTGGCAAAAGCGCAAAAAAAAGTGGGTAAAGTATTTAGCTACAGAGGGAGTATGTATTTGACAATTTATGAAGAATATTGTCATAATTATGTAAGTGATGATGAAAAACTTCGTCCTAATTATGTAAGTTGATATATGGATGGTGGCTAAAACCTATAATTGACACCCCAGACTAAAGTAATGGGTCATCCACCGGACATAAGAAACACAATTTGTTTATCTAATATATAATAAGTGTAATATAAATAAAGAGTAAGATTTTATTCCCTAAAGAAAATAAGACTAAGATTTATGCGTTACGCATCAACAACTAAGAGAAAGCATAAATATCATATTATACACCTTAATTAAACATTTACTTTAGTCTAAAGTAGTCATACTTCAACCAATTCATGACTATATCAGACTTTTACGATTATCACTCTAGACATTTGGTAATTAGTAATAACTACAATTTCCTAACAAAAAGTGATTGGCATAATTTACTAATAAAATGTTTAATATACAAAATATACCTTAGAGTTTAGACATTCTACATTATTACTCTACTTTCTCTCATAAAACCCCCCCTTCTCTTTCCTGTTCTTGCATCTTCATTCATGGCAGTCATCTCTAACAAAAAAATCCAGCCTATATATCTCCTAAAACTTTACAGCTACAATTTTCCATATTCTCTTTCACTATTGCCTCTGTTTTCCTTGGTCTGGGTTGCTGCCACCACCGCCGTCGCCGTGCACCTTCATGCTTCTGCTTATATCTTTCTCTCTCATCTGATGCTACGCTATTGTTAAATTTTTCTTATTTGTCGCACCATTTTCCTCTCTTGATGGTATATTGTCTTATTATACTCTACTCATTCATCTTTTGCTATACTTTCAGCTACTTGTAGCACTAATTGTTTGGGGGATTAATTTTGGAAGTGAATTATTATGATTAACTTACATAACCGGTATATAATACCAAGGTTTATATTTAATTTGCTAAAATTAAGGAACCATTTTTGGATATAATTGATTTACAAATCACAATTGTGTGAGATATTTCATTGATTGCCAATATTTCCTTTGCTCTAATCACGGATTATGCTTGATTATAATTGATTTCTTTCCTTCTACGTCAATTTGTGTAAAAAACGATTGGCAATCACGCCTAAATCAACAGGATTTGCAATATATCATTTCAGTCAATGACATGTGGCAAGTGAATGTGAGGGGTTGAAAATCCAAGGAGCAATGAGAGGCTTTGAAGAATATGGGGCTGCCAAGTTTTCTTGCTTTAATATTATATATGATATTGATGATTTGATTTTTATACTAATCCCAAATCTGATTTACTAATTAATCATCTCAAACTTGATAATATCTTTTTTGTATTGATCCTCCGTGACCTAAATATTCCTCATTTCTTGAGTCTAAGCTCCTAATTTCGTTATCCTTGCCCTTCTCCCCGCCCATTAGGATAACTTGATTAATTCAAAATGTTACATGGATTTCTTTCATCTTAGCATATTTGCCTAAGGTCTGTTCTCCCAACGTTATTTTCAGTTCAATTCAGTTCAGTTCAATTCCTAAATGATAATCATTACTATTATTTAGTTATAATTTAATTCAATTCAGTTCAATTCAATTCAATTCAGTTCAGTTCAGTTCAATTCAGTTATTTTATGCCAAATAGAACAGGCCCAAACTTTCCTCATTTTGTATGGGAAACTCTTAGATGTCACTTGTATTCACGAAAACTACCTAATAATACATACATTTGTCAATTGTCAGTTGATGTACAACAATAGGGCCCCACTGCCCCCACAAAATCAACAACTAATGTTAATTGTTAATGCATCTAACGATCTTGAGCTGGGGATTTCGGGCGCCGGCGTTAATTAGTTAACTTTGGTACACACACACGAGGGAAACTATGTCTCTATATGTTGCCATCATTCAACTAAAATTTTATTGATGGAAAATATTCCACGAATATACTTCCAATTTTTTATATCAATAATAATCTAATGTAATTTTAGTAAATTAAAATCTGATAACAAAACTAATGTCTTTGACTTATCAACCAATTGCACCACTTGCCTGGCATTCAAGAATTACTTGATCCATTTTTTTCTGCCATTACCTTTTTAATATTCTTTATCTCATCAAATTCCAGATTAATGGCCAACTGTGAGCAAAAATACCCAAAAATTCTTCAAATGTTTGGCTTTTAGACGGTTTGTGTTAGCCATTTTTAAATGAACCTACATCAGTTTATTTTCGTAAATTTTTGGTCACTCTTATCTTTACTTCGTCCTCTTTTAATGGCAAAACTTCCTATTTTTAGGTGCTTTAATTTAGTTGTAATAATTACCTATATTGAATATTCTTCCTTTTTATCTCCTTCATCATCACACAGATCTTGTTTTTATGTCTCTCTATTTTTGTCCTCGCCTGAATCTAAAAACGTAGAGTTGGTAAGAGTTATTATTTGGTTATTTTCATGAAAGT
Source organism: Beta lomatogona (assembly GCA_947646795.1). Lineage (NCBI taxonomy): Eukaryota > Viridiplantae > Streptophyta > Magnoliopsida > Caryophyllales > Amaranthaceae > Beta > Beta lomatogona. The sequence continues at coordinate 184,805 of CANSNZ010000754.1, read as the reverse complement.
TTTATATTTGATATATAGTGGTGTAAGTTAACTACATTTATGTAATTGGGATCTTTTGTTTTAGATAAATTCTCAAAATCGGAGTTTTAATTTCAAAACAACTTTGATAAGATTATACCATGATTATAGATCCATAATTGAATATAAATTTTGTTTCGATATCTTAGAAAATGAATTGAGGTTATAGATTTGTTATTTTTCGGGAGAAAGGTTAAACTATAATATATTTTCTATTTCATGGTAGGAAGCCACATGAAATTTTACTTTCTAGCTTTGACTATATCTTAATGGAGTATATGTGGAAGATAACTAGCTTAACTAGTAAAAACATCAAGGAAATGGTACCCAAGATGATGAGTCGTATGTCGTCTACATCACTGCTCTATGTGGTTCTCTCAACTCCATAAACCTTATAAATCACTAGTTTCTTTGCCCAGCTTTCCCTCCCAATTTTTTGCGGATTTTTGGATCCGGTTTTGTAGAAACCGCATCTGTTACTAAGTACTCCCTCCGTCCCAGAATAGTCTGAACACTTTTCTTTTATGTTTGTCCCAAATTAGTTTGAACACTTTCATTTTTGGCATGGTCCCACTATTAATATATTATTTCTATTACATATCTTTGGCCCACACTCTATCTTTTATCAATAAAAAAAAACCTAACTTTCTCTCTCCTCTAATAAAAAATACCCCACCAACTCCTATCACATCTACTTTTTAAATAAAATAACATTTGATAACTACACTACAACTTTACAAGACTAAAGGAGGTTCCAACTTAACCATATGGCAATAAGGGGAGTAATCTCTTAGCCTTATAAAGTTAATTCATCTCTCTTCTTTTTATCATTGTGAGATACTCACTTGTGTTGTTTCAGAAATGCGCTATACATCATTGAAAATTGTAACATGGTCATTTTTGAAAAATGACTATGAAAGTTGTGGGGCCACAATCAATGTAAGCCACCAACCTCAGCTTTCTTTTCCCTTTTTCTTTTGTCTTTGAAATGATTTTACAAAATACAAAAATCATTTATTCTAATTTCTTAAAATGTTATATATATATATATATATATATATATATATATATATATATATATAATAAAATATATATAATATAATAATATATATATAATAGTTCAGAAAATACAAAAAAAAAATCAGAAAAAATCGAAAAATAATTTCGGTAGAAAAAAAAAATTGGAATTTTTTTTTCGGATTTTCTCATTCCTCCCCCTCTTCCCCTTCCTCCCTCCTCTTCCATGGAACTTCTCTAATTTTTGAATTTTCTCTTTCCTCTCTTAATTTAAGACCCTTCTCTTAACATGAAATGGTAAGAATTCATGAAGAAGTCATGAATTTGTGATGGAGAAGTTGTGAAATTGAAATTTTAATTTTCGATTTTGGGGGAAAAATTTTTTCCTCTCTTTTCATATTTGTAAATTTATGAAATAGATGAAGAAATATAAAATAGATACTCGTCGGTCGACCATGAACACCGAAAAAACCATGGAATTCAAAGTATGAATTTGAACAAACTCAAAATCAAAATTCTAGGTCATTATGAATTTCACAAAAACATGATTTGGATTGTTGTAAGATGTTGGGCAATCGTATTTTGTCCCTCCACTGAGCCGATTTGGGACCGTTTTGTGTGTTTGTAAAGTATTAACTAGTTTGTAGTCCCGGGATACGCCCCAAGTAATGACATTTTTCATTTAATAATATTTTACTTTAAAATGATAACACTATATATAATTTGGTTTAGTGGTTAGATTTTAATATATGAGCTTGAAGTCACGGAATCAAAACTTATACAATACATTTTCTAATTTTTTTATTGTATGTGAATTTCATGGACTAAAAAATCATAACGGAGAGCGGCACGTGGCATCGTTCCTTGTTTCGAAACGCCTTTTAATAAATTATTATAGATGATCATTTTTGCACATGATGAAAAATTTCAGAGGAGATAGAAAAATCGAAAGGTTGAAGATGAAGGTGGGAGAAGTTTAATGAATGAAAACTTTAGATAATTACTAAAATGGGTTTAGATGATTACCTAAATCTTGCAGTAACTAAAAAAAGTCTAAAAACCTGCACTTTCAAAATGTTATGGAAATAAACATTTCAAATCAATAATCCTAGATACAAATTAATCAATATGATATAAATGTGTTAATCTGAATTAGTCAACTAGAGTTATAAAGTCGAAATATGTAAGAGATAAGAATGTCTTAACACTTAATAAAATATGTTGACACTAAAATAACACAAAACATGTAAGAAATAATAATGTATTAACACTTAATATAATATTTTGACACTAAATCAAAACAATCCTATGGGGATTGTGATTGGGAGAACATCCTCCACTTAGTAGATTGGGTAATGGTCCACCCAGTGTTTGGTAATTACCTAAAAACATCTCATCTGGGGTTAATTTGGGCTTTTTAGTACAAGGGGGGACAATAGAGACCCAAAACTCAAGTCAATGAGGTTTGGTGATGTATTGGGCCTAATGGACCTAGTGACATGATTGTCCAACCCCATAGAATTGTTTTGATGAGTAATGGGAATGGATTGTGATCGGGAGAAGATCCTCCACTCAGTAGGTTTGGTAATGGTCCACCTAGTGTTTGGTAATTACCTAAAAGCATATTATCTGGGGTTAATTTGAACTTTTTAGTACAAGGAGGGACAATGGGGGCCCAAAACTCAAGTCAATGAGATTTGGTCATGTATTGGGCCTAATGGACCCAGGGACATGATTGTCCAATCCCCATATAATTGCTTTGATAAGTAATGGGAATGGATTGCGATTAGGAGAACATCATCCACTTAGTAGGTTTGGTAATGGCCCATCCAGTGTTTGGTAATTACCTAAAAGCATTTGATTTGGGGTTAATTTGGGCTTTTTGTACAAGAAGGGACAATGGGAGCCCAAAACTCAAGTAAATGAGGTTTGGTGATGTATTGGGTCTAATGGTCCCAGTGACATGATTATCCAATCCCTATCCAGTGAGAGTGAATGTTAATTGTTGCTATTATTGTGAGGTGGTTGTTGGAGATGTATATGATTCAAGCTAAGATGGAGATCAATTTTATGAATCTTAGAGGTTGCATATCATTGTTCTTGGGTCTATCTTTAAGTGATTATTGTATCCAGGTAACATTTATGTTCATCAAAATCTATCTATACCCTCGTGTATGTGTCATATTTTAATATTGTGCATCGTATATAGTCATGGTCATGTGGTTATAGATGGATATATATGCATTGAGTTGTGAATTGATATTGAATTACTATAAAAGTATTTTTTGTTTTATTATTGGAATGTTATTCCGGAATATGATTTGTAATAGATATGTTAAAAAAGACTTCATATTTGTTTTGCTGGCCTATCTCATGAACTGAGATGAAAAGTGTGTAATGTACAGGTGGAGGAAATGATTTAAATATAAGTTTATTTAAGACTAGAGAAGGTCGAATGTTGTGTTATGTTATGTCATATTATGTTTCTACTAAAACTTGTACTTGCCAGCGATTTGTCTTATCGGATTGAGCTAGGCCAGCAGTGTGGTTATAGGAATGAACTCTTTTCAGACAATTACCAAGTTTGTTTATTATATGAAAAAGGTTTACGAACTAAAAGCCGTTTTGACGGGTTGAAGTAAAGTTACTAAGCTTTCTGCTCATTTTACTTTTATGCTTGTTTTGTATTTTTTTTTCCAAGTAATTTGCATGTTTGTGTTGGAGGCTCAAAGTGGATCAAAAGTAAGAGTTTTGATATGAAATTGTAATTAGATTAGTGTTTCAGAAGTTGTATTTAGTGGGAATTGAGTAAAATATTCTGTAATCCGATGTTTCGTTTTTAGGTTGTTGTAATGTGGGCCCATAACCCATAGATCCAGCAGGGTCATTTTATAGGTTATGTTTCCGTCGCAAGAGAATGTAATAAGAGGTTTGTTAAAGTGACTGCTAAGTGTGATTAGCTAGCAGCTTGAAAATGTGTGTTGTTAATTACAAGTCCTCCCTAAGTCCATAAGGCAACTTGTGAGTCTAGTGAAGCTACTACTCCTCCCTAAGTCCAGAGAGGCACGATATTTAAGTCTAGCCTACTTACTCTTCATGTAAGTTCAAAAACTAGTGATCTTCCGAAGTCCACGAAGGCACAAACTCGGAGTTTAGCGAACCTCCTCCTCCCTAAGCCCGTAAAGGCCCCATCCTTGAGTCTAGCGAATGTAGTCTCCCCTATCGCCATAAAGGCCCCGTCATTGAGTCCAATTTGTTTGCATAGTCCAGTCCATGTCTGCATATGCATATAGTTCGGCACATGTCCCTATCATGGTCAAACCATCCTATTCCAAAACCCATATCATTCTCAAACCATCTATCTCAAATCATTTCCAAAAACATACTAGTAAGGCCCATTCGAATTCTGTTTAGGACAGATCATGAAATTACCACTTGGGAACGCCCAACAGAGAGGATAAAAGGTCAACCCACTCCCAGACTCATCAAATGAACCATCACCCTTTCAGACGAGTCATTGGAAACTTTTGAATCACCATCTGATAGGAGATGCTAATGAACAACTTGGTGCCATCATGGCTTAACTTCAACTGATGAACTCTCATCTTGAGCAACAAGACAAAGAGCTCAAGACACTAAGGGAAAAATTGACACGTACATGTGGAAAAAGAGTGGATGAAACTTCACCACCACCACCTCCTGTGAAGTCCGAGACTGATATGAGGTTTGAAAAACTTGAGCAATTGATCCAGTCAATTCCTATAATAGAGAGTCATAGCCATGACACCATTGATCCTAAGCTAAAGGGAAATCTCCCTAATAAGGTAGCATTGGGTGATCTCCCAAAATTTAAGGGGGTCGAAGACCTAGACAATCATTTGAGAGCATTCTTTATCTCTATGGCTCTCAAAGGTATGAGTAAGCACCTGTTTTCTTATGTGTTTCCCTTGACCTTGGATGCACATCCATCCAAGTGGTTCAGATTACTAAACAAGACAAAGTTGAATGATTGGGACTACATCAAAGAATAGCTCCACAAGCAGTATCGCTATAATGCTCAGCTTCCAATAGATCTTTGTGAACTGGAATTAACTAAACAAAACCACGCACAAAGAAGACTTTGTCACCTTCCTTACTAGATGATGGGAAAAAGCCGCCCAAATGACTAATTGGCCATATGAAGAGAATCAAGCCCGACTAGTTTTCAGTAACTTGCAATCCAATTACAGAGATCATATTAAATTTCAGCCTATAGAATCTTTCACGAAACTCTACAAGGTGGTCTACTGCATGAGGAAGAGGTTCAACCATATAAAAATAAGGATTCTAACAGCGATAACTTCTCCACGAAGAATAGTAATAACCCTTCTGGCTCCAAGATCAATGAGGTCAATGCCCTAAACAGTGAAAAGATGGGTTATCAAAGGCCCCAAATAACCTTCACTCCCTTAGGCATGTCACTTGAAGAAACCTTCAATAGGCTTAATGCAAGAGGAGGACTCCTTCCTCTTGATAGGTCTAAGAAATGGAATCCTAACTTCTACTGCAAATACCACCAAGGGAATGGGCATCTGACATCTCAGGGTTGGACCTTAAAGTACGCCCCACAAGATATGGTTGAAGATGACAGACTTCCAGTTCCACCTGCAACAAAAGCCAATATCTACAATAATCCCTTGGCTAGTGCCTCTACAATGCAGGGGCTTAGTTGGTTATTGCCAGTTTTCTAGGTTGAGTCCGAGAGTCCCTCCCCTAACTCTTTATTCCCTTCCCAGTCGAGTCAATGTCATTTTTAGGAATTTATTTTATCAGCCTGCTATTCTATTTGATTATAATCAAGAAAATAAGTACATTTTTCTTTTTATTTTCATTGGCCTTCCATTATTATGCTTCGAATTCAATGATAAAACTCTATCAATGTACAAATTAAATGACCTTGATTAATAAAAAATAAAAATGAAAAATTGGACATACTTTATATTAGGAGTCATTTCCCTCTCTCTCCTTTTCAAAAAGCCATCACCTTCTATAAGCCATCATCATGCAAAACATTCATAAATCATCTTCAAGGAACTAAAAAAATCCATCGTCTTCATGATCCTTAGCAAAAAAATCCCCTTTAAATCTAAGATCTACAAATAGTCTTCAAACCTTCCAATTCCCTAAACCATACAAACTTGTGGGCAAGCCTCTATACAAAAAAGAAAAAATCAATGTCAGGAAAAAAAAAAATCAAGTGCAGAAAGAAAAAAAAAGCAAAAGGAAAAGATAAAGAAAAGAATAAACAATGCAAAAGAGAAAAGCAATGCACAAAAGAAATAGCCAAAGGCAAAAAAAAGTCAAGTAGGTGCTTGCACACAAGTCCTACCTCTTATTCCATACCCTCCAATCAATCAAAATATCTTAAAACTCATAAAAGCCATAAACCTTACTTTAGCATTCAAATAAAAGAAGCCATAACCCTTACCTTTGGCTCATATAATCCACAACCATATTCCTTACATTGGCCCATCCAATTAAACTGTCATCTAAATCTTCAAACCCCAAATATTTCAACCCTCATATCAATCATAACTTCTTATTTGAGGTATGTCCAACCCCGCCAGGTTGAAAACCCGCAAGTACGACCTAGGCAAAAGTTAGGGCACAAAAAAAATCAGCTCAAGAACTATGAATGGTCTAATTCCGAAAGGATACGTAGGAATCCTCATGTTGAGGTCTTACTGCTTAAACAATATTAATTAATCAAGGTCACATGATTTGACTTTCTAGAATTCAGAAACATGCTCTTTTTAGAACCCGACACAGACTCGAGTTTGAACCCAGCCACATTAAAGCCTTTTCCCACCTATATTCATTTGAGTCACAAATTAAAAATTTTAATTTTTCAATTCATACTTCCATGGTCTCTTGCGATATCTGACTTTGCCTACATCGACTCCCTAGTGAAGAAACTAAATGCTCCTGAGTGTCATTCAACTCCAACTGCTTAACTCAAGTCTAGGATCTTCTAATCTAGGGTTAGAGTGCCCAATTCAAATCAAGCTTTCCCACAGTGGGGGATTCCTATGATTGTGGTGGTTCCTCCAAATCAAACTCCCGAAGAGTTGTAATATGTAGATCTTACTTGCGGACTCTGATTTTTTTATCGAAACAGTTTTCGAAAATCAATGTATCTCTTTTTATCAATCCAAATATCTAGCTTGCATAACCCTGACCCTGCATAGCATTTCCTTCAATCTATCGATCTTTCTTAGCTTTCCATAACCCCAACCTTGTAGAGCATCTCATGCATACTTAGAGAGTCTAAGTTTGCATCATTATGTGCATTATTATCTGAGTCGATTGCACCTATTTGCTAACATCTTCTCCTACAAGATAATCAAGTTGCTTGTAGTTATCTTCTTGTAGACTAACTTTTTTTCCAGAAACTGGCGATATAAAGTCCTGCTCTAGATTGCAGAGCATCTAGAATTGTTCTTCGTCCCAACGCAGACTACTGTGACTTTCGATTTCACGAACCTCATTCAAAGTGGGGGCTTTTGTACACACATAATCATATCTTCCTGATTTGGTACTAGATGATGAAACATATTGTCGTTTTAATTGGTCCAATGCAATGAGAAGAGCTAAGCCCAATTTTTTTTTTTTTAAGAATGACAAGTCTATTTATATATTTCAAGCCCAGTTTTAAATGCCCAATTAATTATTCATGATAATTAATTGTATTTTTAAACCCTATTTTTTAAAATCCCAATTAATTGTTTTCTAAATTGAAAGATATTATGAAAAATTACTTTTTATCTTTAGGATAATTGATTTTCGAATATTAAATAATAATATTTATTGAGGATAAAAAAATCTTCTAAAGATTGGATAAATAGTAAAAAGCGGCCATATCTGCTAATGCGCTTCGCGCAACCTAATGCGTGTGGCGTGCCAACATTGTGCAACACAACATCGAGACATCAACAAAACTTAGAAGCATAGAAGACAATATGCGTGCACATCGCGATGTGTGCCACACAACACAAATCTTATCTCGTTTTTCTGATTTTTCATATAAATAGAACTCGTTTCCACTCGATTTTTGGCAGACTTTCCTATGACTTCCCTATGACTTCCAACTATGAAAATCACTCTAAATATACTCCAAATACTTCAAACACTTTCAATTTCCATTAAATCTTCATTCAAGCTTTAAGATTTCTCCTCCTGTGGATCGTTATACAAGACCTAGGCAACAAAGGTATACTTCTTGAGGGTCCATAATCTTTCAATTCCTATTTTATTTCTTGAAGTTACTAACAAGCTTTTCATGATGTAGATCTTAAAGAATTCATGCTTATTTGTATATTCTAACCTTTTAATCTTTTTCTTTATGTTTCTATACATTAGATTATCTATATGCATACTTATATGTTTATCGCTTTTAATACCACACATGTTGATTTTTGCTAATGAAGACGTAAACAAATGTTCTGATGCCTAATAAGATAAGTTGGACAATTGATTACGTTCCTAGTAATTTGATTGCACAAATAACATATCACCAACTTTTTGCTTATTTAATAAACGTAGTTTAATTTTTAAGGTGCATGGAAATATTGCATGGTTATTATTTGTATAAAACTAGAACATGAATCATATTAAGTAGAGGTCAACAATGGGCGAACTTGATTCATGATCATATTCGTGTCATCACCTCCGAACTCTATCTTTAGTTCATTGATCAATTATGATGTCATGACGATGAAAACAATATGATAAGTCCCTAAGTTACCCCTATGGTTTTTCGATATCCAATTAGGTTTATGAGTCTTCCTTTAATGACTTGTTGCGATTTCTTTTTCAAAACGAATTTCAAAACCAAAAACTTTTACAAGTCAAATTTGCGCTCATCCTGCGTAGGCAATAAAAATATGCCTACAACTCTTAACTCCAATTTTTCTGCAAATCCTGTCCATGCTAGAATTAGAAGATGTATAAGAAGTTTCCCTAAAAAAAAGATGGATAAAAAAAAATATTTACTATAGTAACGTATTAAAGTAACCAACTGCAATTAGAATTAGGGATGTGTTTTCAACTCCAACTTTTATACAAATCCTATTTATGTTAGATCTAGAAGATCTAAAGTTATATATATTAGATTCTGAGTGGTCAACTTTTGAGTATAAATAAATAATATGAAATACTATATGTTTTTCAATATAGTTGTACCATTTTCACTATAATGCTTGATATTAAAACACTCTAATCATTAATATATTTGACTTTGTATTTTATAAGGAACTTATAAAGTTGATATATCAATAAACATATAGAAAAATTCAATAAAATATTACATTATAACTTTTGTTGTTGTATGTCGGACAATAAATTATGTTCAAATAATGGGGTTTGTGAATATTTCAAAGTCTACATCTTCGTCACGGAAAGTTCGGGCATGCGTCCGGGTCCCAATAATAATACTAGTATATATATATATATATATAAAGGATGAACTTTTCGAGACCATAAAGAGCTCATCAAGCACTAGTGGAAAAAACATCAAGTGCTCCGGTTAAAAACCATTCAAGTGCTCCGTATTTGACCCGTAGCAGACATCATACGAGCACTTGAGTATTTATCAAGTGCTCCGGTTGAAAACCGGAGCACTTAGATTTACAAGTGCTCCGGTTGTCTTAAAAACCGGAGCACTTGTGAATTTTATATGTTCAAAATTTGTCAAGTGCTCCGGTTGATAAGAGAAAACCGGAGCACTTGTGAATCAAGTGCTCCGGTTTTTTCCTAACAACCGGAGCACTTGATATATTTTTTTTTTTTAAAAAAAATTGCAGCTGTTGCTGTACTACAGCAAGCATACAGCAACAACAAGATTGGCAGGCATACAAAAAGTTAGTCCAAAGCTCGGTTTTAAACAAAAACAATAATGAAGTATCACAGTGAGAAAAACAAGAAATATAGATACATTCTCTATCTTATTTACCATTTACGTATGAGAAAGTTTATCAAATTTATGAATGATATCCAGTAGAAAAATGTTTAAAAAGCACCTAACTAGCCAGGTGACATAAAGAATGGCAACTCGGAGGAAGCCATACATGTGTATCAGTGTTCTCTCTTGACATATCAATGATGTAGAATGGCTTGTGAAGACAAGATGAGTTCAGGCAAGCAACTTAGGTTGACAAAGGAAGTTCCAGGGTCATTCTCAAACCATTGTGCTTCTAAACTGCAAAATTAACAAGGAATATTACAATCTTATTAGGTAAAGAAAAATACAGTTTCAAACCAGATTACAAGTACCAATTAGAGAAGCTAACTCGCGCTTCTTCAGGCCTATAGAGCAAGCCCAAAATAGCAAGAATAAAAAATTAATAGTGATGTATAGGAAGTTTGCCACCTAATCAACACATAGCTAGCAGTTTCATAAAACATCCACAAATATAAACAGAATTTTTCCTTCACTTTTGCATTACAGGTCATAACTCCTTTTTTAACTTTGCCTATGCTTCCTTGTTTTTAAGGATATGAATTCTAAGTGTATTCCATACATCTCCAATTTTATATCTTTGTATAGATTTAGTGGAAATGGCATGAAGAAGGTCACAAGTCTATTACAATCAAAGTGGAATAGTCTACAACAGAAAGCAAGAAATCTAAACAAAGAACAAAGCAAGTACGTTCATTAAATTTTTGTGCAAACAGGAACAAAAAAATGGAGGGAAAAAAGAGATTGGTTGTTAAACTAGATTAAGAGTGTTTTTTGGAAGATATTTTGAACTATACTTCTCAAAACGCCAATAAAAAAACTGCATTATACTAGGCAAGCTAGCTGAATAATTGACAAACATGCTGCAGAATGATCATGAAAATGGTGGACTATTAGGTGGCAGCCTAGAGATGTCTTCATCAATGTAAGTATTGATTGACCTCAACCAAGAACCATCTGCACTACAGCACATAAGACCAACTAGTATATAAGTCACATTTGAAAACAAACAGATATCAAGACCTGCAAGAGCATACCTAGTAAGTGAATCCTGACAAATTGACCACTACAAAACAGCTAAACCATGAAGCTGAGTCTGCAAACAACCATTAAGATAATATTAACAAAAGTATTAAAGGAACATGATATAAGTAGGACTTGCTAATAAATTTTAACTTATTTGTAATGAGGAGGATTAAATAGCAATAACATCAAGTCATCAACTATCAGAAGTAATCAGGTGATTCAGGTCCATAGAATCCAAGATCACACTCATAATCAAGCCTTCTTTAGGGAACACAATTCACAATTTTATACGAACAGACACACCATAACTTTTTGCATAGTGCATACTAAATAAGAGTAATAAGTTGTTTTCTCCAACCAAAGGGGTTTTCAAAGTAGGACTATATGAATTGTGTATGATAGATATGACAGATTCTCTCCATAAATCATCTTTACATTTCATCAAAATAGCACCTCAAAACAGCACCTCAAAACAAAAGAAACAGCAAGTGGCAGATACAACAGGCAATATCTTCATAAATCAGCCAACATCTTTTTCTTAAAGATCTTAAGGAAATGTAAATAAAATTTCTTTGAGACCAAAATGCTCCACAACTACGAAACAAAGTAGTGCGGTATATGTATTATAGTGAATTCTATGTTGAGATAAAATACCTGCATTCGGGGAATCAAATCTGCAGACAAAATGAGACCATATAGTGTGACAAAAATACTTAAAATTGAGTCCCAGATGGAGAAGCTGTTGGTGAAATTATGTCCTAAGGAACTACAAGTAGTAATAAAAAAAAGTTACAACCAAAAGTTTTACCTCTTGTCAATAAGCTTTCACCCTAATAAAGTTTATTGGACTACATGGTAGCTGGCAATATTTCGTAACTACTAGAGGACTACAAAACATCCATTGTATTTGTACAGATAGATTATAAATTTTTTCGATAAACATTTAATTGCTCTTGCATCTGATTTTATTTTTATTTTATTTTTGAAAAAGAAAAGTCATAAACTTCTGATTGCTTCATTTGTATTAGATATATATAATAAAATTTAAATCCAAATTTTATTGATGGTTATTCCTAAATCATCGCATAGCTCCTTGAAAAGCCATAATTCCAAATAGGGACAAAATCTGGTATCTAGGAAGTACTTATTTATGCAATTATGCTTGCATCATTAAACAATAAATAATGGAGTAGCTTTCAATCTTCAAATAATCCCTTGTAAACAAAGGGTAAGTAGAGTATCTGTTATGCATGGCTTTCGAGAATCAAAAAAACGTTCAACTTAAGAGGGAGTAGTCTCGTCTTGTGCAGCTTATTGTCAATGTAATAAAAGACTTATGGTTAGTTAGTCTTAGAGATGTAGAGAAGTATTCACCACTATTGCCATGACAAAGAACTTAATGCTTTGCGTATAAGTTGGGTCGCTTCTTATCTCCCACTCCTTTTGGAAAAGTACTCGATTTGATTCTCGGCCTCAAGCATTGGATCTTAAGATAATTTAGATTATTTTAGAAATAATGAAGAAGTTATTTGATGCAAACGCATTTTAATCGAAATGCTGGAGAGGGTATATATACTCATGCTAACTTGTAGCCTATAGGCTGCCAGAAATGGTGTGGTGATATAACACAAAGCAAATTCAGTTCATATACTGATACATGAATAAAGGGGAAGGATGTCAAGTATTAAAAGTCCCTCATACGAGAGAGAGTTTCGCGTACAGCATTACACAACGAATTTGGATCGGAACTAGAAACTCACTAGAAAGCAAGACCAACAAAAATGTGCCTTCAGTACCAAATAGAAATATTTCATTACAGTACCTTTGCCCAAGGATGAGGAAATTACAAAGACAAAGACTTTAGCAATATATGGCAAAGACAAGAACATTGGTTGTTTAGCACAAACCCTTGGCACCATATAAAAATATTCCACAACTCAAATCAAAACCAAAAAATATAAAATTTTTTAGAAAAGAACCCTCCGAAAGAAGAAAAGGCTTTCTGATGCTCCCAGAAAAAATTCGTTGGGAGTAATTATTATATAGATTTTTCAGAACTCCAAGGGACAGCAAAAGGCTGAGAAAAAAGTCTATACTGATCTTATTTCGTCAACGTCAAGGTAAAGCACAAACAATTTGCCTTTCATCTAGCCCTCCAAGGCGGATGCTCCGAAAATAATATTTAGCGTGACAGGAATAAGTCTAGAGAAGGAAAGCTACTGCAAGCTACGGAAGGTTCTCAGAGTCCCCGTACCAATGATCAATTCTTAGATAAATTACATCTCGTATTAGATCTCAGGCCTCTTCTTCAATTATCCTTTTGCCTAAAAACAGTTTGTATTTGCTTGCCACACATAACCTCAACAATTAACTCTAGTTCTTAAAAAAACATCATCACACTAGAACACATGAAAGATATTATATATAATCATTCTCAAATCCAACCAAATGTTCAAAATACAGTCATAAAAGACTTGAGGTAATACATCATTCACCACAAATTGCTAAAATTTTCCACACACATGAGATTAACAAAATACGTAAAAAAAATATTATTCAACAATTAAGATATCCAAACCACATAAATTTAAGTAATACATCATCCACAAAAAAAAGGTAAAATATAAGAAACTTCATCCAAATGAAATAAATAATGGGATTCAAAAAATGTAAACCAAAAAAAAATACCCCGCAATTTTACCGCCTGACGCCAAGTCTCAAAATGTTTGGACCTATAACTATTAGGATTCACCCCACCTCCCCTCGCTTCAACAAAATTCGGAAATTCAATTGATCAACGTTGAATCGAAGCATAGAAAACCCAATTTATGAAAAATGAAGAGATAGAAAAAAGAAACCCGAGAAGAGGTGTGATTACCAAACGACATATATTCGGCATCGCGCTTCTTCTTCTTAATGATAAGGTTTAAAGTCGTCACCATTTTTAGAGAATAAAGCTCGAAGGATTAGAGTAATTGCAGATGAACGAAAAATGTCCCTAAAGAAACGAGAAAAAAGAAAGAGGCAAGAAATATTAGAGTGAGAATAGGATACTTGAGACTAGAACAAGGAAATAGAGAGAGAGTTTAAGAGCATCAACAATACTACAAGAAAAAGAGAGGAACGGTTTTTCTTCTTTTACTTTGGGAACAAAATAAGTTTTCCAACAATTAAAATAAAGAGGCAAAAGGAAAGCTCGTGAAAAGAGCACTTATCAATTTTCAAAAAAATTCAAATTTAGGTTGTTAAGTGCTCCGTTTTAAATATAACCAAAGCACTTGTAAAGTAGCACATGAAGATTTTTCCACTAGTGAAGATTTCAAGAGCATAAAGAACGGCCCCTGAGCATAACATGTCATCATTTTTAAATTTTACTATTTTTTCTTAGAATAGAGTTTTAAATAGATATAAATACATATAAGGAGCTTTGAATAAGGAAAAATAGAGTTAGTTTTGAATAAATGACCTAAATTATTAGACAATGTGAATTGAATATAACTTTTGCTACATAATTCAAAATATTATAATAATTTTTATACCATTTGAGAGTGCTCGACATATTATATGAAATAAGATTCATTTGCAATATAGTTTTACAATGTAGTACGAATAAGAGTATATATATTACTTCTATTATACCATTAGAGCCAATAATAACAAAAGTTATAAGATTAGTAGGACTATAATTTAATCTCACACACACACACACACACACACACACGAGGAGATCTTAAATAGTATGATGATGGGATTTTTTTATCCTCAAAATAAATTTTGAATTAACGGAAAAAATTAAATATGAAATAAATAGATTTATACTAGATTTACAGAATTACCAAAAAAAATTGATAATATTCACTAAAATAATCTTACTATTCTCAATGTCAATTATTAATACTTTATGTTAGAAATTTTCAACATAAATCACATAAAGGAAAGGGTATATAACAAAATAAAATGGAGAAAGTAATTAATTTATCATATTTATTATCAAATCTCTGACATACAAATATAATTTTACCACATAGAAAATAACTTGCACGTACATCACACGAGTTTCAAAAACTAGTATAAACCATAATCATAACTAGCTAGTTATATCAAAACTCTTGAGGTTTCACAAAAGCTCGCGACATGGTAACTAGGGTTGTTCACGGGTGGTTAGCCAACCTGGAACGGCATTTCAGTTTGGTAACCGAAAATTTCGGTTTGTCATTTTCGTGAACCGTAACTGTAACCGTTCAAACCAGTAACCGCCTAAGCAGTTAACCAGTTTTTTGGTAAAGTTTTCCGGTTAACCATTAACCGTTACTCAACTTTAATAATTTATTTTACTTAATTTAGATTTTTTTTAATGTTATATTTATATTAATAAATAATGTGCCAATAGGAATAAGATATAAAGAGTATTATACAAGTTCAAAAATGGCACTGAAGTAAACCAAAAGCATAAGAGCCAAATATACTATAAAAAAAGCACAAAGCATTTGAAGGTAGATTATGTTGATATACTGCCATGCGAGGATGTTAGATGCAACTTGCTAAAGATTCAACAACCTCATTTGCACTTATTCGTTTATAAGTGATCAACATAATAAGTAATGATTTTCTTGCGTTTCTCATGAAGTTCAAAGGGAAGTAAGTAAACAAATTAATCTCATTTGCACTTAATTTATAAAAGCAGTGTAGTATCGGGAGTGTGGGTCAGTAACAACTGAAAATAAAAATACATTCACTAATAACTAATTAATCTAATTATTATAAAAAACTGAAGAATGATTAAATATAATAAATATATTCGGTTTTTCGGTTAACCGTTTTATAAAAAAATCATAACCATAACCGTACCGTTTAACCTTTACTTTTACTGGTTCGGTTACCAAACCGTTTAACCCTAACTTTACCGGTACGGTTACCGCCCATTCGGACCGGTTTTTGGGTTTTCCGGTACAGTTTGTCGGTTTCGGTTTTTTGTGAACACCCCTAATGGTAACTGCACTTAGGGGTGTGCAACTTCGGACCGGAACCGGAGCGGAATGGACAAAACTAGATTGGACCGGTGAATTTCAGTCCAGTCTATGGTCCATAAAAAATTGTGATTTCGTGTTACCGGTCCGGTCTAATCCGAACTCAAAATTTTTCTGTTTGGACCTGTGGACAAGAATTTATGTTTTTTTCAGTGAAATAAAGTTTAGGAAAAATGGAAAATAATAATCCCACCTTTTGGTGGTCTTATCATAATAATCCCTCATTCACTTAATATCAGAATAATCCTACCTTTACACCTAATCTGCTTTAGATGGGTTAAATGAAATGTTTACCTATTAACCTAGGTTAAACCCCTCATTTAACCGGTTTAAACAACTAACTTCTATTAAATTGTTTTTTTATTAAAATCTCCATCACAATCATTATTTTACCGTTACCAACCATTTACCTCCCACCCACCTTGTTTCATCTCTCTCTCTATTTAACTCCATCTTCGTTCTTTTTCCTTCAATTTCTGTCTTCTTCCTTCAATTTCTGTCTTCTTCCTTCAATTTGTTGCTTCAATGGCGTCCCAAAATTCAGGGTCCTCTTCGATGTCTGGGTCAACAAGGTCGCTTAGTCACCCTGTTCAAGTGCTGTGCTTCCATGAAGAAATTGCACCTCTGAGGAATGTGAAGGTGGAAGGACCAACCAAAGGGAGACACTTTTATGGATGTTCGTACTAGCCTGTAAGTGGGAATGGCTGATTTTTAGTTTTTTTTATTGTAATTAGGGTTCTGCCTAATTTGTTTTTTTTCAATTTTGCAGAGGACTTATGGGTTCTTTAAGTGGGCAGATGTGGAGGATGATGTTCGTGAACTGCTGAACATGGTTTTTGTAAAGGATGGGACAATATGTGAGCTTGAAGGACAGCTTCATGTGATGAGAAACAAAGTGATGAAGTTGAAAATGCATAAGGACAAGCTGGTGGACGAGGTTGAGGAGATGGGCATTGCAACAACTGAAACCATGTTTGAGTTAAAAAAACAACACCATTGAGAAGAAATTGTTGTTTGCTTTGTTTATTTCTTGGATTTTCTTTGCAATGGTATTGTTGTTCAAGTAATGTGATGGATGAAGATGGTGAGTGATGTAGTTTTTTTTGTGTTGGCTAGGGTGATGTAGTTTTTTTTTTTTTGTGTTGGCTAGGGTGATGGATTATGATGCACTATGTGGTAGAATTAGGCAACTGAAATGGCCCCTTTTTTGTGTAAATTGCAGCAATATATATATATATATATATATATATATATATATATATATATATATATATATATATATATATATATAATAAAAGAGCTTTTTATCATCCTCTTTGTGAGTTCACTATTTTTTGCTAGTTGACAAATGAAACAAATGACATGAAAAACAAAGGAAACAAGGAAGCATCTTTCATTAACATAAAATGAGTTCATTACAATGACAGCAAAAAGTAAGATTGACATAAAATGAGTTCATTACACAAATGACTCAAAAACAAGCCATGATGGAAGGTTGTTGCACAAACGAGACAAAAGTGACTAAGTTCATTTTCAACCAAAACTGACCCATAAAACATCTTATGGTTGAGCCCAAAAAAACTGATCCACATGGTGTATTTATTCACCCAAAGACTTAGCCCATGTTGGTGTAACTATTCACCCAAAAAAAGGCCCATCAACCCTAATTTTGAGCAGTACTTGATGATGACCCTTGACTGAAATTGAACCAACTTCTTGTGGTTCTGTTAGCATCAACCACAGTAGGCCCTCTACCATCAACCTGCAAGGGACAGAACAAGGTCAGTAAGGGACATAACATTTATGTACAGGCATGGGCATGAACCAAAACTTTAATAACTTACATTTGTAACTACAGAGCCATCTTTTTGAACAAGAACACCAACTCCTTATGGTACTCCTCCTCTTGCCCTACCTCTGCCACCCCTACTTCCCCTTCCTCCTCTGCTGCCACTAGTCCCTTCACCTCTTCCCCTACCCCCTGTTGTGTTCCCTCCACCCCTACTTCCCCTTCCTCCTTTGCCACCACTAATCCCTTCACCTCTTTCCCTACTTTTGCCCACAACTCTTCCCCCTCTCCAATTCTGGATGGTTCAGCTGTTGCTGTGTGGTGACTTGTTTGGGTAGGAGCAACTGGTTGGGGAGGTGCTCCATCTGCCCTTAGTCTGCCTCTGGGTCTTTTGGCTGTGGTGCTGCTGGTGTAGCTGTGTCTTTGTTGCGACACTTCCTTATATTGTATCCTTTGTTGTTGCACACACTACATGTAATCTCCAAGCCATGCTTGGTTAGTTTTCCAGGCCTTTTTGGATCCTCAAATGGGTCATTCCTTCTGTTCTTTCTAGGCCTTCAGGCCCTATTTTTATTGGAGGTGGGTCCACAACAAGGGTGTTGTCTGGCCAGTGCCTTTCACCAGCTAAGGGTGGGATGGAGTTTGCATAGGCTTTCATGTATGAGACCTTCTTGTAGCATTCACCAATGTAATCCTCATGCTTCTTGTAAATGAAGAATATTGCTGCACAAGCATGGCAACATGGTATCTCACTAAGGTCCCATTTTCTGCAAGTACATGTTCTTGCTTCCAGGTTAACATTCAAGCTGTCCAAGTAATGATTCACTTGGAAAAGAATGTCAGAGGAGGGCATTACTTTAGAAAGGAAAGCCTCTGCCTTTTCCTTCTCTAGCTTATGTTGAATTCTTGGTAGTATGTCAGATGAACACTTTTCAAGCTCTTGTCTTTTTTTCACAAGTCTTTGCATCAAGACTGCTCTTATATCCTCCAACATGTACAACAGATGCTTTGATCTGGCATGAATTATGTAGCCATTAAAGGTCTCTGCCATGTTGCTTGTAATCACATATGCTTTCACATTAGTCTTCATGAATGCTCTACAAAATACCTTGGGATTGTAAGCTTGGAAAGAAGCTGCAGCAGCAGGATTGGCTTTTTCTAGTTCTGCCAAAGCATCTTTGTAACCAGCCATACTGTAGGCCTTTGCAATTGTCCAGAACTTGAGCTTTATGTCATCCCCTCTATAGTTCTTGTGCCAATTTGCAAAAGTGTGACGAGCACAGTGCCTATGCTCAGCTTCGGGGAGCACAAATGCAACACAGGTTACAATGGACTTTAACACATGTTACAAATGGAACACAGCACAAAGGTAGAGATATGTTAGTTCAGGCTACACATTAAAAACATGAAGTATAAACAAGAGAATTTCACAAGTATCATACCTGATGTTCATCTGATAATATCATAATGTTTGTCCCATCCCTAAGTTCCTAGCTTCTTTGCAAGTTCAGTAAGAACCACTCCCATGAGCTGTTGTTTTCACCCTCAACCACTGCCCATGCTAGGGGATACATTTGATCATTTGCATCTCTTCCTACTTCCACCATCAACTGCTTCTCAAGGAATGTTTTCAAAAAACAAGCATCTATGCATATCACTTTCCTACACCCTTCTTTCCACCCCTTTTGGACCCCTTCAAAACAAACATACAACCTCTGGAAAGTTATAGGTGGAGTGTCATCCTTCATCACTGCCACACGATCCAAATGTGTGTTTGGACTGGACTGTTTCAGTGCCCCTAAATACCTTCCCACCTTACTGTAATGCTCTTTCATGCTCCCATGAAGTTTCCTATGAGCATAATACTTCACCTTATATGCAAAATCTCTCTTTATGATCACCATGTAACCTCTTCTAACTGTTTCCATAATCTCCTTTGCTGGCCAATGTGGCCTTGTCTTAAAAACTTCCAACAGTTGCTCTGCTAGCCAGGTGGACTTCAGTTGCTTGTTCTTGTTCATGTTTTTTGTGCAACTGTGTTCACTAACCACTGTTTTCACAACAAATGACCCTCTTCTAGAGTCCCATGATGCATATAGCTTGAAGGGACAACCTTGAATGCACCTCACACCTACCCTTTGCTGCCTTGCTTTGTTACTTACAACAATTTGTAAGTTCCTACCCTGAAAAACACCATACTTGGCCACAACTTCTGTGAAACCCTCCCTTGTTCCAAACCTCTGACCAACCTTCCACTGAAACACTGTGAAGTCAGTGTCCTTGCCAACTAGAAGGCTTCTTCTTGCTCTCCTCTGTTGAAATGTCCTCTTCATCACTAGCAGGAGGAGTGTGGATTTCTTCATCTGAGTCCTCATAGTCAGACACAAGTTCTTCTATTGTGGTAGTCACCCAGTTAGGCCCAAGGACTGTGTCTTTTGTTTGAGAACTAAGCTTCCCTTGAACAGCATCAGCCTGGAGCTATTGAGCTACTTAAAGAAGCTTCTGGTTGAATCCCTTAATCCTTTCCCTTGCTGACTTTAACTCATCATCACTGGAGTCCAACTCATCATTCAGCTCAGGGTCCTTCAATTGCTCCAAATCATCTTCAGCCTCAAACTCCAGGTTATCTTCCTCATCTTCATACTCCACATCATCCTCACTTTCATCTCCTAAACCATCATCCTCCCCACCAGGTGCATATTCCTGGTCAAGCTCATCATCATCCTCCCCATCAGTTTCATAATCATAGTTTATGGGACTCAGTGGTCTTGGATCCTCCCATTCATAACCCTCAGGAACTTCTGACCTAGTGAAGGCTGTTGTGTTTTTTGGGTCTTCTGGCTGTGTTTCAGATCTAGGTTTTGCAATTTTATCAAGTGAGAAGGGAGGTGTGACTGGTGTAGGCTTTTTGGCATGTGACTTTAGTGCTTTCTTAGGTGGAAATGTGTTTTTAGAGGTGGGACCATGTGATGCTGATTGGAAACATTCTTCAAAATATTCTGACTGGCTTAACCACACTTGGAAAGTCTGTGGTGTCATCATTTACCACAACAGACTCTTGGGTAAGGTTTCTCCTTCTAGGACTTACCCTAACATGAACATTAACAACCCTCTTGGGAGTCAGTTTTTTGGGCCTTTCTGGTTTAGGTTGTTGTTGAGCTACTGAGTTTTGTTGTTGAGCTGCTGAGTTGTCACCAACTTGTGACAAAGGCTCATCACTAAGGAAATCAAGGTCCACATCACTATGAACTACATACAAGTCAATGCACCTTGCATTCACTACAATTTCTCCCATTTCCCTAACCTGGACATCATCAACTACCTTCTTCAAACCAGTTTCTAAGCTCCTCCCATGCATCAAATAGTACAGTGACTGAATATCCTCATAATTACCACACTTCTTGGCCAAATCTCTTAAATCCCAAAAACAAAGTTTATAAGGGTCCACCATAAATGTCCTAATATGCCCTCCCACATATGCATGACCATTTTTCAAATTTTTAAACACACCACCATGACTAAATTTCAATGTAACACCATCCATGACTAAAACAAACAACAATCACATCAAACAACACAAAAGCATAAATTAGGGCACAATTTCAAATAACAGAAACAACTAACATAAAAAGAGTTTAACAAAAATTAGAGCAGATTCTAATGGAACGAATTAAGGAACCAAACATTTGAGGGTTTTTCGCAGCCAATTTCAAGGAAATAAGGACTACAATTGCACAATTCTGAATTTTTTTTAACTTACCTGAATCCCAAAATGCGAAATACGAATTCCGTTGTGGTGTGCGAAACCCTAAAGTTCGAAACTTTGTGCAGCAAAATTCAGGAACTCAAGCCACCATCCATGAAAATTTTTCGTGTTTCAGTGGAACAGAGGAGTTGTTTGAAAGAAGGGAAGAAGAAAGGTTTAATAAGGGGTTGTTTAATGTGATGTGGGTTTTGGAGGGAAAAAGGGTTTAATTTACCTGGTTAACAGGTTACCAGTGACTTAACCCATTTAAAGCAGATTAGGTGTAAAGGTATGATTATTATGATATGAAGTAAATGACGGATTATTATGAGAAGATCGCCAAAAGGTGGGATTATTATTTTCCATTTTTCCTAAAGTTTAAGGGTTAAAAAAGTTTAAAGGTTAGAAAATTAGAAAGCTAAAGACCTAATCTTCATTGCTTTTAGGATTATTGCTTTTAGAATTATTAAATTTTAATAAATCTAATTTATCAATATGTTTAAATCTAAACAATTTTTTTTTGAAAAAAAAAAATTAAGCAAATCGGTCCAAAATTGGACCGTATCAGAATATTATGATCCGGTCCCATTCACGAAATTTGAAGATTTCGTTCCGGTCTTGAACTGATGAAGATCCCCTTAACTCCACCTAGGAAAAGTTTATGTCCCCAAATATATTTCTGAAGTTTTAAAAGGGATACCCATCTTTTGTAGGTGGGATATGTCCCTACATATATTAAAAGTACATTAATAGGCAAAAATAATTAAGGGAAATTCTATATGGTGACCCTCAACTTTTTTAAATTCTATTTGGTAGACAATTTTTATCTTTCCACTATTTGGTAACCCTCTACTCTATTTTCTTTTATTTTCTTTAACCTTATTGCATATTAAAATCATTTTTTAATTAAAAAACTGATTTTTCAAATACAAAAAATTTTGAAATTAACTAAAAACCCAAACCCTCCCCCACCATAACCACCCATCCCACCCTCCTTCCCCTTTTCGTTTCCGGCCACCCATTCCCTTCCCATTCCCGATTTCAGCCCTCCAATCCCCGTTGCCGATTTCGGCCACCACGACAGCAACAATAGCACGGCGACGAGAACCACCAACAGTAGCACCGCGACGGAGGAGAGAGAGAGAGCAAACGATAACCACCACCAGCAGCGCAGAAGAAAGACAGGAGCAAGGGAGGGGAATTTGGGGCAGCAACACCACACACCTCCAACCACTAACAGAGGAGAGAGAACATGGAGCTCCGGCGAGAGAGAAAGCACGGGGAGGAGAGAACGGTAGGGAAGAAGAGGTGGTTTCTGGGAGGGGGTTGTTTTCGGTAGGGAGGAGGTCGGAAATGGAGAAGGGAAGAGGAGTGGGCGCCGAAAACGGGGACGGGAAGGGGGGCAGGGTGTGGGGGGTTTGTCGAAGGGTGTTGGGGGGGGGGGAGGAGTTGCCTAGTGAATCGGGGTTAGGCTAGGGGAGGAGAGGGGGTGGTAGGATGGGTGGTTACGGTGGGGGGAGGGTTTGAGTTTTTTTTTTTTTTCATTTTAAGATCAGTTTTTTGTATTTAAAAAATCAGTTTTCATTTAAAAAATAATTTTAAAATGTAATAAGGTCAAAGAAAATACAAAAAATAAAGTAGAGGGTTACCAAATAGAGGAAAGATAAAAGTTGTCTACCAAATAGAGTTTTAAAAAGTTGAGGGTCACCATATAGAATTTCCCAATAATTAATCAAATCATAGTACATAACATTAGGGATGGGCATGGGTCGGGTCTGGGGCGGGTCCTTCTAGACCCAGACCCGCAAATTTGAATTTAGACCCAGGCCCGCCTCAAACCCACGGGGTCTAAAAAATCCAGACCCTTACCTAGACCCAACGGGTCCGTCGGGTCATGGGTCCAAAACGGGTCCAAAATGGGTCTCCAGCTTATTAGGAGTTTTGGTTTTTTTTTTTTAACCTGTGAATTTTTTACTCCCATTTTTTTAGTTATTCAAATAATAAAAGAACAAAATATTAGTTTATATCTTGTACAAACATTTAAAATTAAACACAATCACAACAAGTTGACTTGAGTCTTGCTAAAAAAATTTATTACTACTTTATATATTTTGTATTATAATACGTATATTTAATATGCAAAAACGAAATGGGTCTACGGGGCGGGTTTGGTTCTGAATTCATGAGACTCGGACCCAGCCCCGAATTCTACCATCTAGACCTAGATCCGACCCAGACCCAATGGGTCTTAATTTTTTAGACCAGACCCTTCAAAATGGGTCGGGTCGAGTCCTAGGTCCATGCCCATCTCTACTTAACATACTTTAGGGCTTGGTATGGGCCAAAATTTAGCTTGAAAAGGAAAGAATAGAAAATCCTCCCAAACTCGGGTTAACCCGACCCAAAACCCAAAAAAACTTATCCTATTTTGAAGATGCCGCAAAATATATGATGGGGTGGTCTATACTTAGGGTTCATGCTCGCCTCTCTAAAACCCTTGCAATACCCTCCTCAGTCCCCCCCCCACCCCCCCTCTCTCTTTCTTCCTCTTTTTCTCTCGTAAGTTTCTTCATTCAAGTTTTTTATTTTCTTTTCCTATTTTTTGTATAATCATTCACTGACTCTTAATTTTTTACTTCTTTTTGTTTGTGATTTTGGGTTATAGAAGAAAAGGTGAAATTTTGAGGCTTGAGAAATGTTGGTTTTATTTGAAACTCCTGCGGGTTTTGCCCTGTTTAAAGTATTAGATGAAGGAAAGCTTTCTCAAATTGAGGTATACTTTTCTTCCTCTTTTTTTTTGTTTTGTTTTTTTTTTGTTGTTGTATTTCTGTATAATGTTTAAGTAATAATGCATTTTTGTTTTGTGATTTGGTTTTGCAGGATTTGTGGAAAGAGTTCACTTCTGTTGATTCAGCTAGAAAGGTGATAACTTGTTCTGTTTTTTTTTTTGTGATATATGATTTAGATTATTGCAAATTTGGAATAATTGTTTTGTGGGGTTTTTTTTGGGGTATATGTGAAAGTTGGTTAAAGATTCTTTTGAAGTTTATAGAAGTAACATGCATTTGATTTGATTATGTTAGAAGTGGTTTTGGTGCTGGTTTTGATGTTGGTAGTGTGGGAAAATGAATCTTACTATAAAGAAGTGAGATATTTGTCGTTTCTAGAGTAGAGTAGAGGTGTCTCCTTGTAAGTTTGACGTTTTGGTTTAATCAGTTCTAGGCTGGGCAAGTCCTTTGTGATTAAACATTGGGTTCGATGGAAACGATAATAATTTGTATATTCTGATCTTAAATTTGATCTATTTTGAACTTTCAAACTGACAAGTGACAAGGGATTAAATTATGGGTTATCATAAAGCTTCTATATTATGTTATACATGGGGAAGGGGAAATAATATGCAGAATATTGTGCTTGGTTGAATAAAGAGTGTATATATGGAAACGAATAGGAAGTTACCTTATTTTCATTTTCATGAAATGAAGAAAAAAATATCAAAGTGACCAAATACTTTTTCTTGGTCAAGAACGATCTTATTGTGTTTAGTTGGTATTTGCATTTTAGTGTTCGTGTAGATAATGTTTATGTTCTGATTATCAGTTGGTCTTTGAAAATGCTTCAGGTAGTAAAGCTGAAAGCATTTGACAAGTTTGAAAATACAGCAGAAGCTTTATCAGCAGCTACTTTATTGATAGACAGCAAACCTAGCAAAGGACTCAGAAAATTTTTGAAAGCACACTGCAAGGGTGAAACATTAGCTGTTGCTGATTCTAAACTTGGAAATGCAATTAAGGAGAAATTGGTTAGTGGATATTTTAATATGATGTCCTTTTGAATACTTGTGTGGTTTCAGCTATT
Source organism: Beta lomatogona (assembly GCA_947646795.1). Taxonomy (NCBI): domain Eukaryota; kingdom Viridiplantae; phylum Streptophyta; class Magnoliopsida; order Caryophyllales; family Amaranthaceae; genus Beta; species Beta lomatogona. The sequence goes on along the minus strand of CANSNZ010000754.1, from coordinate 159,330 downwards.
TAATATGAATTGGGTTATGGCCATCTTTTGCAGCAAATTGAGTGTGTTCACAATAATTCTGTAATGGAGCTGATGAGAGGGGTGAGAAGTCAGTTGAGTGAGCTCATTTCTGGCCTTGGAGCTCAAGATTTGGCTCCAATGAGCTTGGGTTTATCTCACAGCTTGTCGAGATATAAGTTAAAGTTCAGTCCTGAAAAGGTCAGTGGAATTGCTCTAAAAAGCTGCTAACTTTTTGTCAAGTTCAATCATCTTGTGAAATTTGATATTGGATCCTTATGATCGTATGTGTTTAATTTTTGCCTCAATTTTTTTATATCACCTTTTTAATCCTACACCTAATGTTTATGCAGGTCGATACCATGATCATTCAAGCCATTGGGTTGTTGGATGACCTTGACAAAGAGCTTAATACATATGCAATGAGAGTTCGTGAATGGTATGGCTGGCATTTTCCTGAGCTTGCAAAGATTGTACAAGACAATATACTGTATGCGAAGGCTGTGAAGTTGATGGGAAATCGTGTTAATGCTGCAAAGTTGGACTTCTCTGAGGTAGACACTCCCATATTACCTCATTGTTAATCTTCAACTGTATAATGTTTTTGTATTCCATTTCTGTTAGAATTCAGAAGCATGGATTCCCTTATAGACTTGTAATCTAGTAGTAGGAGTTAGTATCTTATCCTTTGGAGTAAACTGAAAGGTTCAGGACATGGTCTTCCATGTTTCATGACTTATCTAGTAGTTATATCATCAACCCTAGTCATATGTGTTATTGCAGATCCACATCTTGGGTTCCCAAGCGTCGATTATGTTGATCAGGAACTATGGTGTGATAGGGCTTTAATGATCCTAGAATCAAGCTAAGCTTTATTGATTTTAGTTGCAATTCACAAATCTGAACTTATTGAAAAATTTTAGTTGTGAATTGAACTTTGATAGCCTTTAGTTAGACTTGATAGATTTTGTTGGAACTTGTTTAACTTTATTTCTTCCCGTAACCTTTTTCTTATAAGGTGAATCAAACAAAACCTAAACAATTTTTTTGTTGCAGGTATTGCCTGAGGAGGTTGAGACAGGGCTTAAAGAGGCTGCCATGATCTCCATGGGAACTGAAGTCAGCGATCTTGATTTAACGAATATTAAGGAACTCTGTGATCAAGTTTTGTCTCTAGCTGAATACAGAGCTCAGTTGTATGATTATCTGAAAAGCAGAATGAACACAATTGCTCCAAATTTGACTGCTCTTGTGGGTGAACTAGTTGGTGCTCGTCTAATTGCTCATGGTGGAAGTTTAATAAACCTTGCAAAGCAGCCTGGGAGCACAGTACAAATTCTTGGGGCAGAGAAGGCTCTTTTCAGAGCCTTGAAAACAAAGCATGCAACCCCTAAATATGGGCTTATCTATCACGCTTCCTTGATTGGGCAGGCTGCCCCTAAACACAAGGGAAAAATATCTCGTTCTCTTGCAGCGAAAACTGCACTAGCAATTCGTTATGATGCTCTTGGGGATAACCCAGATAACACTATGGGTCTTGAAAATCGTGCCAAGGTAATAACTTGCATAACAAGAAATTTCCACTGATAATTTTCCTCCTGTCTCTGTTATACTTTTCTCACACTTCTCTCATATGCCCTCTTTACATTTTAAATGACAGCTTGAAGCCCGTCTAAGAAACCTTGAAGGTAAAGAATTGGGTCGGTCTGCCGGGTCAGCTAAGGGAAAACCACAAATAGAAGTCTATGACAAAGATCATAAAAAGGGAGCGGGAGCACTAATTACCGCTGCAAAGGTATTCCTTGGTCCATTTTACGCTTTCCTCTTCCAAATATTGGTTGCCCAATCCCCCCAACCACAACCTTGCCAAGGAAAATATTAGGGAAAGGCTGGCCTTTGTCATGGTTATATTTTTTGAAAAACTTAACACCCCAATCTGTCTTTTGCAGACTTACAATCCTGCTGCTGATTCCATCCTTGGTAAGAAGGATGGCAATTTGATGCCAATTGAAACCAATGTTGATTTGGAAGAGGAAACAAAAAAGGCAAAGAAAGAAAAGAAGGAGAAAAAGAAGAAGGGTTCTGTTGTGGAAAATGGTGTAGCTAATGGCGGGGAAGAAAATGTGGAACCTGAAGATGAAAGGACAGCAAAGAAAGAGAAGAAGAAAAAGAAGCAGCTTGCTGAGAATGGAGATAAAATTGAAGAACCAGAAGCAGGCAAAAAGGAGAAGGAGAAGAAGAAGCAGGCTGAGACTGAGGATAGTGCCGAAGCAGGAGTGAAGGATAAGAAAAAGAAAAGAAAGCATGCAGATGCTGATGAGGAAGCTGAACCTGTGAGTGAGAAGAAGGAAAAGAAAAAAAAGAAAAAGTAGAGGCAGTTGTGGTGAATTCGGGCAAATGTAACAGTTTTGGCCATCTTCAGCAATGGGATGATATTTTTCCTCTGTAAAATTTGCTGTTTGCTTTATGTTATAGGATTATTCCATGTTAGAGTTAGTCTTAGCTATATTCTCCGTCATGTATGTGCCAGAATGTTTGTTAAAGGACCATAGCAGCAAATCTTTGTCCGAGATATGATACGCATGTGATTCTCGCCATTGTCACGAATTCATAGCTGAGTTTTAGTGACTTGCTTTTGAGGATGCTATTTAGAGTGGGTGTGAGTAGTGTTTTTATCAATTGTTGTAATTGTATAGAGGCGCTTCGTGCTTCTCTCAGGCTCTATATTTGGTTGGGAATGGGTTTCAAGTTCAGTATGAGTAATGGGTTACTAAAGGTTCAAGTGGTCACTGGAGTTCAAAGTTATCGTAGAGAAATTTTTGAAGATAGACACTGGCAGTATCCGTATCATGAATGTGCATGGAGCTGTGGGGCAATGGGTATTATTCCGAATCTTTTTAATGGCATTCTTTTTCGTTGAATTAAGACATTGCTGAGTTAAATTTTTCTCTGTTAGTATGAGCTCAACATTTTGATTTTATTGTTTGTACGAAGACAATATATTGTTAAATTTGATTCAGTTTATGTAAAATTTTTAAATATAAACTTTTTGTGAATTTTTATTAATGAATAATTTAATTTAATAATGGTTGAAAGTTGTGCGTTGGAAAGTGTAAAAGTTAAGTGTTGCGATTAATAAGAACGAAATTTATTGAACACGTCATCCGTTGATACATGCAACATATTCCTTTATGTGATGTGTTGTAATACTTGTAACATTTCTCCATTTGATGAATTTTTCTACAAAGAAAGCTTTATTTTACTCCCTCCGTCCCATAATATAGTGCTTACTTCTCATTTTTCACGGGAATTAAGGTAGAGGGAAGGATTAATAGGATTTCCAAAAAAAAAGAATTAATTAAGTGCTTTTATAGTACTTTTATCTTGAAACTAGTTTTTTTATTGTCTTTTTCCTTAAAAAAGTATCAAAAAACAATAAATGTTCATTGAAATGGTGTAAAAAAATAAATAGGGGAACGTAGTTTGAAAGAAATATAGGGGTATTTTGGAAAATTTGGGTAGAAATTGAGGATAATTTAGTCCAAACAAATTGATAAAAAAGAAAATAGACACAACATTTTGGGACACCCAAAAAGGAATGTAAGTATTATATTATGGGACGGAGGGAGTAGTAAATAAGCATAGGGAGAGGTGGTAGCTCAGTGGAGTACCACCCCGAATTCCTGGGCATTGCTCAGGGTTCGAATCCTCATCCCAACAATGAGCTGGTATGCCCTGCAGACTAGTAGCCTAACATGGGTACAATCGGAGTCTTAAAAGACTCAACAGAGATATTCTTGTAACTTCAGCCTTTATAAAGGCAAGCTACTCCTTCATGTATATATAACACGCACTATACGAGGCTTTTGACCTGGTTTGTGTCCCACTTTGCAAACTCAACCCATCTCTAATGGGAATTGCTTTACTTTTTACTTCGAAACTACATTACTTGAAAGCAGTAAAGGAATTCTCCCTTTCTTCTTTCACATAGACCATTCTCTCTATCGTATGAAATCAAGTAAGATGAGAGAGAAAGCTAGAGAGAGATAGAGAAAAGGAAAGAAAAAAAAGGAAAACTCCAATTCGTTTGTCTCATAACCCTAGCCACCCGAAAAAGTTTGAACTCTCAATCTCTTACTTCATTCAGCTCAATTTCAAGTAATTTCTTCGAATTCGTCTCTTAATACTTCAAATGAGACGTTGTTTGCTGTTTCTTCCCAACTAATTGTGGTTATTTCTCTGATTTGGGCTGTTAATTTCTGCAATCCTAGCTTGAATAAAGATAAACCTACGGCATGGTGTAGTGTTAGTTCTCAATTAAAGCTACCTACTTTTAGTAGCAGTACCAGTTTACAACCTATCTTGCTTCTATTCAGTTAACTATCCGTCCTATTTTAGGGGTAATTGAGAATTTCCCCTATTTTCTAGGGTTTTTGGGAGAATTGGGGCTTTCCTGTGAGTTGTTTTACGTCTTCATTTAATGTGTAGCAGAGTGGTTTAGTGAGGAGTGTGAGTTTTCTTTGTTTTAATGTGAGGTCTCTTTCTCTCAAATATATTAATATACCTCTTGGTACCAGTAATTGTCGTGCTAAGCGAAATTGGTTAAAGAAAATGGTTTTGCAGATATCTCTCGCATAAAATGCGATGGAAAGTAACATTTCTTCATTTGTTGGGGTTCTGCTTATGCAGTTGGCTCATGCAAACCCTAAATGATATATATACATATGTTGGGTTAGTCTGGTTTTTTCACCTCTTGCAGTCTGTATGCTTTAAATTTTTCTTGTAGATTGTGATTGTCTTCTTGCTCTAGTTTGTGTTAGCTTTTTTATGGCTAATATTCTTTCTTTCAAAGATGCTATTTTGTCCAATCCCTCATTGGGAGTTGGAAATTCTCTGGTTGTGTTGACTACTGATGATGTAAATGCTAGTGTTCATGAGCAACCTCCCTCTGGTAATCTTCCTGCTCCCCAGTTTGCTCATGACTTTAATCCCCCTAATTCTGTTAATTTTTCTGAGTCTATAGTTCTAGATGAATTTTCCTAAGTTCAAAAAGATATTGATGAATTGTCAAAGTTCAGTCTTGTTGGTAAAATGTTGGGTGCTCCCTTGGATATTCGCACTATTATCTCTAAAACTGAAGCTGATTGGAAATTCATTAAGGGTGATGTTGAGTATCTTGAAGTGGGTAATCAGTGGATTTTGATTCGATTTGCTAATCCTAGTGATATGTTTCTTGTGTGGTCGGAAAGACTCTGGCATGTCAGGGTGATTTGTTTGTGATTCAGTCTTGGAAACCAGATTTTGATCCTTATTTAGAAGAGATTAAATGGGTTGATTTGTGGGTTCGCATTCCTAGATTTCCTACTGAGTTGTTGAACTTTGAATCTGTGGCAATTCTTCTTGCTTCTAATAATGTTGGTGCTTTGGTTAAACTGGATTCAAGATCATTGCTTAGGAATAAAATAAGGTTTGCTAGGGCATGTGTTAGAGTGAATATTACTGAACCATTGCTTGAGTATGCCAAAGTTAAGAGGTGGGTGGTAACACTTGTGCTTCTATCATTTGGTATGAGGATTTCTCCTCAGGTTGTTCCTTTTATGGGTTTGATGATCATGTTATTGAGAAATGTCCCCTGGTAAATGCTCCTCAAAGGGAGGACAAGGTGTACTTGCTTAAAAACCCTAAGCATACATGCTTAACGGAAACTCTTTCTAAAGCAAATAGGCAAGAATATGCTGACACTTGGGTCGAGCGGGCTAATATGGTGCCAGCGAAGCCAATGTCTTTGGAAAGAAAATCAGCTCATTTCTCTTCTCCTGCTGTGAATAAGAAAGTTCATGTGTCTGTTGCTAAGAAGGCTCATGGCATTGTGATTAAAGACTCTTCTTAGTCTCCTGCTGCTGGTAAGTTTGTTAGCCATGTTGGTCATGGTGAAGGCAAAGGTAAAGCAATTTTAATGGCAACTTCTCAAGGTGGGTTAACTGACAGTGAGGCTGATTCTGATGATGAGCATGTGGGGCCTCTTGCCAAGCTTTTCCCCTCTATTAAAGCTTTTCAACATAGCTTGATATAGTGCCTTCCCTCTTGTGGGGGGTGAGATTGATGATGTATCTGCTCCTCCCAGTGATGTATTCTCTCTGATGTCCCTCTTCAGGTAGTATATCCTGATGTGTATGAAGGTAATCAATTTGCTCCCCTTGCTGGGTTTGAGCAGACTGATCACTCCTTTGGTTCTGATGTTGAAAATACTACCTAACTACTTCATGCTGGTAACTCTGTGGATGATTATAAATCTCAGCTTGATAATTCTTTTAATTCCATAAATTCTGAGAGCTCTATAGTGAGAAATATTGAATCATTGGGAGTTGAGCATGGTACTTCTCTATCTAGCTCCACTAAGAGGAGGAAGAGCCATGGAGATGATGATTATGCCTCATCAACTCTGAAGAAATATCGAGCTTAGTCTTAGCCATAATTTTTCGCTAAAATGTGTTAGATGACAGTTGGTTTTTGGAATATTAGAGGTTGTAATATGAAGAATGCTCTTGTGGAAGTGAAAAACTTTTGTCTTGTAAAATTATCTATTTTTATGCTTTGTGAAACTAAGTTAAAAAAATCAGCCTTCTCTTGCTGTTGTGAGGAATACTGGTTTTAGTTATATTGAAGCTCTTACTACCATTGGATTATCTGGTGGTGTTTGGCTACTAAGGAAAGATGATCCAGTTACTCCTTTTGCTATCTCTATCATTTATAAATCAGTCCGGTTTGTGGCTTGTAATATAAAGTTTATAATTCCTAATTTAGTTTTTGTTGCCATCTTTATTTATGCTCCTGCCCAAGCTCAAGATAAAAATGAGTCTCGGGAGGAACTTATCAATTATGTTAGTTCTATTTCCCTCCCTTTTGTAATTTTGGCCGACTTTAAATGAAATCAGTTCTAAAAAGATGACAAATTAGGTGGAGTTATGTTTAACTTTTCTAGATTAAACCGAATGAATGATATCTTGAGTTAATTAAATTGTATTGAACTCTAACATACAGGTAATCAGTTCTCTTGGAGAAAGAAAAAAATGTGGTAGTGATAATGTTTTAGAACGTTTAGACAAGGCAATAACTAGTACTTCTTGGCTATCTTTATGCCCTTCAGCTTCTATTTTTAACCATGTTTTTACCTCCTCGAACCATTGTCAAGTTATTCTTATCTTGATAACATTGCTCATACTAAAGTTCCACCCTTTAGATCTGAAAAGATGTGGTGCATAAGAACACTTTTTGATACTCTTGCTAAGAAAACTTGGTGCTCTAAATTCAATGGCTCCTTTATGTTCTGTTTTGTTAAAAAATGTAAAACTATTAAAGGGGAAAATTAGATATTGGAGTAAGGTGAGGTTTGATAGCATCTTTCGCCAAGTCCAGGAAGTGGATGCTAATCTTAGTACTATTCAAGCTAAACTTATGTTAGATTCGAGTAAAAATAAGCTTCAAGCTACCCAAGAACATCTTTTACAAAAACGCTCTAAACTCTTTTTCCTATCAAACTCTCCATTTGGAGAAAAAAGAGTAGAGAAAAGTTTTGGCACAAGGGTGACGTTAATACTTCTCATTTTCATACTTCAACAACTAGTAAAAGAAATAGAAACCAAATTAACATGTTTAAATCTAGTTCAGGCGAATTAGTAACTAATCCAATTATTATTGACGATGAAATTACTCAAGATTTTATTAAAAGATTCACTACTAATAAAGATTATTTTTTTATCCATCTCTTGATTTTGATTTGATTAATCCTTTTGTGACATCCCAAGATAATGATACGCTTATTTTTTTTTCTTATCAAATTCCCCATTGGAAGAAAAAAGAGTAGAGAAATTTTTTGGCACAAGGGTGACAGTTAATACTTCAACAACTAGTAAGAGAAATAGAAACCAAATTAAAATGTTTAAATTTAGTTCAGGCGAATTAGTAACTAATCCAATTATTATTGACGATGAAATTACTCACAAGATTTTATTAAAAGATTCACTACTAATAAAGATTTTTTTTTATCCATCTCTTGATTTTGATTTGATTAATCTTTTTGTGACATCCCAAGATAATGATACGCTTATCCAAAATGTTGCTAGTGAAGAAATTAAATTAGCTGTTTTTTTATCTTGCTTCGAATAAAACTCCTGGCCAGATGGCTTTCCTCCTTTCTTTTTCCTGTTTGTAGAGCTGCTAAGACATTTTTTCATTATGGTAAATTGAGGATTAAATTAGATGAATCATACTTTCATTACTTTGATTCCTAAAATTGATAATTCCGAGTCTACAAACCAAATCCGTCCTATTAGCTTATGTTCTACTAATTATAAAATTATCTCAAAGATTTTAACTAATCGTCTACAAGAATTTTTTGTGTAGTAATATTATTCCTCCTCTGTAGGGGGCCTTTATCCCGGAAAGGCTTATCCAAGATAACATTCTTATAGCACATGAGATTTTTCATTCTTTTAAGAATAAAGGAGGGAAGGATGGTTGGATTGCTATTAAATTAGATATGGAAAAGGCTTATGATAGATTAAAGTGGAACTATGTTCTTATAACTCTTGAAAAGTTAGGTTTTCATCCTACCTGGATTCAATGGGTTAAAGCATGTATTACTACAATTTCCTTTTCTGTTTTAGTAAGTGGAATTCCAGGGGATAGGTTTTTGGTCTGCGGCAGGGAGATCCTTTATCTCCATATCTTTTTATTCTTTGTGCAGAACTTCTGGCTCGACAAATTCATAATCATAGTTTTAGTAATTCAAAGCTATTAGCTGTTAAGCTTGGAAGATCAGGTATTAAATAATTTTTTTTTGACATTTGCGGATGACGCTGCATTTTGCTAAAGCAAATTCTGAAATTTTCCAGGTTATTAAAAATGTTTTAGATTAATATTGCAGTATGTCATATCAATTAGTTAGTTTCCATAAATCAATTTCCAATGTACTTCTAATATAATGTCAGGATGACTGTTTACTATTTAAACAAATTCTATCCATGGATAGTGAATTCTCCTTAGGAAATTATTTAGGTTGTCCGAGTATAGATTATAGAGTTAATAAAAATACTTTTGGGAAGGTAGTGGATAAGTCAGTTAAACAATTAACCAAATGGAAGGCTAATTCGCTTTCTCAAGCGGGAAGAGCGGTTCTTATCCAATCTAATTTGGCTACAAAGGCTAAATTTCAAATGCAAAGCTTTTCTCTTCCCTCTACCATATCTTGCAGAATTTGGATAAAACTAATAGGAATTTTTTCTAGAACAAAGATCCAAATTCTGGTATGGCGAATCTTATTGGTTGGGATTTTATTTGCCGGCCTAAATATTTTGATGGGTTAGGTTTTAAGAAGGCAAAGATAACAAATATGGCTTTTCAAATGAATTTGTTGTGGAAGATTATTTTTCCTGATAATATTTGGGTTGCTTGATTCGTAAGAAATATATGAAACATTTTTCTCTCTCGGATTATTCCCTTAATAATAACACTTCTTGGCAATGAAGAAATCTTATACGTCTTCAGCTTATCTTTAAGAGAGGTATGAGGTGGCAGATTTGGAATGATGAGAATATTTCCTTTTGGTATGACAGTTGGGTGTATCCAGTGCCTAGTTCTTCTATTGTTTTAGCCCTTTAGTTATAATTCTCTGAGTGTTAGTGAGTGCATAAACGCAGATAAGAATTGGAACCAGAACTTTCTCAATGATCTGCTTCCCCCTAATATTGTGTTGGATATTCTGGGGTTGTTTATTCCATCTAATGCAAGCCAAGATAAATTTGTTTGGGGTCTGAACCTAATGGTGATTATTCTGTTAAATTAGGGGTGAAATTCCTTCAAATTTTAGATAAACATGTGATCCCTAAAGTGGGTTTTAATTGGTTTTGGCAACTTAATGTCCTTCTAAGATACATTTTTTTCTTTGGAAAGTTTGCTTTAATGGTCTTCCTTCTAAGGTCCATTTAGAGAATTTCCATGTTTATATGCCTCAGGGTTGTGTGCTTTGTGGTTATCATTCGGAGGATGCTCATCATATCCTTTTTTTATTGCCCTTTTACTCATGATGTTGATTTTGCTCTCTTTCAGTCTGGCTCCTGGCCTGTGATCCCTCTTGTTGATGGAAGTGAGAGAATTGATGATGTTTTTTCTTCTTTTAGTGTTGGCATTCCTAATTAAGGAGAATCTTTGTAAACTTGCCTTTTTGTGTGGCATGTTTGGTTTTCTCATAATAAAGTAATTTTCCAAAGTGAGGGAATTTCTAGCTTTAGAACTGTTGCTCTCATTAAAAAATTTGCTAAGGAATGGGATTTTGTTCAAGAAGCGAAGAATGTCAATTGTTTTAATATTGCATTATAGCGTACTTTTTACAGGATCCTAACAGATTGTTCAAATTATCCGAGTTTAATGTTAGAACAATTCTTTAGGTCTTTGATTAACAATAATAAACATGTGAGGTGATGAAAGTGTCAAACATATAATCATGCATATGAATAATAATAATAATATAATATAAAAAGAATAGAGATTAAGGAAGAATGTACAGTTTAGCGTTAATTCTTTGAAGATCTACATCATGACATGTAGATTGTTAGTAAAACACGAATTAAATTGGAATTGACCCTCAGGAATTATACCTTTATCCCTAGGTCTTATGCAAGGATCTTTGGGATGAGCAATCTTGAAGCTTAAAATAAGAAATTAGAAGGTATAAATGTGTTTGAATGTATTTAAATATGAGTATGAGTGTTTTAATATGAGTTTGAGTATAGGAGAATATGTGTAGAAGTCGTAGAGGTATTTATAGGAAAAGGAAACCGAAAACGAATAGTAAAAATAAAATAAAGCTGTGCTTCTGGAGCACCGCTTTGCACTTGACACTTAGTGTGTGCGCCAGACGCACGGCTTTGGGCCACACACTTGCTTTCTAGCCCCTTTTTTTTATTGTTTTAAGATTTTTTATCCTTTGAAATCCGAAGACCGAAATTAGCTATCTTTAGCAATAAAAATCTGATTTTCAAATACTAATTATCAAGAATAATTAATATTTAAATATTAAAAATACAATTAATTATTAGAAATAATTAATTGGACTTTAAAATTGGGCTTGGATTGTTTTAAACCAATAAATAGATTTTATATTTTCGAAATGCTTTTGGCCTTAGCTTGTTCGATTGTTCTTCCTTTGGACCGGACCAATTAGGATGACGGTATGTTTCATCATTATGTACTCAATGGGGAGACACAATTTTGTGTCTACAGAAACCCCCACTTTGACTGAGGTTCAGAAAACCGATAGTCAAAGTATACAGTGTCGGGGACGGAGAACGTTCTAAACGCTCTGCAGTTTAGAGTTGATCTATATATCGCCGATTTCTACAAAACAAAGTTAGTCTGCAAGACGATAAATACAAGTAATCCGATTACCTGCAGAACAAGATGTTAGCATATAGGTGCAAACAACTCAGATAGTAATGCACATAAAGATACAATAATGCAAACTTAGACTCTCTAAGGATGTATGAGACGCAATGCAAGGATTAGGGTTATGCAAAGTTAAGGTATGAAACGTCATGCAAAGTCAGGGTTATGCAAGGCTAAGAAAGATGAAATGTAATGCAAGGTCAGGGTTTTGCAAGGTTGAGAAATCTGGATAGGCAGAGAGATAGTCGAAAACAGTTTTAGCAATGAATCGGGGTCCGCAAGTGAGATCCGCAGGTTACAACTTTTTGGGAGTTTGATTTGGAAGAACCACCACATAATAGGAATCCCCCACTTTGGTTAAGCTTGTCTTGAATTAGGCATTTTGAGCCTATAGAATGTACTTGATCTGTATTGAGTATTCAGAGTTCTTTACTGGGGATTCGTCTTTGGAGAGTTAATACAAGCAAAGTCGAATATCGCCAGAGATCATGGAATTATTGAGAGTCCTTAAGGAACAAGGAAAATTTGGATTAAACAAATAAAAAGTTTTTATTTTGTGACTCGTACAACATTTTGACCATATTCTTCGACTAATTAGTACATAACAATATGAGCAGCAGGTGATAGCCTAGTGGTAATGGCATCACCTCCGATCCCAGAGATCCTGGGATCAAGTCTCATCCCTTGCAAGGAAGGATCCCCAATTTCCCCCCTACTTGCAAGGGATTTCATCTTACCGTACAAAAAAAAAAAATTAGTACATAACAATATACTTCCTCCGTTTCTTAATAAGTGCAACATAGAGAAAGTGGGGGAATACTAAGGAATGTAGAGAGAGAAAGTTGGGACCATAATAAAATAGAGTAATTGAAGTGATGAAACAAAAATGTTGTGGTCCCCTCTTGCTTTTTGGTGGCATATTCGTAATAATATTGATTTTTTTTACCACTTTGAGCTTGGTTTCACTTATTGTGACTATTCCAAATAAGGAAAGTGTTGCACTTATTAAGAAACGGAGGTAGTATATATATATATATATATATATATATATATATATATATATATATATATATATATATATATATATATATATATATAGGGGCAGGATCACATGAGAATGCTCCTTAGATAAGAAATGAAAATGAATCTCAACCAAACGATTGGATTAGAGTTACAACACTTGTTCATTAGAGGTATACCCCCAAAAAAAATTTCGAGCCCAAAAAAAAAAATTTTTTTTTTAAATTTTTGTTTTTTGGAGTTACACCACTTTTCATTAGAGTTACATCACTTGTTCATTAGAGTTATAGCGCGTAAAATCCATTCTCATTTCTCATGTAAGTATGCATTCTCATATGAACTCACTTATATATATATATATATATATATATAATATATATATATATATATATATATATATATATATATATATATATAACGAGGTCATGTTAGATTCATCTCAATGTGAATTTCTCAAAAATCTAATTTTCATAAATTTTACCTAATACTACCTCCATCCCAGAATAGTCTGAACACTTTCCTTTTATGTTTGTCCCAAATTAGTTTGAACACTTCCATTCTTTTACACATCTTTGGCCCACACTCTACCTTTTATCAATAAAAAGTTACCCAACTTTTTCTCTCCTCTAATAAAAAATACCCCACCAACTCCTATCACATCTACTTTTTATATAAAATAACATTTGATAACTACATCACAACTTATCACCTTAAACTACGTGTCCCAACAAGTATTCAAATCTTTCTGGGACGGAGGGAGTATAAAATTAAATAAGAACAGAAATAAAGCCCAGTCTATTTTTTATCTACATTTTCCTCATAACAAAAACGAGGAAGAATACACAAACCTCTCTGTGTTAAACCCTAACCTCTCTCTCTTAAACCCTAACCTCTCTCTCAAACCCTAGCCTCCATAAGTGTTCTTGTAGGGGCTTTCACTGATCGTTATAATGGTGAAAACCCCTAAATTTTGTTATTTTCATCACTTAATTCTTAGTTTTATTAGCTTTTACTTTATTTTAATAACTTTCCCTCTTGTTGTGACATGTGAGGGTTATCTCCATCAATAATGTAAGGGCTTTCACTGATCGTTATACTGGTGAAAACCCCTAAATCTTGTTATTTTCATCACTTTATTCTTAGTTTTATTAGCTTTTAGTTTATTTTAATAACTCTCCCTGCTGTCGTGACTTGTGAAGGTTGTCTCCATCAATAATATGGTTTATATCTACTCTCGCCTTAAGAGTCTTCGTTTGTTGTTTAGCTTGAAAGTTTGAAGATGCAGGAAACGTTACTCATGGGTGAAGATCAAGAATATTAAAATGAAGGTCATAAATCATTAGACTATAACATCAAGCATAAAAGATGTTAAGTCATTGAGTTTCATTTATAGTTAGAATATTACATATCAAATAAGCGATTCCAAAACGTTTATATTAGTCAATTGGATCAAAAATCTCATATTGATGTTTTTAATTAGGATTACTATTGTCGTAAATGTCATGTGGTGATTTACTAATGATAAATTTCCTACTAAATAAACAAGGAAGAATACTAAGATAAACCTCTGACATCGAAATTACCAGACCTAAAAAGGCCACCTTACGTACTTCACAAACAACGGCTTTAGGGGTTGGAACTTGGAACTGGGGGAAAGGAAAGGGGGGGGGTGGGGGTGTGTGTGTGTGTGTGTTCTAGAATTAGCAACAATTAGAAACAATAGAAGATTAGAAAACAATGTTTAGCAGCCATAGTCCATAGTGCGGATTAGCGTGATTAGAGCTTAAGCGTTAAAAAATAAATTTCAAATTCTAGATCAAATATAAACTCGAGGGTCCTATTGACACCCCTATTTTAATACTCTAAGCATTTGGAGTACATTTCTGCCTACTGAAACACATGGATCACGAACCCATGATTTTACAGTTTTCCAAAAAAGAGGAGAAAAGGGGTGAGATGTGAACTCTTACAGCAAACAGTAAAGACTACAGTCGCAAACCACGACATCCTTAATTCCCCAACAATATGAAAAAGAACAGACAGCATCCCACAATGAAAACAATATGAGAAGAGGGGATGAATATTTGGTATCAAATGAGAGAAAAATTAAATATCATATTTAGGGGCATGATGTAGTGATATCTAAAAAACCAAAAATAAGAAAAAAAAAAACAAATAGGAAGGGAGGATGTCGTAAACTTGCTTCAGATTGGTATTTATATCTTACACAGCAAAATACTATTGCTCATCGTTAGACATCTCCTGGCCAAAGCTACCTTGAGCAAGTCTGTAGTATAGGATACCCATTGTTGCCATGCATGCCCTGCAACCGTCAAGGAAGCTTACAAACTATAGAAAATTAAAAGCATAGAGATGCATTGCATATAAAAGATGAGAAGGCTTGGAGCAGAGATATTAGTAGATTTTACATTATGGCTATGAAAAGGAGAATTTTTCTTGGATCCATTCTTGATGATCTCTGATGCCGCACACGCCCTTCTGCAACATCATCAGCATTTAAGGAGTCCTTACGAGATGGTGCAGTTACTGGCAAAGTGGGCAAAGCAGTAGACCAGAAGGGCAGGAGTGCTCTGAGGAACTTATGGCGGAAAGGACCTGTTGCAGTTAGACAGATCAGAAGATAAATAAAAACCTACGCAACATGTGGAGTAAGCAACCTCACTTCCTCAAACATGAATGAGGTTGCATCTGATGGCTTGCATGAGCAATAAATATGCATCCCTCTGTGCGGCTGTCTCGATGCTACTCTCAAGAGCTTTTCTATCTTGGCTTGCCACAAAGAGGTCATATTGACTTAGTTATTCACAGAAAGTTGGTTATTTATACCCTTAAGTATTACTCCACAATTGCAATTTGCGACAAATGAGTGGCAATTAAGTATGAGGCCTTCCCATCAACAAAAAAAAAAAAAAAAAGTATGAGGCCTTATAGGAATCTTCTATTGACATCACTTAGGCTTTGTTTCCTTCACCTTATTTACACTTATTTCAGAAAAAAATAAGTTACATGTTCCAGTAAGTTCCGCTAAGTTCATAAGTCGATATAAGTTCCTATAAGTTCCAAGACCTTAAAAAATAAGCTCCGATAAGTTCCAATAAGTTGAATAGAACACACCCTTACATATTAACAAATGTCTATTCCCAAATGCAAAAAAATTCAAATCTGATTATCACAATGGGGCCAAGGGAATATAATAAACAAGAATCCAGGTAAAGCAGTCATAAACAGACTAGATTTTTCAGAATGTTTAGGCCCGGTCAAGGCAAATGTACAACGAAACTTAGCAGCAGGTGGACGGGCCGCGCCTAAAATCAGAACAGACCAGACATCATGGGTAATTTATTGATAAAACCAGTAGCTTTAAGCTTTCACGTTTTTCCAGCTCTTGTTCACAATTCACTGCTAAAGCGTCTTCTATGCTATACTGAAATTTTTTGAACTTGTTCAATCGCAAGTATCGATATACAAATCATATGCTTTCTCACCAATATTTACTCTTACCCCATCAGTTCACAAGGTACCCATATATTCCCAAGTCAAACTTTGACCATTGATGTCACTTAAAATATATAAACACTTATAAACAATTTCAAAAGATTCTATTTTAAGCTTCTCAAGTTTACATCATTATGCATTAAAGTACAAGTATTGTTCAGCAAATCCAAATGATTAGTGAATGAAAGTAATAAAAAAAGGAAATGAAAATGGTGGGAAACAATATATAAACTAATGTTGCCTACTTGTACTTCCTATGACAATTAGGTACAAAAATGAGGGATTATTATGAAAGTAACATAATCCTACAGGCTACAAGTATTGTTCTGGTAATTTTCATCAGTGTATTTTGACCCAAAATAATGATCATCATTCAATGCCAAAAGTCACGGGTGCTTTATATTTTAAATTAAAGGGAGTATATTGCAAACTTTCTCACCTCTTCGAGTGTACTTCTTCCTGTTCCCATCCTCATCATCAGCAAAATATGAAATTTCAGAGTTCTGCCTATCAACATGCATTGTCCCTTTCCGTGTTGTAGCTCCAGCCTGCATAACTTCGAGTTTAAACACTAATCCAAAAACTAATTATTCAAAAAAAGTGACCATTTCTTTATAAAAAGACCAAGAGGATGACACTAAATTGCTTCCAAGGACAAATCCAATATATAAACATTGATTATAAACATCAAAATGCAGACTTGAATAGATATCTTACACTTGCAGGACTTCCAGCTTTGATATAATTAGACTCATGATTAGAACTACCGGGAGAACCCTCTATCTCCACTATATCTTGTGTAGATGAGCCTATCCCAACCCCAGATATTGCTTCGGAGCCTGCAACACCGGATACACGCTTCAATGGGTCTGAAGAAAAGGCAGGGGGAGGACCACGGTCTGGCGTTGTCACTGAGACATGGTGGCTTCCAAAAACCTCTTTCTCAAGACCAGTCTGCAATATGACAAACAGCTACTGAAAACTAGAAGAACAGAATCCAGAAGAACACAACACTTCAGTTTAGTAGCAAAACTCATTATGGGCTAAAGTAGCCAACCATTCTACAGGTTTCATCAAGGAAGAAACAGTAACATGAACATAAATAATGGAAGAGTTCAACAAGGTTGATTCATGATTGAGCAAGTACAACACACTTCTCATCAAGATTATTAGAATATTTTTAGTTACAAATTTCAGTCTCGAGTCAAATCAATGCAGCTAAGTTTGTTTTTTCGAAAGATCTTGCTGGTTTTGACATCATCGAAGGACTATGATTTTACGCTCATTTCAGACTAGACCTTTGAATATAATATTCATATATGACTGTTGCTATAAAGGGTATCGTTCTAATGCACCAATGACCAAACACATGATAATACTAAATGTTTAGACAAAGTAATGGCACTTGGCAGTTTCTAAATAAAAGTTATTACAGGACCCATTTTCGACACTAAGTACATCCAAGTCCTCTTTCCAGGTAATTTTACTTTTAGAAAATAGTTTGTTATCCCAAGAACCCATCAAGTGCTAATCTGAGTCTATGACTGTTACACTAATAAAACTTCATCAATGAATAATATAGCCTATAACCTGAGCATAATCATATGTACTCCAACCTCGTTTGACCTAACTGGCTAACTAACCCTTATTTAACCAACCTCCAATACCCCTTATTAACCTTTAATTTCCCCACCCCCACTTCATACAACCCCATCATCACCAGCCCCCTTTCTGTTCGACCACTCAAAGCCTCAAGCCTTCCCTTTTCCCTCCGGCCTACCCCTCCCCAGCCTTCCTCCTCCTCCAGTGTCTACTGCAGATCCTTTCCCCCACTCCTCGCCTCCCCCTTAACGTTTCCTGTGCTCTCATTAACTGGTGACGAACACCCACCCCCTCCCCCCACGGTAACCCCCCTTTCCTCTTCCCACAAGCTCTATCCCCTCTCCTCTGCACTCTCTCTCCTCGTCCCTCAATCAATTTCCAAAAAAGTTGATCAATCCCCAAAACTCTATCCTTCTCTCTGCAACTTTCAGAAGTTTCTGATCATGGAACCCATGACTGTACCCTTTACCGAGTGATGTGGGTGGCCAAGGACACTGTTTCCAGTTACAGAGCGATATGGGAGGACAGGAGACATACAGAAGGAGGGACAGGATTCGAGGCTGGTAAGGGAAGCCGACGGGCTTGAGTATGAGGTGGTCGGATGGGAAGGGGGCTGGAGATATGAATGGGGTTATATTAGGTAACGGGGGAAATTAACAGGTATGGGGTTTAATTAAGGGTTGATTAGGGTCAAGGGTGGCTTTGGCCTTCGAGTATACAGTTAATAACTTAACGGTAGCTTATTATCATTGTTTCAAATAAGGGTGGTTTGAAATGACCCATCAACTAAGGGTGGTTTTTGGTTGAAAATCCTTATTATCAATGTATGCTTTGAATTTTCTGTCAAGTTATCAATGGATATAATTTTTCCATGCTGAGTACATATAGGATCGGTCCAGGCGTCCCTCTCTCAGGGGGGTTATCAGCCAATCAGTAACAGCCTTCCCATGCACCCCATGAGCTTTGAACACTTGCCACAATGGGGGAAGATGAGAGAAGCTACGACTCTGTATCCTGATTCTCTGTCGATGGAGACATCGTCCAAAATATATTTACACTTTACAGGGATCCATATATACATACTTGTTACGCAATATGCTCCATATAATGCTTCAAAGATGTATTAGGCTAGGAAGATCAGAATGAACTCAAGATGTCGGTAGATGTTCATTGAAAGATTAAACTTAAATTATCACTTGCTCATGACATTGGCTCGATAAACAAAGGATTGATGCAAAATGTCCAGGAGAGGTTGAAATAACACAGGATTACCAAGAGGTTTACTAGATCAGTGAAACGACAAAACTATGAATGTGTTTCCCAGAAGCTCTACATAAGCTAAAAATATAAATAGGAAAAAAAGCACCAAATACCAGATCAGAATTCACACCACTACTAAACGATTCATTTTCGATGGAAAAGAGTAGAAACAGTCATGATCCCAGGACTTCCAATGTTGATGCCAATAGAGCATCATTCAGCAGACAACAAGAGCAAGATCAACCAAACAAGATGTTCATACCTTGGCCCATTTCCCGAGCCCCAATCTCTAACTCCCTATGGCAAAGATCTTAGTGTTCACAGGAAAATGAAAAAAATAAACACAGCATAATAGATCAATCATCCAGACGAGAATCATACAATAGCTTATTCAGTAAAAATGTCTTGGTGAGTCAGCACTCAACAGAGACAACCATAACGTTTGTTTTTCATACAATTTCATAAAAACTGGAAAAAGGCAAGGTAGGGAGAGAGCACTTTATTTATTAATTATTCTAGCATAGAGATATGAGGGTATCAAGTAGTAATCATGCCGACGAGAACCACGCATAGGTCTTCAGCAAAATGTCTTCAGTCAGCAGAGACAACCAAAATGTTTGCTTTTCATACAATTTTATAAAAAATGGGAGAAGGCAAGGTAGGGAGAGAGCACTTTATTTACATCATTTTAGTATATATATAGAAAAGAGGGAATCAAGTATTACTTGCAGAACTGCCTCCTTAAGCTTTGAATGTAAGTGTGATCCTGAATCCTTGAAATTTTTAGGCGGCCATATCTACACCACATCAATGTTTATATCGTCAACAACTGAAATCAAGAATGATACTTGAAATAAAGAAGTCAAAAAGTGTAAAAGTCACAAAAATAGCAAAAACAAAAGAATCCCTATTACAGAAAAAAAAAAAAAAAAAGGTTTTGATAGGTAGTACCTATGTTACTTTGACTCTCCCAAAATAATTAAATATAGGTGTCGGTCACAAGTATCACATTTGGCATAATTTAAACAACCAAGTGTCATTAAGTATCTAATATATAGTGAGTATATATAGCTACTTACATAGAAATGAAGAGCTAATACAATATAGATACAAAAATAAGGCTTATTTCCTTGCATCCTAATTCTTTTGCTGCTCTTTCTTACAGGAGGGTACTGCCTGGGAAGGTCTGCTACCATCCATTGTAATTCATATGAAATATTGAACATTCAATATTAATCCCTCTGTCCCTTATAGCCCTCTTCAAAGTCAGATAATAATAGTAAACAATAACAAAAACAAGCAATTTTCTAAGGCGATGTTTGGTTCAATTGTGGTATCAAATATGGAGTTAGATATGAAACCTGTGGGTTTGAAATGGGTGATACCTACAACCCCGTTCTTTCTTTTTTTTTTAAATTATGTCTCTCCTCCAACATCACTCTCTCTTACCCCTCCATTTCTCTCTCTAACCATGAACATGGACTATGGCTGCCTCTTCCATGGAAATAGCTAGCGATTTGGCTCCTCCACCATTTAATCATCTTTCCGTAGAAAATTTATCCAAACCAACACCTAGTGCACTGTTATCAAAGTGTTGAATTAACCTTCAATTCTTTATTTTTGTCTACTAAACTTCCAGATATGGAAGTTTAATGGTAAAAATTGAGAATTTTTTGTTTTAAATTCATTACCTATAAAGCAAAGGTTTGAGGAAAACAATGGCTAATTTGGGCTGTGATGATTGGCTAAGATGGGTTAGCAAGGGATTTTATGTGGGAGGAAAATAGTGCTAATGGTGAGATTGATATGAAAGCATACATGAAATTAGATTTTTATTATTATTACTATTCTGCTGATTCCATGTGTGAGGGTTTTCTCCAAACCTACCTCCCCCCTTGGGTTTGAGAACCCCATACCTTGGGGCCTTGGGGATTTGGAGAGTGGGGTCCCCATATAAAATGGCAAAAATTATGAAACAAACAAGTAATATGGGTTTCTAGATGATGCCAAACCCATACCACCCATACTTGAAGCGAACCAAACGCCCCCTTACGAGAGACGCTTTAATATCATAACGAAAAGTGGCCTTAAGAAACTTTATTATTAAAATTCAATAGAGAGGAACTTTAGACTCCTTATAGATTCTCTACCCATAAGAGCATCTTCAACTAATCTGAGTGCAGTGTACCTTCAACAAAATTTACCCAACCTTCCTTCATCATGGACCTTCTAACATGATAAGCCTTTTGAATATAAGGAAATTTCAACCAGAAAAGACAAGACATAGTGAAATCAAGCTGCCCTCACAATGAGAATAAGTGGAAGAAAAAATTGAACAAAATCAAGTTATATCAGGGATTACTTTCTTAAGAACACAACCAGTCAACCACCAAGATTTTCTCCACTTTAAGATTTTCTAGGTCCAGAATTTAACTTTTCATCCTAGAATATGTTTCAGAAAAAGCCCTTCGCTCTTTCCTCCTCAGAAAAACAACCTCCAAATTAATAAAATTTTCAAACACTAGACTTAGAATGTCAAAATTACCATCTTGCGATGCACTAAATTATAGGTTAAAATCAATATAGTTTAAGAGAAAGAAGATAAGGAGAGAAAAAAGTTCGACAAATAAAAGACACTCAATTCAGCTAGTTTAACTTTTTCTCAGGAATACCTCTAATCATACATAAAAGTGATATCTTGGTTCACCATGGCACAATGTGATGACCCATAATGCCACCAATGAAAGGAACTCCAAACCAGCATAAATACCTATTCCTAAATCCCGATATGTGTCCTCCACTCCCCCTCAAAACAGATTATTAATCTTATAGTAAAGAAACACAATAGTTAATTTCTGAATTCTGACCGAGAAAAGGACCAACCAAAAGGGATATTTGCATTAAATTAGAAAACTACAGGGGTTGAGACATTGCATAGGCCAAATTTTTTGAAGAAGACATGGTGCAGACCCTGGCCTTTTCTATGATGCTGGCCATAATCGAGGAACCCCCCTGCGAACGAAAGGCAAATTTCCGGAGGAGCTAAGTCCCAGAATGAAAATTTAAATTGTAACTCTTGGTCTTGAAAACTTGAACAAAAAGTAAAGAACCAAATCAACTGCATACTAGGTTTGAATTTACAATAAAGATTCTATTCAAATAAACCAGGAATAACTGCATATGATATTGCGCTTAATTTTAAAGAGACAACTTTCCAAAAAAAGATGGAGAGGAAATTTAAGGAGAAAGCAAAATGGTCGTGATATGGGGAGCGAGGAACCTAGACAGGAGTAATTTGATTCATACTAAGAGGTTTTGGCTCATGACAAGAGAAAGGTATGGACTTAATAAAGAAAAAGGAAAGAATTGCAAAACCCCCTAAATCCCCAAGTAGTTTAAATAGTCAAGACTCGAGTGAAAGGGTTTCAAAACCCTTCCTTTGTGTTTGCTAGATCACAACCAACAGCTCACTTTCTCTGTCTTTTCTAGCAGCTCCACCATTTGTTTCCCCAACCAACCTCCACTGCATCAATTGCTCCTCCTTTTATGCAGCATGCAGCCTACCACCATGGCTCCCTCTCAACAACCTCTACCCACACTTACTCCCTTTCAAACTCCACCCACCAGTCCACCACTATTGCTGCTCAACAAAGCATGCTCCACCACAGCAAAGTGACATGGTGGTTGAAATTGTCCATAAAACTCTAGATTCAGAAATTTCATGGTCAAATTCAAGTATTTAACCATCAAAAGTTAACCACAGGGTTTTTGGATGAAATGTGCTTCTCCCTGTTTCTCTTTCTACTTCTCCCTCTTCTTGTGATGATAACTGATGGTTGGTGAGGATGGCGTGGTGGACAATTCTTGGATGTTGAGCTGGTGGCAACGGTGGTGGAATGAACATTTTATGGGTATTGATGGACGTTGTGGTGCATTAGACGTTTTAATGTGGTTGGTGACTATTACGATGGTAGTTCTGAGGTGGCAGATTGTGTTGGTGAGGCATCCAGAGGTAGAGCCAGTAATGAGGCAGTGGGGTTGGACGGTTGGTAGCATCGGTGGTAGGCGATGGATCTGCGGTGATTCCAGTGGTGTTGCTAAAGGTTGTGCCAGAAGTATGGTGGTGGTGGGAGTTGGGATAAGTGGCTTTGATGCAAGCAGTGATAAAGTTGACATGTGATGAACCCAAGTTAGAGAATTCAAGTACCAGGGGGTGTCGCGAATCAGGAAGAAGGGGTTTACGACTAACACCATGAGATCTAGGGGAAAGAAAACGGAAAAAAAATTGAGCCAAACTCTCACAAAGGTAACTGAGGTCCAAGATTCCCTTCCCTTTCTTAATTATTCTTTATCAAACGGTCCCTAAGACCATAGTACAGATACTGATCTGCTTGCAAAAGCTTTTCTTGCTGGTTGGTAAGATCTGCAAAGAAAAAGAAACTAAGTGGCCTACTGAGTACTGGCTAAAATGGAAGTGGCGCAACGCAAAAGCACCAGGAAGACAGATGAGGGACAAATTTGGCAATCTAGAAAGACTTGTTACGACAATTACTGTTAGAGAAAGATGGCAGAAACAGTGGATCAGTGAGGAGGTGGCTGACAGGCGGCAGAGGGACAGATTTGATATCTGAGCTGATTGGCCATAATCTGAACTGCATTAGTTGTAAAATGTACTGGTTGCCCCTTATCAGAATTTGGCTAAACTAAAATGTACCCATTCTTCTACAGCTAATTAGGTAACACTAAGCAAATATATAGCCGATGATAACGGAAAAAGCAAGTCTCTTAGAAAAAAAAAACTAAGAGCAACAGGAAATATAGTAATAGTATATAAGTATTAGTTCATGGATACAGTTAGTCATTTACAACTGAAATCATGAAACTCGAAATTGCATATATATGTGAATATCCTTGAGGCAGTCGACCTCGACATAGCTTCAAATTACTTTGTACAACACACCATGTTACACTCGGAAAGATACAATAAACTTTGAAAAGTTCAGCATATCACTAGGGCAAGCAAATGCAAAACGTCAGACATTTGCAATAGCAACTTGACATCATCGGAAACACGACATTCACTTGAGGGAGTTAGAACTCAAAAGAATCGGGTAATATAAGAAAGAAGAATTATCAAAGATACTAAGGTGAACAGCCCTCTAACAGCAATTAAAGTGGGCTCCAGAAATCATGACAAGGTCTTGCTTAATCTAAGTGCTTGTTTGGTTTAACAATATTACCATGGGCAATGAGATAGTCACTTGTTGTTTGGTCAACATAAAATTTGCAAAATGAAGGCAAGAGATGGAAAATAAATGGTCAATCGTGGTCCGCGGACACAAAAAAAGACACTGGAAAGTAATGCTTCGTCTGCAAGGGTCAAACTTCCAGCTTGTATCCCATATGGATCATTGCAACCCAGGACAAGGAAGTTTTCCAAAAAGTTGAGCAATGAAGTCCCATAAGCAAGATGAATAAACATTAGGGGCTTCTTCCTTTTGTTATCTTCCTTCAGACCTTTTACAGCTTGCACAATTGCACTTGACAATATTTATATCTTATATGCCTCCACATTTAAGCAATGAGCCACACATTGACTAAAGTTTAAAGTACATCCACAGCCACAACATGACCTATTTTTACAAATCAAGTTCACAAATCAAGTGACAAACACTCAGCCTTACTTCAACATAACAGTTTTAGCAATGGCATTTACAAATATCAAAAGCAAGATGATTAACAGAAGAATCAAAGGCCAATTTTAGCAATCTAACAAACAGGACTCACTGAAGATGAACAAGCAGGGCACACATATCCGGCCGGTGCGGTGTGCGGAGGAAAACTATTTATGTGTGAAATCAAGCAATTTGTATGTATAACATCTGCACAGACAAGATTATAAAGTTCGTAATAACATCTTATCAGAATGCAAAATCAAATTGAGAATGTTTATCCATTTAACATCTAGATCAATAAACAACATACGCAAGCAGCCAAGGCGAGTAGTTTGAGTATCTGTTCCTTCCTCGAGCACAGCATTACATTTACCGCAATTCGGAGGCCAATCATACTCTCCATCTATTACCCACTCTGAGTAGGTGCGGACCTACATAAAGCAAACATCCACGACTAAGTAAACACAATGTCTCAGCCTCCAATGTCAATTGCCCGCAAGAAAGAAATAGTTGAATCAGGTTGTACAATATTACAAGGTAATAGATACACTTTTGGTATCGAGAAGAAGACCAGTCTCTGCAGCGAAGTACATTTGACTAAAATTTGCCAGACACTGATCAGAATCCCTTGCACTTGCAGATGGCAGATGCATGAAATACAAACTCTCATTAACAAATGCCATTGACAAATGAGCTATGTTACTACTAATCTAGTTTGACTTTCAAATATCACAACACCTAGCAAACATTAAAGTGAGGATGCATCGCTTCTGAAGTTCTGACTCTGCACTGAACCACAGCACATATTTTGAGAAAAAGAAACACCACATGTTTCAGTTGAAAGAATAAATCTAAAAAGGACAATATTTTCATTGAAAGTTGAAACAATATATCAAGGATTATTCCTTAGGATAAAATGGTTAATTGATAAGCACTCCGAAGTCTACATATCACACATTAGGAGCTGTCAGCCTGACAAAGAAATACAAACAAGATATGATGGTCCCATTACCAATCCCAATCTACATAAAGGCAGGTTTCTTTCCATTACCTTTTAACACCTGTATCACATTCCATTTACAGAAAACCTTCAATCGATATAGACAGGATATTTTAATGTTGATAACAGCGATTAGTGAGCACAGTAACAATTAGCTATGTCTAACGTGTATAATGACACTATAATGACACTATACCGCAACTATAATGTGTTCACTTTGAAGATTATCCTTCAGTACCAGTTCGACCATAGGTCTGTACAGTACGTATCATACTGATCCAAATTAGTACATTGGTTATCTGGTATTGTGACATCATACAGAAGACAAGGACATATCTAGAATGTCCTAAGGATATGCATGTGCATACACTAACATTCTTGTAAAAGGTCCAGAAGCAAAATGGAAATTACGGAAAATGCTCTACTCTGCTGGCAGCAAGTCTTTCAGAGAGCAAGTCAACACATATTTCAAGGCATTTTATGAAAACACTCCCTCCATCCTCATATAAACTTCAAACCAGCCTTGGCCATGCTTTAAGGAAAAAAATAGCGTAGGCTTCTTAGTAGATGGGTCTAGAAGTAAGAATAAAAGAAATGATTGAGATAAGATTAGTGGGGGTCTGACTCTCACATCATGTGGGATATGGAAAGAGAGTATGTGAGAGGGAGGGAATTAGTGGGTCCACATCACATGGATTGGGCGGGGTAAATTTTCCACTTAAGGAGTTGAGGCAAGAGGAAGTTTATAATATGCAGATGCCCGAAAAGGAATACAGGAACGTTTCTCTGAGGATGAAGACCGTAATTTTCAGCATAAACATACCAGCAGTTTTTTCATTGAGATTCCAGCTTTCTTTTGAAAGATTTAATAGTCAAATTTAATGAGGAAGATATAAACAACACCTAGAAAGAAATGAGATAAACCATAAAAAGCATATATCTAGGCTGATTAACATAAAATTGAGTTACTGATCTCATGCTGTCCATATCCTATATGAAAATTTTAAATCCACCACAAAGTGCAGAATAAGAAAGGGAAATGCACTTTCCAATAGGGTGTTCATTTAATACACCACAAGTGATACCGCATGATCTGGGTGCCAAACAAGTGATGCCAACAAGTTCAATAACATTTTTAACCTGTACATGGGGTCGTGATTTCCAATCGGGTGTTTACATTGTACAACACAAAAGCAAATCCAAAGGAAGTTAACTTCTATAAGCTCCTATCTCTAGGGAAATCAGGTAACAAGTAGTAATACTACGAGAGGGAACACGACGCTTCCTTTGATGATCACATCCCGAAGGAAGAAATGCTTTATGAACCAACAAACTAAAAGACTCCCCATCCCAGTAAGAAATTTACAGAGCCTAGATGTAAAAGTGCATTCTCACTCATACCCATGGTTATATTAGATAATCCGTTTCTTTCCCTACCTGACTACCTCTACAACTGGCTGGCTGCAGCTTTGTGAAAGCGGTTTGTCAATCTCTTAAAAGTCAGAAAAAGTGTAGCATGACATCCCTTAATACTTTTTTGAAGCTAAATTAAATATACGATGATTTCAAAACATAATTCCGAACACACATGATCAAGATCCAACTTGGACCCGATATGAATTTGGGAGATTTATTACTATCTTATTCAAGTGAAAGGCACAATTGACAAAAGGTCAATCAGGAAAACACAAATTAAATTTGCAGGTGGCCAACTGTTATACATTCTATGTTTACCTGCCTGTGATAAGCTACAAACACAGCCGACAAGGAGAATTCTTTTTCAGAGCAGTAAGATTCAAAGTTATCCTCAAAATTAGGACAGTATGAGGCAACACATAATGCTCAAGCAACGAAAGCATAGAAGAACATGATGTAGTAAACAAACTCAACTAATAGAGTCACAGGAGTATATATACAAGCTGTAAATAAGAAATAATTACCACACAGATTTGGTGTTCAGGGGGGAAGCATATGCATTCTCCACAAACAGGAACCTTGTGCACGAAACAGTATAATTTAGTTGCCTGAAAACCCAAAGCATACCTCAGTGAGCATTACCAATTGTGATAAACATTATAGACAGCAACTCAACGAAGCAAGCTGATACTATATCAAATTTTAGAAATAGCAACAGCATTATCATAACTTGGCAAAAGCCAAAATTAGTTCAAAGCAAAACTGTTCCATCGCACCTGAAATCTGATTTCAAGCTAATTATCATGCATGCCACAAACTAATCAATCACTTCAACGCTATGTTCAGGGTAGGACACATGAAACTTCCAGCAATATACAAAATGAACCCCGGCCCACGATTAACCGCGATTGACTCCTATCAAAGTTGAATTCTTAATCCACAAACTCCTAGAATTAAGACAGCTCACAATAAAACATATCCCAATTTTGCGCTTAAATTGAGAAATCCTTCAAAAAACTTCTTAGATCTGAAACAGCAAGATTATACAATGTACAGCCAACCCTTACAATGGGAGCAATAATTTAAGCAAATGATAAAAGAAAACTACAAAATTAACAAGTAGAGTGAAAATTTGACGAATCAAAGAAGATTATGAGAAGAAAGAGAGACTTACTTTGCGGCATTTGCAGACCACCATTGCATTGACAGATGATGTAAACCCTAAAAAGGACTGTAATTAAGGCACCGAAATCACGAAGTAAATGATCAAATTGGTTGAGATTGAAAGTGAATCTGAGGGATATTTTGGGGGAAAATTAGGGTTTAGCGAAGAAAATGAAGAAGAAAGAGGAGATAGAAATAGAGAAGAAGTGATGATTTGGATGGATCATACATAAATTACAATCACAATGCTGAGATATTGATGTGCATACATTACAGTTACAGCTAACTTTGGTTCTTAGTTTCTGGTATCAGCAAAGCAGCAACCAATGTCAAAGTTCTACAAATAACAAATTCCTCCCACTCAACAACAAAATGAATTCACCAAAAAGAAAAACCAAAAAAATAAGGACAAAATTTATTTTGTCTAAATTTCTTCAAAATACTTTTTCAATAGCATTTGGAAAATATAATATTTTAATTGGTATAATAAAACCGACATTTTTTTGCTCAATAACTATCTTCAACGGCAAAATCTAATATTGAATCACACCAGTTTTAATGATTTTATGTCCTGTATAAAAGAAGAAGGAATTTTTTCCATGAATAATGTCAAAGGGATTATTAATTCCTCTTATGGCTGAACTTGAAATTAATTCTATGGATACCGTCCACGTAGGACATTACACGAGAAATTTTATTTTCGGCAAAGCAAACCGCTACTCAGAGTAGCGGTTTACTTTAAGTTAAGTCGCTAATGTGGGTAGCGGTTTACGAGGTAAAATCGCTACTTGGTGTAGCGGTTTATACCGTAAATCCCCAAAACAAAAGAAAAGGATAAGTAGTGCGCCACATAGGTTGTGTGTCCCGCGCACTGGCCTTGCGCGTCGCGCATCCAGCTTGCGCTAGGCGCAGACTTGCTGCGCGCCGCGCAAGGGCAGGTGCGCGGGGACGCACAACCTACGTGGCACGCTATTTATCGTTTTTCTCTTGCATTGGTTCTGATCTGTAATGAACACCTACTCTGAGTAGCGGTTTATATGCGTGCCTTATAGCTTGTCTTAGGGACACAATATAACCACTATTTGAAGTAGCGGTCAAGAAACATTTTTGGTATTAACCGCTACTTGGAGTAGCAGTTTTGTTAAAAAATCAAAATTCTTGCGTGTTGTCCTACGTGGACGGTATCCATGGAATTAATTTCAAGTTCAGCGCATAGAAGGAATTAATACTCCCTTAGACCTTATTCATGGAAAAAATTCAAAGAAGAAGAGTTGGTTCTAAAAAAAGGGAGGGGAAGAATCATGCGAAAAAAAAGAAAATCAAAATGTTGTGGGTAAATGTCTGAAAATAAAGTCAACCCATTGGAATCAGGCTAGTGGTACCTTTTTACCCCAAAAAAATTATATGGTAGTATTGTGCCTCATTTTTTTTCATTAGGTAGTTCTTTCAAAAAGTGCATTTTATAATGTAATTTTCGACCAAATTTTTTTTCAGTAAAATAAAACTATTGGAACTTATTAATAATTGATTGGAACTTTTTTATATGTAGTATAATCATTTTATCAATAAAAGGTCATATATACAATTCTATATAGTACGATTGTTAAGTATATCTTGCACTGTGTGACATTCCTTGGAATATACAACTTTTCTAGAGACATAGTCTAATGATTTATTGTAGTTTAGATCGGAGGATGATTTCCATCTCATTCATCTAAATGCATGTATTTCAAAATTTGATATAATTCGTCTGGAATATATAGCCTTTTTAGAGACACAACCTCACATAACACTTTACCACCAACAAACCCATTTCTGTAACACTCCAAAACTTTGGTTTAAAAACTTCATAAAACATTCATTTTTCAAATAAATATCTTACCAAACCTTTAGTGTGTTACCGCCGCATCTATTGTTAAAAATAAATGCAAGGCTAATTACCAAATTAAAATTAAACTTACAATCCAAAACATCAAAATAAACCAATCTAAATTGTCTAACTTAAACCAATTCAAAACTAAACAATCCCAAATAACAATACTATAATATTTATTAAACTAGGTGGAACTTAAAACTATAAGTTCGTTCATTCCTGCAACGTAGTCCCTTTTTTACCAACCTGCACAATATAAATAGAAAAAGAACAAAGAAAAACAAATATGCAAAAATTAGCGAAAGCTAAGTAATTACAACTCCATCCCGTAAAATAATAATAGTTATATTTTGAAAATAGTTTTATAACATCATACAGACAAGTGTATAACACAATACATACAAGTATAACATAATACAGACAAGTATATAATACACTTAACCAATTTAATTACTTCAAATTCATATGAGTCACACAATATCAATTTAATTATTAGAGGGGAAATGAACGTCAGTAGGCCGGGACTAATCCCAGTAACTACCTACTTCAACATGGGTCGTCACCAAATAAATTAAGAGTAATGGCCAATATCGTTTTGCAGAACGTCCCTAGTGTGCACACCCCTCACTAATCTAATGGGTATCCGCAACGCACACCAATAGTATTAGGAGGAAGACAGTAAAGAGTTGTAACAGAATAAGAATCAAGTATTGTTCATCACCTATGGAGGATCCAAGTCCACAAGATAATTCCCTCAATAATATTTTCACTTTACGTGATTAATAGATTATAATAGTTATGACACGTCAGATGTCACATGAACACTACACACGAACATCTTTAGCTCAACAAATATTTTTCCCAACTTAATCACTTTATGGAATTATAATAATCAACGTCTATAATTCATAATAACCAATACATCCATCATTACAACATCGTATATAGTCACAATGTCAACTTATAATAAATGTTCGTAACATCATTAATTCACCAATTGTACCCATTAAATTACATTATTCATATTAGTATAGTTTTAATATGATGGTACGATAGTTACATTAACAAGTCCAACAGAAATCATACTAGGAAATACATATATTTATATCGTACGTAGAGAAAATAATACTACTACTACTACTACTACTACTAATAATAATAATAATAATAACTTTAGTCATACGAGTACTATTATTATTCATGTCATGTAATATATATCAAACTTAACATATAATCACATAGTTACATCCATTACACATCACATAAAATTTCTAACGGGATTCTAATTGTTGATAGACATTGTGAATTACCTCGAACGCATCCCAAGTATAGCAATATCTACTAAAAGTCGCCTTCTACGAAGTTTCCGTTTACAACAAATAATATTACCTAAAGTTAGTCACTTGATATAATATCCCGAAAAATAATTAACCAAAGTTACAAGATTAATAATTGACAAAGTTAAATAACCAAGGTTGAAAAGAATAATATTTTCCTCAAATAATGCTAACATACAAATTATTTCCCACTTTACACTACAATCAAAATTATTTCCCTTGATACCGTCCACGTAGGATTAAGACACAACAATTATTTTTTTTATTTGTTTAGGAAAAACCGCTACTTAAATTAGCGGTTTGTAAGGTAAACCGCTACTTTAAGTAGCGATATACAACAAAACCGCTATTTGAGATAGCGGTTCATTGATGCCATTATATCACTTCCTGTCTTTCTTTCTCACTCCTCTATTTCTCTCAGACTCATGCATAACTCCTCTTTCTCTCACTGTATCGATTTTCACGTGAATCCCCACTCGGCCACTCCTCTTCACCACCAGTCCACCACCACACACGTTCACAACCACCGTTGGCGCCGTCAAAGCTAAGTCGATTACCACTACGACACTACACACCATCTGTTGCAAGTCCACCACCATCCGCAACTCTTCGTGGCCGAAAAAATTATCATCCCTAAATGAAGTTTAATTGTCTGAAATAATTGAACAATTGATAATATAGGTATTCTATTGCATATTCAGTTGAAAGTTGTGAATTTAATTGTTAATTTGGGACTTGAATTAGTATTATATTTCTTGTTGGTAAATTTTGTGAATTTTGGCTTTTTGGAGTTGAATTGTTGCCGGTCTGTTTTGTGAATTTTGGGGTTGAATTATTGGAAAAGTGTGAATTTTTTTTTTAATATACTCACGAACAAAAACGCTACTTAAAGTAGCGGTTTACAATCCAAGTAAAACCGAGTAGCGGTTTTGTCTAAGAAAAAATAGAAGAAATTATTTTCTCAGTTGCCGTGTTGACATGGACGGTATCAAGGGAAATAATTTTGATTCTAGTGTAAAGTGGGAAATAATTTATATGTCAATATTATTTGGGAAAAAAATTCTTGAAAAGAAAGGAAAAAATTAAATTTTAAAACCTTTTACTTGGAAAACGTGACACTGTCACACTTTTGAAAGAAAAATTTTGTAAAAATACTTCATGTGACAGCAAGTCACAAATCCCATGTGAACTTGCTGCACATGTACACCTTTTTTTCCTTTTATTTATTTATTTAAAATCAAAAGGTTGAATTCCATAAAATAAGGAACTAAAGTTCCAGTTTTTGAGTACTGCTACTGCACGCAGACGAGAGACCAGAAGGAAGAGAGGAGAGAAGAAGAAGAAAGAAGAAGGAAGAAGAAAAGAAGGTCGGTCGGTTGCCGGTGCTCCGACTAATACTCCAGCAATGGTGCAGTTTCAATAAATCTGATTTTTGATTATTTTGTCAAAAAAAAAAAATCCGAAAAAGAGAATAAGGAAGATGAACTTACTCAAGGGAAATTTTCTGATTTGTGTAGTTTTGAAATTCGGTGGTAGAAGTATTTATAGCTTAGGGAGAAGTTAGGGTTATTCTAAAAGATAGGTCTTTAAATTCTGATATTTACCCAAAACCTATTCAAATTATATTTTCAGAATTTTCTTTCCTCTCTATTTTTATTTTGAACGGAAAAATCCGATTTACTAAAAAAAATATGATTTCGAAAATTTTATTTTTAAAGGATAAAATCTGGTATCAATAAAAAACGAATTTCCATAAAAATCTGATTATTATAATTTTATTTTTCAGAATTTTATATTTATAAAATCTTATTATAAAAAAATCAAACATAATAAAAATAGTTGTAAAAATATGGGATATTACATCTACTCCTCCTTAAAAGAAAGTTCGTCCTCGAACTTTAATGTTAACTCTTGCTACTCATATGAAAACAAAAAGTTAGTATCACATTCTACCCCCCTTAAAGAGTTTCGTCCCCGAAACTCAAGCATACCTGCTGAAAAAGTTCGGGATATCAGTTTTTCATATCATTTTCGGCTTCCCATGTAGCCTCTTCAGAAGTTTGACTTGACCATAACACCTTGACTAGTTTTACCGCCTTGTTCCGGGTACTTCTCATTTTGGTATCAAGGACCCTAATTGGGCGTTGTTCAAAGGATAAGGTCTCATCTAGTTCAATGGTTTCAGGTTGAATGATATGGGTAGGATCATGGACATATTTTCGAAGTTGAGACACATGAAAGACATTATGGACATTGGCTAACTCCATTGGTAACGCTAATCTATAGGCTACTTTCCCAATTCGCTCCAATATCTCATATGGTCCAATATAACGCGGACTCAACTTCCTTTTCCTACCAAATCTTATGACCCCCTTTGTTGGTGACCCTTTTGGCAAAGCCTTCTCCCCAACCTCAAATTCCATCTCCCTTCTATTCTGATCTACATAAGACTTTTGTCGATCTTGAGCTGCCCTCATATGCTCCTGAATAAGCCCAACTTGCTTCGTTGTTTCTTCAATCATCTCTGGCCCTAAAGTCACCGTCTCACTTATGTCACTCCAACACAAAGGACTCCTACATTTCCGCCCATACAATGCTTCATAAAGTGACATCTTTATGCTCGAGTGATAATTGTTGTTATACGAAAACTCTATAGTTGGCAAATGATCATCCCAAGATCCTCCAAAGTCTATCACGCATGCTCTCAACATATCGTCCAAAGTATGAATTGTTCTCTTTGTCTGCCCATCTGTTCCAGGGTGAAAAGTTGTACTAAACTTGAGTAGTGTCCCAAATGCTTGTTGTAACTTCTCCCATAACTTGGACAAAAATCTCGAGTCTCTATCTGAAACAATATCCTTTGGTACTCCATGCAGTCTCACAACCTCTTGCACATATGCACTAGCCAATTGCTGCATACTCCAAGTATCCTTCATTGCTATAAACCTGGCCGACTTTGTCAAGCGATCCACTATAACCCATATGGCATTCTTTGTTGACTTAGTAAGTGGTAATCCCATCACAAAATCCATTGAAACATTTCCATCTTGACACTTCTAAAGGTTGCATCATTCCACCAGGTCTCATATGTTGAATCTTCACTTTCTGACACGTCAAACACTTTGCAACAAACTCGGCAACTTCACGCTTCATGTTTTTCCACCAAAAATGCTGCTTCAAATCCTTTTAGTGCTTATCTCCTCTAGGATGCACAAAATATGGCGTATTATGAGCTTCTTCCAAAATCTTTCTTTTTAACTCCTCATCCTTAAGAACACACCATATTCCCTTGTACTTCACAACACCATTCTCATCGATGTCAAACTCAATGGCAACTCCATCTTCTTTCATTTTCCTGATCTTCACCATCCACTCATCACTACCTTGCTTCCCACGAATCTCATCGTATAAGGTGGGTTGCACACATAGTGCATTCAATTGAGCTTTCACTTGCCCTTGCTCCATGACTTCTAAAGTCATTCTCCTGAATTCTTCACACAATCTCTCAGACAACACCATCATGTTCATCATATGACTAGTCTTCCTACTCAACGCATCAACAACTTTATTCGCTTTACCCTCATGATACAATATCTCTTAATCATAATCCTTAATGAGTTCAAGCCATCTCCTCTATCTCATGTTCAACTCCTTCTGAGTAGATATATACTTCAGACTTTTATGATCAGTGAAAATCTTACATGACACACCATACAAATAATGCCTCCAAAATTTCAATGCAAACACTACCGCAGCTAACTCTAAATCATGAGTAGGGTAATTCTGTTCATAAGGCTTAAGTTGTCTCGAAGCATATCCTACCACCTTACCATGTTGCATCAATACACATCCTAACCCATTTTTAGAAGCGTCACTATACTCTTCTAATCCAAATGGTAACGTCAAAACTGGTGCTGAAGTAAGTCTTTGCTTCAATATTTGGAAAGCTTTCTCACACTTCTCATCCCACTGAAATCGAGTTGTTTTCTTCATCAAGTTTGTCAAAGGTTGAGCTACTTTTGAAAAATCTCGCACAAACCTCCTATAGTAGCCAGCAAGTCCTAAGAAACTTCTAATCTCCGTTACATTACTAGGTCGTGCCCATTCTGTCACTGCTTGTATCTTTGATGGATCTACGGCAACACCTTCCTTCGAAATCACATGACCCCAAAATGCTACTTTCTCAAGCCAAAACTCACATTTGGATAACTTAGCATACAATCTTTTCTCTCGAAGTATCTCCAAAACTTTCTTTTAATGACACTCATGCTCTTCTTTGTCCTTCGAATACACCAATATATCATCAATAAACACCACCACAAATCTATCCAAATACGGCTGAAAAGTCCTATTCATAAGGTCCATAAATGCATGACACTCATGCTCTTCTTTGTCCTTCGAATACACCAATATATCATCAATAAACACCACCACAAATCTATCCAAATACGGCTGAAAAGTCCTATTCATAAGGTCCATAAATGCTGCAGGTGCATTAGTAAGTCCAAATGGCATCACTGTGAACTCATAATGCCCATACCTCGTACGAAACGCCGTCTTTGGTATATCTTCCTCCGTAATTCTCAATTGGTGATACCCATATCTCAAATCAATCTTAGAGAAAATTTCAACACCCTTAAGTTGATAAAATAAATCCTCAATCCTAGGCAATGGGTACTTATTCTTTATTGTCACATTGTTCAACTCCCTGTAATCTATACACAACCTCAAGGTTCCATCATTCTTTCGAACAAACAACACTGGTGCTCCCCAAGGTGAAACACTTGCCTAATGTGCCCTTTCTAGCTCCAACAATTCCTCCAATTGTACTTTCAACTCTTGCATCTCTGCAGGTGCCATCCTATATGGTGCCTTAGAAATAGCTCCAGTCCCAGGCACTAGGTCAATTTTAAAATCCATTTCTCTCACTGGCGGCATCCCCGGAATTTCTTCTGGAAAAACATCTTGGAATTCTCTCACCACATGTATCTGAGATATTTCTCCCTCCTCAACACTCACATCTTTCACATGGCATAAATAGATGGGGTAGCCCTTCTTAATATAGGTTTTGAATGACATGGCTGACACAATACAAACTCCAGGTTTAGAAACAATTCCTTGGTAGGATATTCTATTTCCCTTGGCCCCCTAAGAAACACCTTTTGGGTATGACACTCTATCCTAGCCCTATACTTAGCAAGTCAATCCATCCCCAATATTACATCAAAGTCGGGTAGGTCAAACTGAATAAGATCAGCAGGCAAATCAGATCCTAATATGGTAATAATGGGTATCATGTCTTGGTATAGGGAACTACAAGGAACTACTTCTTCTGAAGGTATAGTTATGAAAGTTTGACACAAGTTTGAGGGGTTTAAACCTAACTTTTCAACAAATGAACTAGCTATGAAAGAATGAGACGCCCCAGAATCAAAAAGCAAATAAGCAGGGTTAGAGTTTACGAGAAAGTACCCGTCACAACATTGGCGTTGGTGTCTGCTTCATTCTGGTTCATAACATAGATTCTTCCATTGTTGCCTCGAGCGCCATTTCCATTGCCATTCTGATTGTTGTTCCCTCCATTTGCTCGATTGTTATTCTGGCCATTATGCTGAGTATTGTTCCCTCCTTGAGCATTCGAAACTTGACCCTGGGAGTTGTTATTGCTATAGGGACGGTTGTTGTTGTTGTTCTGGTTCTGACTAGGTCCATAACCATTCTTATTCCCTCCATTGTTCCCGTTCTGTCCATTATTCTGACGCTTGGGACACTGATTAGCCTTACGCCCTTTCTCTCCACAAGCATAGCAAGTTATTGGGTCTCCTTGACAGGTAAATCTTGGTTGGCTTTTATTACACTTCCTACAAGTAGGATTCTGGGTACGGGATCCCTGCTGGTTTGATCTCCCTTGACCTTGGTAATTGCTACGATTTCCTTGATAATTACCACCACCATTATTGTGATTATTGCCCCCATTATTATTGTTACCTCCATATCGAGGTTTCTTGTCTTTCCCATGGTCATTTTGGTTGTTAGGTGGGTCTTTTCTCTTATTCCTCCCCATAACTTCCTCTTTACGCCTCAAAATTCTCTCAATATTAGAAGCCTTAGCATAAGCCTCCTGAAAAGTTGTAGAAGTTGCTCCTCCATGTTTGGTTTGAATTCTAAATGCTAACCCATCCTCAAACTTTTGAGCCTTGGTTCTCTCATCTGGCACAACAGTAGGACAAAATCTAGCCAACTCATTGAACTTTTGGGCATACTCTTGCACAGACATGGTACCTCCCTGGTTAAATCTAGTGAACTCATTGTATTTCTGCCTCCTAATCTGTTCAGGGAAAAATCTATCCTTAATAGCAACCTTAAAAGCATCCCAATTAAAGTTTTCCTGAGCTCTAACAATAGGTCATTGACTCTCCCACCAAGTGTCTGCATCCCCCCTCAAATAAAAGGTAGCTTGGTCTACTTTTTGAGCTTCAGGTGTCCCAGTAGCAATGAATAACTTATCAAAGTCTCTTAGCCATTTCTCTAAGAGTAAGGGGTCTTCCTTTCCTACAAAGATTGGAGGTGTAATGGTTGCTAATTTTTTTGCCATAGCAACTTCTGGGTCATGATCTCCACCATTATTTTTGTAACACTAAACCCATACATTGGGAAAGTTGTTCAAGAGATCTCAACCTCTCAAGCAGTTGTTCAGGGTTTTCAACCATTTGATCAAAAGTTCTCCTACGAGATCTAGTGTATACTTGATAGGTTTGCATACAATTCCTGCACATTAGCATTGGTATTACTACAACTATTCATCCATACATGGTTTTGCACATAAGTTTTACTCTTGCAATGAGTCGACATCTTGCCATCTAAACACATAAAAAAAAAAGACAAGAAAATAAATAATTAATAAGCACCTTAAATAAGTGCTCTCGCATTAAAGCACATAAACCCTTTTCGATCCCACTCTCACAATTTATTTTAATGTTTATTATTTAATTCTTGTATTATTTAACCTTAGACTTATAATTATTTAAAACATTTTATTAACTCCTAATTTATATTAATTTATTATAGCCTAAGCTCTGAATACCAATTTGTAACACCCCAAAACTTTGGTTTAAAAACTTCATAAAACATTCATTTTTCAACTAAATATCTTACCAAACCTTTAGGGTGTTACCGCCGCATCTATTGTTAAAAATAAATGCAAGGCTAATTACCAAATTAAAATTAAACTTACAATGCGAAACATCAAAATAAACCAATCTAAATTGTCTAACTTAAACCAATTCAAAACTAAACAATCCCAAATAACAATACTATAATATTTATTAAAGTAGGTGAACTTAAAACTATAAGTTCGCTCATTCCTGCAGCGTAGTCCCTTTTTTACCAACATTCACAATATAAATAGGAAAAGAACAAAGAAAAACAAATATACAAAAATTAGCGAAAGTTAAGTAATTACAACTCCATCCCGTATAATAATAATAGTTATATTTTGAAAATAGTTTTATAACATCATACAGACAAGTATATAATACAATACATACAAGTATAACATAATACAGACAAGTATATAATACACTTAATCAATTTAATTACTTCAAATTCATATGAGACACACAACATCAAATTAATTATTAGAGGGGAATTGAACGTCAGTAGGCCGGGACTAATCCCAGTAACCACCTACTTCAACATGGGTCGTCACCAAATAAATTAAGAGTAATGGCTAATACCGTTTTGCAGAACGTCCCTAGTGTGCACAGCCTTACTAATCTAATGGGTATCCGCAACGCGCACCAATAGTATTAGGAGGAAGACAATAAAGAGTTGTAACAGAATAAGAATCAAGTATTGTTCATCACCTATGGAGGATCCAAGTCCACAGGATAATTCCCTCAATAATATTTTCACTTTACGTGATTAATAGATTATAATAGTTATGACACGTCAAATGTCACAATGAACACTACACATGAACATCTTTAGCTCAACAAATATTTTTCCCAACTTTATCACTTTATGGAATTATAATAATCAACGTCTATAATTCGTAATAACCAATACATCCATCATTACAGCATCGTATATAGTCACAATGTCAACTTATAATAAATGTTCGTAACATAATTAATTCACCAATTGTACCCATTAAATTACATTATTCATATTAGTATAGTTTTAATATGATGGTACGATAGTTACATTAACAAGTCCAACATAAATCATACTAAGAAATACATATATTTATATCGTACGTATAGAAAATATTACTACTACTACTACTACTACTACTACTACTACTACTACTATACTAATAATAATAATAATTATAATAATAATAACTTTAGTCATACGAGTACTATTATTATTCATGTCATGTAATATATATCAAACTTAACATATAATC
Source organism: Beta lomatogona (assembly GCA_947646795.1). NCBI lineage: Eukaryota > Viridiplantae > Streptophyta > Magnoliopsida > Caryophyllales > Amaranthaceae > Beta > Beta lomatogona. Next base: position 119,618 of record CANSNZ010000754.1, on the reverse strand, counting down.
ACCTAGTTAGATCCACTTACACATCACATAAAATTTCTAACGGGATTCTAATTGTTGATAGACATTGTGAATTACCTCGAACGCGTCCCAAGTATAGCAATATCTACTAAAAGTCGCCTTCTACGAAGTTTCCGTCTACAAAAAATAATATTACATAAAGTTAGTCACTTGATATAATATCCCGAAAAATAATTAACCAAAGTTACGAGATATTGACAAAGTTAAAATAACCAAGGTTGAAAAGAAAGGAAAAAAAATTAAATTTTAAAACTTTTTACTTGGAAAACGTGACACTGTCACACTTTTGAAAGAAAAATTTTGTAAAAATATTTCATGTGATATCAAGTCATAAATCCCATGACTCCTCAAAAAAAAAAAAAAAAAAAGTCATAAATCCCATGTGAACTTGCTGCACATGTACACCTTTTTTTCCTTTTATTTTTTTGATTAAAATCAAAAGGTTGAATTCCATAAAATAAGGAACTAAAGTTCCAGTTTTTGAGTACTGCTACTGCACGCAGACGAGAGACCAAAAGGAAGAGAGGAGAGAAGAAGAAGAAAGAAGAAGGAAGAAGAAAAGAAGGTCGGTCGGTTGCCGGTGCTCCGGCTAATACTCCGACCATGGTTAAGTTTCAATAAATCTGATTTTTGGTTATTTTGTTAAAAAAAATCAGGAAAAGAGAATAAGGAAGATGAACTTACTCAAGGAAAAATTTATGATTTGTGTAGTTTTGAAATTCGGTGGTAGAAGTATTTATAGCTTAGGGAGAAGTTAGGGTTTCTCTAAAAGATAGGTCTTTAAATTCTGATCTTTACCCAAAACCTATTCAAATTTTATTTTCAGAATTTTCTTTCCGCTCTATTTTTATTTTGAACGGAAAAATCTGATTTACTAAAAAAAATATGATTTCGAAAATTTTATTTTTAAAGGATAAAATATGGTATCAATAAAAAACGAATTTCCATAAAAATATGATTATTATAATTTTATTTTATTTTTTAGAATTCTATATCTATAAAACCTTATTATAAAAAAATCAAACTTAATAAAAATAGTTGTAAAAATTTGGGATATTACATCTACTCCTCCTTAAAAGAAAGTTCGTCCTCGAACTTTAATGTTAGGGATCATTTGGTTCACAAAGGGGAAAGGGAAAGGGTTTAAGAAAGGGAAAGGAGAAGAATAGAAAGCAAAACCTTTAGATTTAATAGGTTGTTTGTTTCAAAATAGGTCAAGAAAATCCTAATATATAACCACCCCCTCTACCACCACCACCACCACCGCCACCGCAATTCTCTTTCAAATTAAACAACAGTGTCGGGTCGCGTTCCCCCTTCTCCGACGTCGTCGCTCCCCGTCCCCCCTTCCGACGTCGTCGCCTCCCTTCCCCACTTCCTACGCTGTCGCCTCCTTTCCCCACTTTCGACGCCGTCGTCCCCCTCTCCTCTCTTACAACGCTTCTTTTCTCTCTCTTCTTCCCTTCTTTCGTCGTTGTTTGGTGATGTTATGGTAAGTTACGGGTGGTCTTTTTCAGCGACTTAGGTGGGGTTTCGTAAATGGTGAGTAGGCTTTTGGTGGTGGTGGTGAGTATTTTGCTGGCGGTGGTTTGGTAAGTGATGGTGCGATGTTGGTGTCGGTGAGGGTAGCAGTGGTGTCGGTGAGCGAGGCTGGCAATGGTGAGGGTGGCGGTAATGAACCTGGTGAGGGTGGCGGTGGTGGAGTGGTGCTGGTAGTGGCATAGTGCGTTGGACAGTGGGTGTACAGTGGTGTATTGGTGGCTTAGGGAAAGGGAATTGAAATACATAGGGGGAGGTGGAGAATCATAGTAGAGGAGTTTGGGGGTAAGGAGAGGGTAAAGGGAATGATTAAAATGACAATACAAACAACATCAAAGGAAATCAGCCCAATTGATTCTCTTACCCGCCCTTTCCTAAATACCCAATACCAAACGCCCCCTTAACTCTTGCTACTCATATGAAAACAAAAAGTTAGTATCACAAATTCACTGTAAACCGTCCAATCTTCGATCTTGGATATAAGAAAAAAAAAAACAAGAAAAGCATTTTAAGAAAAAGAGAAGGAAATCTTTATTTTTATTTCGAGGGATAGAAGTTCATCATGGAAGGAGGAAGTTTATTATAAACCTAAAATAAACCAAAAAATAAAATAAAAACCAAGATTAAGGCTTTCCCACTAGTATAAATGATAGAAGCCCCTCCAAGATTATTAATGGAGGCTATGGTTTGAGAGGGGGGGAAGAGATAGGGAAAAGAAGTTGCCTTGAAATTTTTTTACTAGTTATTAGGCTCGAACTATGTTCGGGGTATACTTATGTATTACGTTTTAGTAGTTCAAGACACCTAATGTTATTTATGAGGGTTCTCTATCATTCGATCCAAACGATTACAAAGTTCAGGGCAATAATATTTCATATCAATTTTGTAAAATTTAATTGGAATTTTTTATTTATTCAAATTTTTAATCATGCATCAAAATATTAAATAATTGGCATTAAATGTCGTATCTTGGTGGTAGATTAGAGATCGTAGTTTGGTGATAAGATTGTAAGCATTTTGATAATTTTCTAGAGAAATGTCTTGTTAGAGATGATATGGAACTATGTGAGCACTTGAAAGTAGGGGTGTTCAGAAGGAAAAAAAAGAAAAAAAACCAAAGCAGAAAAACCCTTCCAAAAAACTCGAAAAATCGGTCAAAATGGGAGGTAACCATATCGAAAATTTAGGAGTTAATGGTTCGCTATCGAGTAGGTAAAAATAATGGTTAAACCATAAGATTACAGTTATGATTGTTTTCAAAAAAACTAACCTAAATATCGAATATTTTTATTCTATTAATTATTTAATTACTCTTCACTTTTTCTAGAAAAGTTAGTTTAATTAGTTAAAGTTTTTTGTCAAAAACAACCTTTTAAAAGTGTCATTTTGTGAGAAACAACCTTATACATTTTTTTTTTTGTGAGAAATAACCTTTAAATTCGATTTTCTTGTCAGATCAGACCACTCGACCATTTTCAGACATTGACTTGACTTTTTCGGCCTTGACTTTTTTTTACCCCCTTCCCTCTCTTTTATTTTTGTTGGAGTTTAATTTCCCTCCAATTTCTTTCTTATATAACCACTTCTTCCCTCTCTTCCCTCTCTTCCACACTTAACCACTTCTTCTTCTCTCTCTTCCACACTTAACCCCAAATCGAAAATTTCCCAAAGAAATCCCTAAATCTTTTTTGCTCCTGTATTTTAGGGTTCTTCCATTGGTAAGTTTAGGGTTCTTCAATTGGTAAGTTTAGGGTTCTTCTTCTCAATTAATTAATTCCCCATCCCCGAAATCGATGAGAATAGGCAGCAGCAGCTGCTTTCGATTGCGCTTGTGCCTGCGCCATAGCATGAGCTTGAGCTTGAGCTTGAGCTTGAGTTTGGGCATGGGCCAGTTGTTGAAACTGTCCTTGAAACCCAAACCCAAACCGAGGTTGATTTTGTGCTCGACCTTGGGATGATGATGATGATGATGGGTTAAAAATAGGGGGTAAATTATGGTTTACCATTCCAGCATTTCCAAATGAGGATGACATTGAACCCCCAAGATTCTTGGGTTGATTATTGTTTGTATTTACTGACATCCCAAAAAATACTCACTAACAAACAACACAAAAAAAAACAAATTCCGCGCTAATTTCCTATTCTATGTTCTCTAATTTCCCAACTTCATATAAAACAGAAAATACAAATCAAAGACTGGAAATTGAAAAATTCAAAATTTTAACTCATCACTCGCACATTAAATTACAAATTCAAGTTTCCTGAAGATCCCTCAACTTAAATTTCCCAGAACAAATTGATCATCAACTCCTTGATGCGACAAGTACAAAGAATTGAACTTCAATTGGAGAAGAAATTAAGAGTGTTTTTCAGATCTAGGGTTTAAACGGAATAACCCTAGGTCGGAAATTAAAGCATCAATTGATGAGAAGCGAAAAAAGAAAGATGGGAAATTCGATAGAAAAAAAGGGTTTTTTTTTCGTTTTCTCGATCTTGCAGATGAAGTAGAAGTGAGAGGGAAGGGGAGTGAGAGAGAGAATGCAGAGAGCAGAGAACTTCAGTGTTGGAAACAAGGCGGGGGTTCTGGCTTCAGCTAGGTTCCAAGGAAGTGAAAGAGAGGAGAGAGAGAGAATGATTTTTTTAGGTTTGAAATAGGGTGGGTTTATAAGAACAAAATTGGAAGGAAAAAGAGAGGGAAGGGGGTAAAAAAAATTCAAGGCCGAAAAACTCAAGTCAATGCCGGAAAATGATCGAGTGGTCTGATCTGACAAGAAAATCGAGTTTATAGGTTGTTTCTCACAAAAAAAAATTATAAGGTCGTTTCTCACAAAATAACACTTTTCAAAAGGTTGTTTCTGACAAAAAACTCAATTAGTTATTACTAAGTGTTTGCATTTATACAAATACTATAAAATTATAGAAGTGGCTCAGTGCGTGCCATTATCCTACTTCTACTAGTACTAAAATTCTTTTCTTATATGCATTTTCTTAAAACCTTTTTACAATATGCATACTCTATTATAGAAGTGGCTTAGTGTGTGCCATTACCTACTTTTACAGTAAAGACGAGTACATTAAAGCCTTGTTTGGCACCATCGTTTTAGGTAGCGGGTAGAGTCTAGACTAGGTGAATGCTACTTGGGACTTTTAATAGTGTTTGGCAAGGTAGTGTTTGTACTTTGTAGTCGAGGTTAGAGGTTAGAGTAGCGATTATATAACTATTGAGAAGCGCTGGTAATACTAACGTTTCGTTGCTATACAACAAAGGCTTTATTTCTTCTTTTTATACTTCGTCTTTTTTCCCTAAAAGCTAAATTCATATGATCCATATGATATACTCCTGTGCTGATGAGCTTAAGATATAAAAGTACAAGACAACAAGAACGTAATTTTAAATTTGCTTATTAAACCCCCCCTCTCTCTCTCTATCTCTCTATCTCTCTCTCTCTTAGTAAGTGTCATTTAAAGGTTTCATAATGGTACAATATTTTCTAAGGGTTGAAAATTATCCTAGAATTTTTAATGTATGATTATCATTGTTCAAGAGTCATGTACTCAACTTTATGAGTAGTTTCATTAGAAAAATAAGCATTGAACTTAACTATGAAACTAATTAAGCCAAGTGTTGTAATTAATTCCATAACTAAATATATCCCTTATTGTTTTCAATTCCAGCAGGTACTTTTGCCAAACACTTATGATTTAAACAACTATTTTAAAACTGACAACTAACAGCTACTAACTGATAGCTAACAACTACTAACTAACAGCTAACAGCTACTCAAACAGCTAACAACTACTACAACAGCTAAGGGTGTTCATAATTGGGTACCCACTTTTGCGGGTAATGGAAAAGTTGGCCCATGACCCGGCCCAGAAAAATCGGCCGAGTCATAGGATACTAGAAGAATTGAAACAAGCATCTATGATTCCTACACTAGTGGGAAAAACATCAAATTTCACAAAACAACTGATCTGGTTTAGGATAAACCAGAGCAGTAAAGTTCAATTGGCCCGGTTGCAAAAAGGCCCGGATCAGTTAATAGGATGAATTTTGCACAAAAAACGTGACCCAGATGGATTCCCTCCCTCACTCACTAACGGATCCAGTGGGAGAAGAGGTCGGATCTGTTAGTGGGCTAGGCCTTAATAAAAACACGAGCCCTCCTCACTCCTCTACCTTACAGCTTCACTCGTCCTTCCCTAGGGTTTCTTTTTTTGTAAAATGTAAGATATTATATTACCAAAAAAGCAATCAAAGTTCCATCAAAACACTAAACACCTCAACCAAACACGAAAACAACAACAAACAAAACAAAACAACCTACAACATGAAGGAAACAGAAAACCAAACAACTAACTATTACAGCTCATTTCCAAACTTTCAAACCAATCCAGATCTTCATTGGTCCATCTATGATCAATTCTGCACAGTAGTTGTAATAGCACAATAATAACTCTTCTGGCGTCTCTTGCTTCTATATTTCCTCCCCCACTTTTTCCTTGTTGTGTAAAGGTATTCATCTGCATTAATTTTAATGTTAAGCCATCCCATGACACCAGTGCATATCCTCCTGCTGAAATGACATCTAAAAAATAGATGTGAACAAGCATCAATGCCTGTTGGAAAAAGTAAGCATTGAGTATCAGTACATAAACCTGCTGCTGCAAGTCTTTATCTTGTTCTCACTCTCCTCAAAGCTATCATCCATGCAATAATAAAAGTTTAGGTATGTTATAAGCTGACCGTACCCAGTTATGCCATTGCACAGACTCAAATTGACCATTTAACCTGTAACACCCCAGAATTTCAAAGCGGAAAAGAAAGAAATAATAATAGTATTAATAGGACGATGGCGGAAACATCGTCTTCTGGGAATGTCACTACTACAAGAATAGTGTTTAAATAACTAAGTGATAAAAACAAACATAAGTAAGTACTATAAGCAAATTAATTACTTAGATTAAAATCGAAATGAGAAAACTATCTCAAACTAAAGAGAAGTCTAGAACTAAAACCCCTAATAGATTATTTCTCGCATCTCAACCCGAGCCCAAAATCAAAGAAAATCCCCATCAACAAAACCTGCAAAATATACAACAAATATCCACAATCAGTGGGGAGTAACTAGCACTTCTCCCAGAACAAAAGAAATCAAAGCATGTTTCAGACATAGATTAATAAGAAAGGAAAGCATAAAGTCAAGTCAACTACAATATGCATCCACTTCCATATAACTCACAAATAACGCAAATGAATAATAAATAGCAAGTGAGTTGGATAAAAATAAATAAATCATCTCAAGAGTACTTTTATAAAAATAAAATATAGGTAAAACAAGTTATTGAGTCAGAAACCGAACGCTAGTGAATCGCAATTCACTTCCTAAGGTTTGTCAGATTGCAATCTACAGGTCAGTCTATGGGCTTACGTTCCCCACTGCCTGTGTCTAAGAATGGCCAAACTCCCGATGCAGGGTAGAACACGCAGAATTCCCTGACCTCTCGGACGACAACAATTAACCCAGGTGTACCCCTAGTTCGCAAACCAGGTGGTTGGCATGTTCTTCATCGGGGACTACATCTATCCCACCGGATGTTCTTATCTCAAAATAAAATCATAAATATCATCAAAGTATCATTCATCTCAAAAATATTCGTCAAAAGGGATGCCACCCGGCCTTATACCTATAATTCATCAAAAGTAATTTTTCAAAAATCTTCAAAGTAGTAACTTACAAATTTACAACAAATATCTCCAACCACAATACTTTAAACATCACTAAGCATCAACAATGATAGTGAAATAGTTTTTACAGCACTAACAACATCAATAAAAAATGCATCACCAATTAACTCCAAGGCTTATTAAATAAATGAATAGTACACAATTAATCATTTTTACATAAATCAAACATAAACATAATGATACCAATAATACTTACAGCAACCTACTAAACACCAGCATCCAAGAACATAAAAGATCGCAAATTATTTCTGATTAACAAGCTCTCAAATAATTTAAATGAGTATCCTCAATTTCACAACAAAAACCCAATAATAATTATTAAACTAATAAGTTCGAGCAGTAAAATCACACAAAAATTATCATATGACTCTAATGGATCTACTGACATGGTACAAATTTTATTTATAATTTTCGGACTCCAAAAGTAATTTTAAAAGTTAATATACAGATTACTCAATAAAGCCAATATAATAACTAAAAATATAAATAAACGCCCAAAAATTACCAAAAATTTACACAACATGAATAAACTCACAGAAATACATATTATACAAAGAAATGAATTTTTCGGCCTCTAGAAATAATTTTCATGATTTATATACTGACAGAAAAGAAATTGCAAAAACAGATATATCAATTAAATAAACCAGTACAAAGTAGGCAAAAATTATTCTAAGGCATGGGATACATACTACGCATACAAAATGATCTAAGAAAAATAATTTCAGTAATTAAACATCCGTTTAATAATTATTATGCAATTTAACCAAAAACGCACAAAACACCAATTAAATCAAATAAATACCAAAAATCATACGAAAATTATTTTTTCTCTTTACAGTAATCATACAGCGTGCATCAAGTATATTCATGTCAAATTTCATCAATAATTTCATTCAAAAAAGTATTTTAAATAATTCCTAGCGTAATAATCTAATACTGAATAATACCCTAATCACTATGGTTCTAAGATAACTACTAGTTACCTGGAACGTCGAGAGGAAAGCTGAGTCTAAAGAGATAGTTAAGAGCTACGCATACAATCCAATTCCTCTTCTAACCCCAAGGCACAACGAACGAGAATTGAAGCAACCAGTGACTAGGCATTTTCTTCTTGAACGTTGATAAATCTCATGTCACACTGCTCTGTTCCGACCATGATTCCCGGTGATAAAAAGCTCAGATTCTAAATCGCTCTGGTAAGAGTGTATAACAAGATGTTATAAACGTTCTATCCAAATTTGAAGACGATCCAACGGTTAGATCTCCGGCTACGGTTATTTTCGTGAAGGTGTGACAGGAAAAACCGGGTTGAACCTTTCTATTCTTTTCCTCTTCCTTTTCTCTCTTTCTTTTCTTGAAAACGGTGAGGGTTAAATGCAAATGATGCTGAACTTCCTTTAATAAAAATCAGAATTTTATGGCAAGGAAAAATGAAGGGTTTAGGAGAAATTATTAGGGGGGTTATGGGGGTTACAATCTACCAAGAGTCACCAATTAAAAGAAATGAAATAAAAGAGGAGAAACTTCTTCCTTCTCCCTCCCCATAGCCGGCTGTCCAAGCCCAAGTACACCAAGAAGATTTCGGCCCAAGTCATCAAAGGCCATGCATCAAAAGTCCGTCACGCGATAAATCGATAAATTCCTAAATCGCGCCTAAACTTTGAAAATACTTAATAATGAAAATAACTCTAATAAATTATATTATAAATGTAAATATAATAAACACATTAACACGCCACATGCGATGCAACATTTCATCACTCAAATCGGTCCAACATTGTTACAAAAACGCTACGCGGCAAAAAAAAAATGCATCCTAAACGCCTAAATAAATAACGAAACTAATATAACATTTAAAATAAATAACTAAAAACTTAAAATAAATATATATACATATATCACATCATATAAATATATATACACATTTTCACAACACGTTCCAAAATAATCTAAATAATAAATTATTTATTTTTACGAAAAATATCATTTTAATGTAAACAAACACCAAAAATAAGGGTGAAAATTACGGGGTGTTACAAGTCTTTATCTTGTTCTCACTCTCCTCAAAGCTATCATCCATGCAATAATAGAAGCTTAGGTATGTGAAAAGCTGACCGTACCCAGTTATGCCATTGCACAGACTCAAATTGACCATTTAACCACTTATATCCTTCCTTAGATAAGTACTTCCTACTGCCATCCAGCCATCTATTCTCAGCATCATACCCCCCTCTAACTAGCTCCTTCACCTTACAAATGTTCTTCCACCCCCAACTAGCATAAGTGCATCACTGGGTGGTTGGTACCCCCACCAATCAGAATCTTGAATGTAAATGGTATGAACCCGTTTAATCCACAAAAGGTCCTCCTTTTGAGCAACTTACCAAACATATTTGCCCATTGCAGCAACATTCCAAGTCAGACAGTCCCTGATCCGTAGGCCACCATTCCTCTTTGGCAAGCACACCTTGTGCCATGCTATGGGAGGAGGTCTATGCAGGTACTCCTTGCTTTCCCATACAAAGGCTCTACACAGTTGAGTAATTCTCAACATCACATTTTTAGGCAACAAAAAAAATTTGAGCCTAAAAAGTATGCAAACTGATTAAAACAGCATTAACAAGAGTGACCCTAGCAACATATGATATATGCCTTGAACTCCAGCATAAAATCCTCTTGAGCATTTTATCCACAATAATGTCACAATCTGCCTTTGTCAACTTTCTAGCATTAATAGGCATCCCCAGATACCTAAAAGGAAATTCCCCTCTCTTGAACCTAGTAGCTTGCAAAATTCTTTCTGCAACTTCATCTTTAACATTCCCAGAATACACAGCTGTTTTCTCATGGCTAGCATGTAACCCTGAAACCTCAGCAAAAGCAATCATAGCTCTTTTTAACAAAATTGCATATTGCACCTTCCCCTGATAAAATAACATCAAATTATCAGCAAAAATCAAATGACTTATTTTCAGGGGATCACATTTATAATGAAAAGCAAAAGCCTCCTTTTTACTCATCACACTCATCAGCCTAGAAAGATATTCCATTGCCAGCACAAATAGAAGAGGTGACATTGGATCACCTTGTCTGATACCCTTCTTTCCTTGAAAGAAACCACATAAACTGCCATTGATACTCAAAGTGAAAGAAGGGGAAGTAACACACAACATTATCCAATCAATGAATAATCCTCCAGCAAATGAATCATAGGCTTTTCTCAAGTCTACTTTTATTGTGCATCTAGCAGGGCCATTCTTCCTCCTATATTGCTTCATAATATCCCGACAAAGAAAGATATTATGAAGTATAACTCTATTTTACACAAAAGCACTCTGCACCTGATTAACTAGATCTGGGAAAATCTCAGTCAATCTACTACAAATCATCTTGGAAATAATCTTATACAGGACATTATAGCAAGCTATACTATTCACAACCACACCTTCTCTAATTACAGTCTTACTGACTTTCTTCTGAGTATACTATTGTTGACCAAGCAAACCTTTATAATATTGCAAGAAGGCCTCCTCAAGCTTATTTTGATCTTCCGCCCACACACCATTCATATCTTGAATCCTATAGATATGATTATGTGCTCTTCTCTTCTTTAAACATGCATGGAAGTATGCAGTGTTTGCATCCCCTCCTTTGATCCATTCACCTATCACCTTCTGCTGAAGAAAACTATTCCTAACCTTGTTCAGCCTATGATACTGCTATCTAGCTTCCTCTTTTGGTGCATCAACTCAACATTGCTAATGTCCAAATGTACCTTCTCCTACGCTACTAACATAGCCTTTTGAGCAAAATCTGCCTGTTGTTCTATATCCGAAAAGTGCTCTTTATTCAACAACTTCAGTGCTTGCTTCATCTTCTTGAGTTTTGACACAACTTGAAACATAGGATGCCCTTGAACATCCAGTTGCCACCCTTCATGAACCACATCCAAAAATTTATCAGATTGGGTCCACATGTTAAAAAACCTAAAAGGTTTAGGCTTACTAACAATATGTGAATCCAATCTAATTATGCAAGGATAATGATCTGAAACTCCTTCAGTAAAGAAAGTTGCAGTTGACAGCTCATGCCGCACAATCCATTCATCATTCACTAAGACTCTATCAATCTTAGAGAAGACCCTATCATCACCCTCCTGCTTGTTTGACCATGTATAAAAAGGACCCTGACTCACATGTTCATGTATACAACAGCTCCTAACACACTTCCTGAACTTCTCCACCTCATCAAGAATCACATTAGACCCAACTCTATCATTAAGATTGAGTACATTATTAAAGTCTCCACAAACAAGCCAAGCTCCATTCAAAGAACCACTGAGTCTAAACAAAGCCTTCCACGGGACCATTCTCTCATCAGCCTTGTTAGAACCATAGACCACTGTTAACCAAAAGCTTCTCCCTGAACTAATATGAATGATTTTACTATGGATGAATTGAGAATGACATTCAATAACATCCACACTGAACCTACTGGGAATCCAAACAAGGCAAATTCTGCCACCTGAATGATGCTGATAGTTAGTGACAACACTCCAAGCACTACAAATTCTAGGGTAAACCTTTGCAAAATTCACAGGTCTCACCCTAGTTTCAAGAAAACCAAACAACCCACACACATGATGACTTAGAAACCATCTAATGTCTCCATGCTTGTTAGGACTGTTCATCCCCCTCACATTCCAAAACCCAATACTATCCATTGGGGGAAATTACTACTTTTGACCCCTACACTTCATCCCTCTACACATCAGCATTACCATGTTCTGTAACCAATGTATGCTCTGCTGTTTTGCTTGTACCAGTTTGAGTAGGAACAACCTCCTTCTCCCCACCAATGCCAGCTGGTACATAGACTTCATTCTCCTCCATTATTTCATCCTCCTTAGGATTTTCAGTGATTGTTGCAAGAGTGCTCCTATTAACACCAGAGTTCACAACCTGAGGCTGTTGCACTGTCTTCTGAACCCATCTGTTCAGTGGCTGGATTTTACTCTTGGCAATTTCAAACCGTTTCTTCCTACATTGCTCCATAGTGTGACCTATACCACCACAATTTGAGTATTTAATAGGTTTACACTCATAGTAAACCTGTTGATGAGTCAAAATGCCCTTCTCATTCACAAAACTGATTTCATTTGGAAATGATTGATTGATAGAAACCTCCACTAGCACACAAGCATAAGATATCATCTTTTTTGTGTTGTTGCTCTATCAGACCTTATAGGTGTACCAACCAACCCAGCCAACTTATTTAAAGAAGTTTAGCCCCAATACTTCAATGGCAACCCCACAAATCTAATCCATGTTGGCACAACAGTCACATCTTCAGCATACAAATCAAGATCTGGAGTTCATTCCTTCACAATGATTGGTTTCCCATCATATAGGATTGGACCTACTTCCAATGCTTTCACCTTCTCATCTATTGTTCTAAATCGAACCATGAACACTCCCTTATCCCTTATTACAACCTTCTCCACCCCAAACTTTCTCCAAACTTTTCTTATAAACCCATCCACTATACGAAATGGAGGTTTAACCCCCAATATATAGCAGACTACAGCTGATTTCCAGTAATCAATCTCAGGTTGAACATCATCCAGAGTAATATGAACTGAATTTTCAATATTATCAATATGATTATGTTCATTATGAGTTACTAGAGTCTGTGTTAAATCCAAAACCTCTTCCTTGATATGGCTAAATAAAGATTGTCTCCAATTATTATGTCCAGAATTCCTAGTATTACTAGCAAGTTGTTGCATAGGGTGAGGGGAAGGATTCACCTGATTCGCAATAGATTGACGCATTGGAGTTCGAATTGAGGAAATCCAGTTTGCAACATGAGACCTAGCTGCTTCAAAACTCTCATTATCCATTCTGGATGCATTTAAATCCACAGACGCATTCGATTCCTTATCATTCTCATCATCAGATGTCCAACTCAACGCAGCAACTTCCGAAATTTCGTTCACATTTTTGTGTTTCTTCGTATCATTCGTTTGTGGCTTCTTCATAATCTGAACATGATTCTTCGCTTTCTGTCCACCATTTCCCTTTTTTGCTCCTTTCCCCATGGATCCAGTAAGTGCTGAAGAACAAAGCTGAAAAAATCAATGGAACAGTGAAAATTCAAAATTCTAGATAGAAGGAATAGTTTCTCTCTCTAGACGCCATTACCATAACTTAACTTCCCTAGGGTTTTTTCCCTCCTCCCTCAACCTCACTCATCTCCCTCAGCCCTCACTCCTTTCTCCTCTCTCGTGTCTCCTCTATTCTCTCTATTTAACGCACAACCTACATCTCTTCCCCTCGCCTCGCCGACAGTACAACCGACATCTCCTCCCCTCGCCTCGCCGACATCGCACAACCGACATCGCCCTCTTTCTCTTCTTCTTCTTCCCATTTTCACCAACACCACCATCAGCGAAAATGGATTTCCTTCTCTCCATCTTCACCGGCTTTCATTGCGTTCATGAGTGAAGACCAACAACGACACTCGATTCTCGATTAGCTTTACCTTCAACGAAAATGGGTTCGTTTTATCTGAAATTGGGTTCGTTGTTATCTGAAAATGAGTTCATTTTTCTAATTAGGGTTTCGGTTTTTTGTTCCAGATCTAAGATCATTGAACTTTTTCGTTTTTTAGTTCAAGATTTAATTTCATTTTTTTAGTTTAGATGCAATTTCATTTCGTTTTCCCTTTTTTTAGAGTTTAGGATTATAATTTATTCTTTAGTTTTTCATTGTTGTAAGATTGTATAATGTTTGTAATTCAGTAATATATTTTTTTTTTGAATTTATGGTTGTTTGTAATTTGATATAATTTTAGTTCAGATGTAAATTCTCTTGTAGCCTGTGCGAATTTTTTTCATATTACTCTCTTCTTCTTTTTTGGCAATGATTATCATATTCCTCTCTAATTCTCACTTCCATGCTGTTTCAGACTTTCGTTGTTGTTGGCTCACTTGACTATTGAATTTGTTTCGCTGTGTTAATTTGTTTCGTTGTGTTGGAAATGGTGAATGTGGCAGTAGCCTGTAGCTACTGGCTACACTTTTTTTGACATAAAGTACACCTCAACTGATCCTGTTTTAAGGTGAAAACCAGATTAGTTAACTAACAACTGATCCGGTTTTCACCTTAAAACCGGATCAGTTAATCATTGCATACTACTATGAGACCACCCGATCCAGACCAAAACCGGATTGGTAAGCCCGGTTTTGACCGGATCGAATGAGCTTTTTTCCACTAGTGCTAACCTAGAGAGGGTACTGCTTGCTGCCGGCTTTTGTAGTAAATTCTATTTGTTCTTCGCCGCTAATTCTTACTCAACCACCTATCTCTACTATAAAGACCTTCAACAAGATCAAAATATACCTAGATAAATAGATAAAGGTGGCATCATCCTTCCAAATGTAACATGGGATAAGCAAACGAGCAATATCTTCATAATGTTAAGCATTAATGTACTGAATTACACCTTATGCTAAAAACCTTGACTAATAATAGTATGGCATCTGAACCACATACTAGGTTGAGAATACTAGATTAGTTCAAGTACAGTAGAGAGTAGAATTATCAGACTAAAGTCAAAGGACTTACGCATAGCTACAGAATAATTAAAAATAGAAGGCGCTTAAATATGCCTTTTTTCGAAAATCATAATTCAATACTATTGTCTTCATTACCCTAGTAAATAATATTCATAACATAAATTTAAAAAACATCGATCGTTTTATGACATTGTCTTCATTTTTCAAGCTTCGTGATTATTGTTTTATAATTTTCTTTTAGTTACTTTCTCCAAGCTAAGCTTCGTGATTAGTAACAACATAGACTTTACAAGCACAACAACTAAGCATGTTGGCGTGGTTAGGAAACAAGGAATGCATTTGGTGCATCTGTTGTAGACTTATCCAGCAGCCCTAAACTTCAAAAGAAAAAAAAAGTTCCCGGGTAACTGGGTACCCGTCTGACGAAAACAACCAGCCTATGACCCAACCTACTTCTTGCCTCTTTTACCGGGTTGGGTACCCGACCCATTAAAATTGAAAATATCTGAACAATTACCCAGTTTTTTTTGTTGCGGGTCGGCGGGTCAATAGGTTGGGGCAATCTGGTCTGGTTTTTCTTAACACCCCTGAAAACAGCTGCACACTATCACAACCATCAGTTTTGCAAAACAGGGTCTAAGAATATCAAATTAATATAATTTTTACTAATATGTAATCAAAAATATTAATCGTACAACACGTGCATTAGCAAACGTGAAAAGTGGAAATAAGAATATCTCTAAGGAACGGAGGGAGTACTAGTTTTAGGGCTCTGGCAATACCGAAGTATTTTTTAGTGTTATAATTTAGTAATTAGCCGATGTTGATTTGGAAATTTGTTAGTGAAAAAAAGAAGAAGATAAGTCATTTTATTCATATGCATTTAAAATCATTGTACCTTAACTCTTGATTTCCATTAAATATCCATAATATCATCTTTAATCGATATATAAAGAAGCAAAAAGAGTCAAGTTGAGTAGTGAATGGTTCTCCTTCTTCTATGCTTTAGGTTGTAGGTCTGAAACTTTTCATTGACAAGGTTTGATTTTTTCCCCTAAATGTATGAGAATGACGTGGACATAGTCTTATTGGAAGGCGGGAAGGGAGTAACACGTGGCAGGTGCAATTCTTGCTCACGCGTTCTAACAATATATAGATATTAGTTACTCGTTCGAACTTATTAGAAGTCATCTAACTTATTGAAAACTTATAGAAACTTATACTATGAGGAGGTTAAAACTAATTTGTAATTGTCTAAGCTTACCTCAACTTATTGGAGTTTATTAGAGCTTCAATAAACTTATTAGAATTTATTAGTCCTAAAACTCAATTTTTAAGGTGAAGAGATTGCACTAAAATTTTACTTAATCAAAGCTATATGCACATCAACAAGAAATCTTCAATAAATACGAAAACAAATCACGAAATACGCAACCGCAATTTTTTTTGGAAAAAGTCATCTAACGAAAAGTGAATCCCATTATTCTCTTGGGATAAAATTTGTGGGCCTAAAGCTTTGGGCATAATAGGATTTCGAAAATCTTGAAATCATTAATTGCATTTTTTCGGAAACTCGTTCAACGAAAAGGCAATCCGACTAATCTCTTACGATAAAATTTGTCGATCTAAAGCTCTAGGCAGAATAGGCTTTCGAAAATCTTGACAATGTCATCCAAGCTCTTCTAGCAAAACTAGGATAGAAAATACTCATTGAACAGTAAACCAAACAACTTATGGGCTTCAATTATG
Organism: Beta lomatogona; assembly: GCA_947646795.1. NCBI lineage: Eukaryota > Viridiplantae > Streptophyta > Magnoliopsida > Caryophyllales > Amaranthaceae > Beta > Beta lomatogona. The sequence continues at coordinate 102,981 of CANSNZ010000754.1, read as the reverse complement.
AGAAATAAATATTTAAATATCACACCCTTTCTAAAATATTGTCCAAAAAATTTTGATTCCTCCAATTGGCATGAAATTCTCCAAGAGAGAGAATTAATTCATTGTTTGTATCACCAATATAGAGCCAAAAAGCTGCCCAAAATATGTTCTCTTCTTCCTTTCCTCACGCCATTATGGCGGTAGCTGGAGGTTTGTGGTTTCTTCTATTTTTCTTGTCATTTGCTCTTGTACATGCAAGTTGATATTTAGATTATATAGGTTATGGTGAATATTAGTGAGGCATTTAAAGCAAAGCAGAAGGGAAACTTAGCATAAATAGAAGAGAAAAAAGTTGAGATGAATGATCAAAATTTGAATTTTTGGTTAATTAGTTAACTTTATTTGGGATTTTCTTAATTATATTAATGTGTGGTTTATGTGGATTAAGGAGGTTGCTAATCCAGTAGAAGAAGTCCAGTATAAAGAGGGAAAAACCCTAGATTTTCCAACCAAGGACTAAGGTACACAAGAGCCACCATGTTTAGTGGAATTTAAGATTGTTTTAAGAAGTTTCTCAATGTGGAAATTACATGGTTCGACTCTATGAGTTTGCATGTGTTCAAAGACTCATTATATGTGTAAAATTTTTGTATTTTTAAGTGGTTAATTGTTTACATGTGATGTTCTCATTATAGATTATATGAAATGGCTTTTAATTGCATATTTTCGCTTGAAATACTATTTCGTAGATGTGTATTTTTATTGGAACATTTATGATGTTGATTTTGGTGAAGCTACCTATTATATTTGATATATAAACTTATTAAAATTATGAAACTCAAGTTTAAGCTTTAGTTTATGAACAAACACCTAGATGCACTATTAAAAATCCAATAGTTTATTTTGTTGTAATTTATGTTTGTAACCTCTCTTTGTAACTTTAAAATATATGGAGAATTAAGTCAAGGCAGTAGCTAAAGTTAGAGCAAAGTTTTTTAAATCCTATGTTTTACCCTTTTATTTTGGTAGTCACTTCATAAAACGCTATTAACCGAGGATACTTAATTACTTTCAGTAAAAACTATTTTCACTAGAAACTTTCTTAGTAAAAACCTTTTTTTCACACATCTAGCCTTAAAATCAATATGCGACAGTAGCCAAATTAATTTTCTTACTTTCAAATATTAATTACAATTAATAAGTAGTTATTTTAAAGAAAACGTAAGTATTAAGCACTAAATCTTCTTTTAATCGATAGAGTTTTGAAAACATAATTTTGATTTAATAAGATGGGAGCTTAGCATGGCAAACATGGTTTCTAAGAATTTAGTTAAGCTTTAGTTCTTTATGATTTGTGAAACATAAGTTTGTGAAATGTGTTGACTATTTGAGGGGGAATGTAACGCCAATAATTTTGTCTACTTTAATAATACTTTTCCAATAAATATATAGAATTACCAAAACATTATCGCCACGTGTGAAAAGTTTCGAATTATTCAGAATTTTGCAGCGGAAAAATAATAAAATATTTCAAACCAAATAATAAAAGTCAAACTAAAGTCTTTCATATTGGAACAATCATGGCCCGCCAAAACCAAACTAAGTCAATAAATAAAGTCAACAACTAAGCTAAACCAAAAGTTAGACCAACAGTCAACTCTAGAGTTTAAAACAAATCCCAAAAATAATATTTAAGAAACCTCAAAACAATCCAACCAACAACCAACAATAATAAAATAAGATAGCTAGAACTCCCATGAATGCATCATGATTTCCTACGTAAAATAGAGATATGACCTATTGATGCAAGGTACTGCTCGCCAAACAATATAAAGATAGGTCATTGCAGGATCAATAAGGCATAAGCCATGATCAACATACAAAGTGTAGATTCAACAAAACAGAGTACATGAAGCCTAAGAATAAATAAAACATACAACCTAGCATGGTACTACAAAATAAATAAAAGTCATGCATTGCAGGCAAAATAAATAATACTAGAATAAAACATGACTCCAATAATAACTTGATTTGATTTATTAGGTTGAATAAGCAATCAACAAGTTGTTTGAACCAAAAGCAATCTTCTATAAGAAGACGAGGCAACAAACGCGACTCTGAGCCCCCAAAAAAATCAATCGATATCGACAAAATTATATAACAAGAGTGATACGTTGATCAAGCGGTCCTTGAAAAGCCATTGATTACCACCATGTACTCTAACTCCCAATGTTCAATGCTCCAGATATGCACTAATCTAGAGTTTCATTGCTCATTCTATTTCATTTAAAGTGACTAATTGATTAAACATTAACCAACAATTAAAACCAACAGACAACAGCTACGATCAACACTAAAATAATATATTTTATCTTCGATTAATAAAAGTGATCATAAAATAACCAATTCCATAATCATTAGTCCTTTCAGAGAACATTGCATCAATCCATCCAGTAGAAAAATTTCCCACCCAATTGCTTTCTCTCTCTAATCTCTACCGCAATTTGATATTTGTATGCATTTATGACTTACAATGTTGATATGTCGCTCCCAGTGTCACAACAAACTTACTATGAAATATGTGACTTACATTGTTGTTGCTTAGACATTTCATTTCACCATAAGCTTAAGGTAGAAACCAACTTAGATTTTGAAGGAACCTTTTATTTAAAGACCCGCAAGAGGTATGTCCCATATTTCACTTAAAACTCCATTTTTCTTAAGGATTAATTTTCGTCATGTAGTTTGGTCATTTTGCGGATTGGTGGTTGTTTAAGTTTTGTTTTCATGCTACGTTGTGCCTTTCACATTGTGACATTTTAAATTTCCTCTTAAGGCTCCCAGCTAGAGGACGTTCATCTCTTATATTGGTAAAAGATCCAGTCAAAATACTACACTTTTTCTCTCAAGTTTATTTCTCCTGCTTATCTTTCATGTGTGTTTCCTATTGTGCTGCCAACACAAGTTGTCAGCTTTGGCATATACTTCCTCCGTTCTTTTATTATTGCAACATTTCCCTTATTTGAGAGTTTCATATTATGTGTAACATTTCTAAATTTGATTATGTTTTCTCTCTATCTTTCTCCTTATCACATGAGTCCATTTTTTCATTTCTCTCTATCTCTCTCATCTCCTAAAAAAATGTACAACCCCTACATGTTACAATTATTAAAGAGCGGAGGAAGTAGTATTTCTGCATGATTTTCTCTGATTTGAATTGTTTTGCTGCCTGCCTTAGTTTTGTAAGGAAGTTGAATTATCTTGTTGAACTCATTGGATATCATCTTTAGTTGGTATGCAGACACATGGTAATGACATTGGCAACATGCAAGTACCTTCTCTATATTGTATGCGCCATTAGAGAGTTTGGTAAATGACTAAGAGTATAGAGATTACTATTGAAGGTTTTCCTTTATAAATTTTGTATTCTTTTGGGCTTCTATTATATTATAAACATAAATTGCATAAAATTTTAAACTTGTACACATTTATAACAGTTTGGGTATCAATTAGGCACAAAAAATGCAAATAAAATTTATAATTTTTTGGCCTTCAAATGCTGCGATTTTCGTAAAAATTGAAGCATACGAAGTTTCAAATGTTTTAGTTTCAACTGGTGTATTTGGTAAATCCTCAAATGCTCGTGTGGCGAATGCTCCAATAGGAAAACACAACATTTGGGCCCTTAAAAACCAGAGCAGTTGATTTTTTTCTACTAGTGAGAGTAATGACAATGCGACCTTTAATGAATTATATGATCATGTGCACTAGAGCAGGAATGGATTAAGATGAAGTAAGAGGACTTCCGGAAAAGAAGAAATGAGGGAAAAGCAAAGGAAAGAGGGTTCAAGAAACCCAAGGTGGAAATGGCACCACCGACTCAGTTAAAAGGGAAGGTTGGAAATGTTAAGGGAAGGAGTTCAAAAAGTAATACCAAGTGCACAATATCTATCGTTAGCAGAGAGCCAGAGACTTAGCAAATACGGGTCGATCCACAGGGAGGGGATTTCTATAGATTGATGTTCAATTAATCAACTATTTCAGGAAAAAGATTGTTACATGAATGATAACTAAGCTAAAGTAAACTAGATAAAAAATGGATGTAAATCAAATAATTAAAACCTAGGGCATTCGTTCAGTCCATCATGCTTATACAAATTCAATCAATATAATACAATTCAACAATACTTAGATTAAAGGAAGAGTAATTAGAGTCTTTTGTTAATCCTACGATCGGGTCTCAACACTCTTATATCAATATATGCAGTAGGTCGCTAACATAATCAGTTTTACCCATTGTAATAATAATGAGTACAATATTTGAATTCTAACTCTTATTAGCTCAATGATAACTCATGTTATTGCGCAATTACACGAATTAAACAATAATAATAAATCAAAATGGAATTACTCTAGTCTTAACACAAATATTGAATAACTTTTAATCGTAATCAAAGAGGTATAAACATGGCTTTCCTCACTTAGCCCTAGAAAAAGACTACTCACTCATAATAATAAAGAAAATTGGATTTTAATAATCCAACCTCTGACCGATCTTCTTAAAACAGTCCCACTTACAAGTTTTTTTTGAATAATCCAACCTTTTGTTAGTATCTTGTCATAATGGTCCTTGACCTGTTGTGACCGGTATAATAGGTCAAGTGTGACACGTGTCACACTATCATTGGTCAGCCCATTTTCTCCCTCCTCTACCTCTTTTCCTCCACAAACACCACCACCAAGCCACCACGACCACCACCCCATGCCAGCCCCTTACCCCCACCCCCCGCAGCCCCTATCCCAACCCCACCCCAGCCCCCACCCCAACCCCACTGCCCACCCCACCCCACCCCACCCTACCCTACCCTAGCCCCATCCCACCGCCCATCACACCCCAGCCCCCCACCGCCCACCCCATCCTGCCCCACCCCCACCGCCCACCGTACCCCACCCCCACCCTAAGCACGTGCAGCCCCACCCCACCCCACCCCGCCCCCACCCCGCCCCCCCCCCCCCCCCCACCCCCCACCCCACCTTGCGGCAAGCCACCCCACCCCAATTTCGTTGCGGCCACCCCCACCCTAGCCTATCACTTCCCCCCCCCTTCTCCTCCTCTTCGCCCCTCCCCTTTCTCCTCTTCGCCCCTTCCCCCTTCGCCACATGCCCTCGTCCCCCTCCTCCTTCTCCTCTCCCGGAGCTTCCCGTATTGTTAAGGACGACCACAACCACCACCACAAGCAACCACACGCGATTCGAGAGAGAGAAAGAGGAGAGAGACAGGAGGAAGAGAGAAGTGACGACGAAGAGAGAGAGAGGTGGGGGGCTGATGGCTGCGGCGGGGCCAGTGGAAAGGGAGGGGGTGGGTCAAAATAGATAGGGAGGTGAAGGGGAGGAGAGAGAAATGAGAAGGAGGGAAAAAAATTACCTGAAGTTCAGGTCACAAGTCACCTGGGACCATTTTGAGAAGATACATCAAAAGGTTGGATCATTCAAAAATATCTTATAAGTGGGACTGTTTTAAAAAGACCGCTTAAAGGTTGGATTATTATAATCCAATTTTTCTAATAATAAAGAACATTATAATCATAATCAAAGTAAAAGAATTCATGAATTTAAACTAAACAAGAAATATTACCAAATAATTGAAGAACAACGGAAGCGGAATCAACGATCTTTTATAATCTTGAAGGTCAAAAGTGCATACAAAGCTAGAGAGAAAAGTAAAGTGCTTAACCTAATAAACGAGTTTTTAAAGATGATCTAAATGAAATTACTAAAAAGCTATATATAGTGTTTGCAAAAACTGCCAAAAACACTAGAATTAGGTATCCTGATAAACCGCCCGGTCAACCGGGAAACTCCGCTCGATCAGGCGGTGATGATCTATTTTTATGAACTTAACTAGGCATCCGCCCGGTCGGATGCGCAAGTAAAATTCTCGGACTTCATAACACATCTCTCCCGGTCAGCCAGGAAACAACGCCTGGGTAGGCAACACCCGCTGGGTCGGGCCAAACCGCCTGGTCAACTGAGCGACAACTTTTCTCCGGCTTCTGACTTCATTTCTTCTCCTAGGCCACTTGTATGACTTCCCGGATCTGCTATGGGCCACAGGTATTCATTAGACTTCCCTTCCGCGGCTAGATTAAGGCATGAAATGCATAATCTACACAATAAAACACAAAGGAACAAAACCAAAACCAAGCCCAACCATATCAAATCACACAAATACAAGCTCCAAAAGAGCTCAAAACATTACTCAATTGCTGAGGGGACACGGCTAAAAACTCTATATAAAATAGACACATCAGATTATCAGAGTGGAAATGTAACTGATGTCGGAAAAATCATTACGGTAGAAATTGTGCGGGTCAATTGGTGTTTTTCTAGTGCAAGAACGCAGTGTACAATATTAATGGATGCCCATGTTGGTGGAATCAAAGAAACCTGGGGAAAATGCTCGGTCTGGAAACATGTTGTTGTGTAGTTTAGGTCATTGCGGCAAAGAGAGATTGCCAATGAATCAATGAAAAGCTCCAGGGAATGTGTTTGTTGTCAAGGCGGATGCCCAGGCAGCACCGGTGATAGCTAGAAATTTCTAGTATATTAAACTATGGCCCATGTGTTTTTTGATCCCAGAGCATCTCACTCTTCTATTTTGAATGCATTTGCTAAAATTATGCAGTATAAGCCGTGTGCAAGACCTTTGACATATGACAATTTGTATGCCTAATGGGAACTTGATCTATTGTAAATGGATTCTTAAAGACTGTACAATTCGGATAGCGGAGCCAGAGTTACAAGCCGATTTAATACCTTTCGACCTGGAATACTATGATGTGATTTTAGGAATGAATTGGCTGAGCAAGAGTAGAGCAATCATTAAATGTTCAGCTAGGACATTTAAGCTAAAATTACCTTGTGGGAAAAAATATTTCATATCAGAGAGTTTTGTCTTGTTCAAAAGGTAAAACTGGATTGGTAATGGGAATCACTACAAAGGCATCATCTGAAGGCATAGGTTCTTTATGTCATGTGGTGGAGGATTGGAAAATTGTTGTGAAAATTAAAGAAATTTCGGTGGTGAGAGAGTTTCCGGATGTGTTTCCAGAAGATTTATCGGGGTTACCGCATCGACTGGTTCACTTTCATAATGATCTTGTGCCAGGGGCTACACCACTTTCTCGAGCTCCCTACATAATGAACATTGGTGTTGTATGATAGTTGTGACCAATGAACATTTGGAAGGTTCATTAAATAATATAGGAATCCCTAAAAATATGAAAACCGTGAATGAACATTACATACTTAACTGTCTTAATGTGTGTAAAACCTCAATGGACAAGTAGCCAAGATGAACTTCATATAGGACTCCATAAATGTTTGAGCATACCTTATCAAGTACATCAAGTGTATAACTGGGGAACAATGAGTAATTGTACAAAGTATATTATTATGGAATAATTGATAAGAGCAGGCCTAACTATGGCCCCCATTCCATAAAAGATCCCAACTTTGGACTATCCCACAGCAGTTCCAGCTTTGGGGTGTGTTTTACAAAAAAAAGTCCAAGTGGACCGGTTACCTGTTTAAACGGTAATTTTAAAAACACCACACCCTTAATTCACGAACTCCACCCAACCACAACCGCAACCACCGACACCCAACCACCAAAACCACCTCGAAACCTCCACCAAACCCCAAAACACCATCACCTAGAAACCAACCACTCTGAAACACCACCAACCCGAAATCAGCCACCCTGAGACACCACCAACCACTCCCAAACATCACCAACCACCCCCGAAAACACCACCAGCCATCCCCAAAACACCACCATCCACCCCGAAACTCCCCTAACCACCCCACCCATCCACAACAAGCCCGAAATCCACCAACACTACCTCCAAAACCCATGCCCAAACCCACCAACACAACCTCCAAAACCCATGCCCAAACCCACCAAAACTAAGGTTTCAATTCGAGCTTAAGAACATCGGTAAAAGCAAAGTAAATCAATTTCGAAAAAAAAAACGATCTTTGATTGAGAGTTGATCGATGGTAAATTCTTCGTCATCTACTTCGTCTCCCCCAAGACCGTTTGATTTCTAGCGGTTTGATTTCCAGCGATTTGATTTCTGGCGGATTGATTTCCTGTGAAGTTGAAGTTGCCGATGAAGTTTTCGGCTCAGTAGTGGGTGTGATGATAGTGGCTTCTGTGGTGTCCGCCATTGATGAGTATGTAGTAGCAGAGGAGAGAGAAAATGAGTGAGACTTCCAAATAGCATGGGGAGAGAGGGAAGGAGGCAGGGGGTCGGTGACGTGCGGGAGGGTGGCAGGGATCCGATGAGCCGGCGACAGTGAGTCAGAGAGTAGTGGTCTCGGGGAGGGGGGAGGGAGGGGGCGGAGCACGACAAGAGGTTTCGAGGGCGGGGAGGGGTGGGAGTGCAAGGAAGAGGGTGGCAGGGATGGTAAGGGTGGTGACTTAGGAAGTTTACTTGTTCTAGCAGGTTAGGTGACCTGCTAAGACCATTTTTGTAAAGCACACCCTAAAGTTGGGACCTGTGTGGGATAGTCCAAAGTTGGGATCTATTATGGAAGGGGGTCATAGTTGTGCCTGCTCTTATCAATTTTTCCTATTATTATTGTTTTCCTTCAAAACAAATAAGGAATGTAATGTAATGGGGGGAGGGGGCTTAAAAGGGGAGAGGGGGAAAATTGTGTAGGGCATCCCGTCCAATGTTACACTCAAATTTATTGCCTCAGCGAGCAATGTTAGAATTATTAGTTACCGTTGTTCATGCTCAATGGTCTTACCCTTCTCATGGTAGAAGGACCACATAGGAGATAGTTGATCAAATATTTGATCCATGGTTGAGTCCCCTGTTGCTGTGGTGTACGTTCCCGGCGAGCTGGCGTACGTCCCACACACAACTGGAGGTCCAGATCAAACGAGGGTCCTTCACTATGTAGATGAGTCATAGGGGGTGGGGTTTTAAATTGTTCTGCAACAACTTAGTCAACCATTTCCAGCATAGATTCAGAGAAAAATAGATCAACATCTTGGCTCAGGATTGACCTCCCTGTTGTTCTGGTACCATAATGCTTGACTTTGCCCATCTATCGAAGATGGAGTTTATGACATTCGGGGCGACATCCTTGTTGCCCTGTGTGGAGTCTAGGAGGGGACCTTGGCACACTAGTGCATGCAACTCCATAAGATCCTATTGTGATTTAAGTACAACACATCTTGAACCTTGACTTCCAAGCCTGGTGATCATAATGGCAACGGGTAAGGACTAATCAGTTACGAAAACTCAATGAACATGTATCTTTAATAGTTGAACATGTGAATAAGTTTAAATGAACATATCGCTTAAACAACTGAACATGCGTTCAACTTACTTGAACATCATGTAATCAATGGACATTAGCATATGACGAATGAACATATGGCACATCTTATGTTAACATGCAAACAAGTTTAATGAACATAGGTCAGGCTTTTGTATTAAATGCCTCAATTACATACACACATGTTCATTGATGAACATATGGCATAGACGATGGAAAAAGGTATTATTTCTTACAGGAACATATGTCATCCACAAAATGAACATTGCTTTAAATTTACTTTAACACCATGTAATCAATGAACATTAGCATATGACATATGAACATATGGCACATCTTATGTTAACATGTAAACAAGTGTAATGAACATAGGTCAGGATTTTGTAATGAATGCCTCAATTACATATATACGGGTTCATTGATGAACGTATGCATTGATGATGAAAAAAGGTATTATTTCTTATAGGATCATATGTTATCCACCGAATAAACCATTATTGTAGCACAAATGGACACCCCAATTAGCCAGTTGAGTGATCAATTATAAAGTATAAAAGGTACCTCAAGGTCTGATGGAGGGGAGTTGACTTGATGGGGGGAGGTGTTGTTGCTGTTGCTATTATTGTTCTGGTTGTTGGAGGTGTTGCTCTTGATTTTGATGTTGCTGCAGTTGTTCTTGTTGTTGTTGTTGTTGTTGTAGGGAGGGCTGATTCAAGATTTGCTGGATGGCGAACGGAATTGGTATCCGATCAAGAACTGCACCTACTCTAAATCCATGGCGCAGTTCCATGCTGTTTCGCTTTCTCACCAATTCCTTACACCATACGCTTATCAGAGGGAATTCTAGCAGGCCGGACAGAACTGATTGTGAACTCGATCAAAATAAAAGACCTGGATATAGCAAACAAAACTGTGCCGATGTTGTATTGACGACATTAAAAAACATAAGAAGATATGGTAATATGGTAAGTGATTATAGTGCATGAACATATGACTTACGATAAAAAAGGGGGTGGGTCCAGCAAAAATTCGATTTGGTTTCTCCTTCCAATAGTCTGTAGCATGAATAAGGGAGTCAATGGTGTACGTGCACCAATTGCAGTTTGTAATCTGGTTCACGTCTATGGTAGTTATTAAGCACGCTGGCTGGGTTGGGAGTTAGAGCTGCTCTTGATGCAAGAGTTCACTACAGCTACCAAGAAACTCCTCTTCCAATTGTCACTGACTTCCTCAGCTTGAAACTTCTCTATAATCTGATTCAACCATGGAAAACCAAATGTCCGTGGTCCATGGCACCCCCTCCAATTGAGCATCATGTTATCGTAGGCCGAAGTTGTATCTACTTCCGGCTCTACAATGGGCATTCCTCCAATTGGCACCCCGTGCACCAGGTGAACGTCCACCGGCTCTATTTTGACCTCCTTACCTCGTTCCAGCTGCAAGCTTGCACTACAACAATTTATGTGGGAGGCAATAATTGCAATGACATTGTATTGTACTTTTCAAAGTCTATCACCAAAAGTCCCCCGAAACCCATGTCCCGGATCGCTTGCTTCTTGCCCTTGTGATCGGCAATGTTCTAAAATAGTTTCGTCAATGGTTGGACGGTGTGGCGCATCTTGATGATGGGATCCCCCCCCCTAAACTGCTGACTTCATGAACGCCTTGGGAACCAATTGTGAGAGGCAGCCCCACATCTATAAATGTTTGCACCTCAGTAGACAGAGACCCACTGATTATGAAAACAGGGGGTTCAATTCAATTCAGCACATGCAAGTAATGTCCAAAGGTCATGGACAATATAAGTACCCACATGTTCATTGCAACTGACACATATGTACATCCATATCCATTTAATGTTCACTTGTTACAATACATTTTCTCGAACTGATACATATTTTCATGCAACATGTTCATTTGTCTACAGTACATGTTCATTTGTGGTCAGTACATGTACACCGAAAATTCATGACTTGTTAATAATGTCCACTGGACATGGACAATGAAACTACTCACATGTACACTGCAACTGAATCAAATGTTCATCCTTAATTATCCAGGTAATGAACACTTGTTCAATGATACATGTTAATTCTTATGTAGATCATGTTCAATGTAGCTGGTTATGTGTCATATGTTCAGCCAATGTGATACATGGATTCATTTTGATTTTCACATGTTCAATGTTTCTGACTTATTTATTATGCAAAGGTATATTTATTAGGAAAAATTGTTGGAAATAAGTCAACCTTTGGGCCATCATCTAAAAATAAGTCATTATTTTAATTATTTTAGAATAAGTCTAACTTTTATACCTATCTATAATAAACAAGTAATGACTTCTTGTTAACCTCTTTAACAGGTTATGAGTGACAAGTGTCGCTATTTAATTGGTCTGACTTTTAAATTTTAATTTTAATGTAAATGTTTAACTTTATTTTTATTTTTTAATTATTGAATATTTTTTTATATTTACAAAACCTCTCTTTTCCCCATCGCTCCTCCTCCTTCACCATAACCAACAATGGAGCTCCTCCTCCTATCCTCCACCACCCCTCGCTCCTCCTGTCCTCCACCAACCCTCAATACAACACTCCACCAACAAACACCACGCCCTGAGAAAAATAAAGCTAAAAGACCATAAAATATTTAAGTAATTATTTACCTGAGAAAATCATCCACCCTGCCACAATATTTGAGAACATTAGAGAAGAAACACATAAATAGCATATGCTATTTTATGATTACTGAAAACTGAAAAGTCATAAGCATATAATTGTAGAAATTACAGTCATGGTAAAAAAACAAGTAAAAATCTCAATGTGATTTCCTGTTTATGCAAAGCACTCAATAAATTAGAATTTAAAAACACCACCTCAAAAACCTTATTAGAAGTTCACTTAGAAATGATTGAAGAAGAAGAAGAAAAGAAAGATTTAATAATTGCAACTGGAAAGAGAAAACAACTAGTGTCACCTGATTTTCTCGTGGTAAATGATCACATTTTCTTCTTCCAAACCAACCACCTTCAATAATTGGATCCCACTTTCAGTCAACTGAATTTTGAAGCGCCAAAGAGTTATTCTAAAGTAAAAAGGGGAAAACCATCCCTGATAAATTACAATGTCAAAGACAACTGGAATTTTAAGAAAGAGATGGAAATTCAACGGTGGTGATCTGGTGGTGGAGTGACTAGTGAGAGAAGGGTGAAGGAGGTGGTGTAGTGGTGATGGAGTGAGAGAGGGGTGGAGGAGGGAGAAAAAGATAAATAATAAAAATCGTAAAAATAGTTAAAATACCAAAACACAAACAAAATTAAAAAAAAATTACACAAAATCTACACAAAACAATACAAAAACGTATAAAAATACAAAGTTACAAAAAAGAGCAGACTTTTACTTGTAGAACCGGTTGCCGGTCATTTGACTTGTTTAAAATTGAGGGGTAGGCTAACTTATTATGAGAATGCCGGACAAAGGTTGACTTATTTTTGACAATTTTTCCTATTTATTATGGGTTATGAACATGCTCATTTGATGTATTACATGTTCACGGATAATGAAACACATGTTCAACACATAGTTGCTATTGTTCATATGTTTATTTCACTAGTAGAATAAATGCTTATTGCTGCGGTGGTATTGCTGCGGTTTTACCTATACGCAGCAATATATCACGTAAAAAGAAAAGGTAAAATATAATTAAAATAACCATATTGTTGCGGTTTCTACTGAAAACCGCAGCAATAGATGTCAACGGGAAAAAATTTCAAATATTTGATTGACCAGTTTTATTGCTGCGGTTTCCGTCCAAAACCTCAGCAATAGATTAAAATATTATTTTTTAATAATATTTTAACCTATTGCTGCGGTTTCTACAAAAAACCGCAGCAATAGACTGTATGATTTAATAAAACACGGCAGTTAGGGTTCTCTCACCTTTTATTTCTCTCTCTCAACCGTTTTCTAACCTTCGATCCTGTAAGTCTCACTCATCTCTTATCCTCTCATCTCTCATCTCTCCGGTCTTCATCGCCGGTCTTCGTTCCATCACGCATCTTTATATAATCGCCGGTCTCTCGCCGGTCTTCATCGCCGATCTTCATCTCGCCGATCGTCAATCACCTTCACGAACTCATCTCTCTCGCTCCTCCTTCGTGGTCTCTCACCACCGGCGTTGCACGAGTTTGATTGTTCGAAGGTTCGCCGCCGACGAATCGAGGAAAACAAGGTTCACTCTTGTTAGATCGAAGTCAAGTTCGATTGTTCGGATATTTTCAGATCTCGTGCCATCCTCCTTCGCACAGTTTAGCCGAACTAATTTTGATTTTTTTTTTGGAAAGGTATTTTGATGTTTATTTTTGGTCGGTTTTGTATTTTTTTTTTATAAAATAAAGTAAAAAATTAAGCATTCTGCTTTTTTGTTCATAACATCATATATAGATCTTTTTTTTCCTTCTTTTTTTGTCGCAATTTTTTGATTTGGTTAGGTCGTTGTTATTGCTTGTAATTATAACTCATTGTCATTGATTTTGATTTGTTTTGTGGTTAAGATGATTGTTTTGGATGAAGTAGTTTCTGTTAAATTAGTAGGATGAGTGTTGATTGAATTTTAGCAGAATGTGGTTCACTTGAGATCTAATACTGTAAATTTTCACTTGAGATATGGCACGATCCTTTTTTATGATGGATATTGTTTCATTGTTTAATTAATTCCAAAGTCTTAGCCACAATCCATTTTTTTCATTCTTTTTATTGATTTCAGATCACTTAAATTCACCAGAAAACAAAAGAAATTTTTTTTACATAAGCCTACTGCTGCGGTTTTAGCCCAAAACTGCAGTAATAGGTTCCCTTTTTTAATATTTAAAAAATACATATTGCTGCGGTTTTGGGAAGAAACCGCAGCAATAAGTTGACATATTGTTGCGGTTAAAAACCGCAGCAATAGGTACTTGCTGCGCGGTTAAAATCGCAGCAATAGGCCACTTTATGACCGCCGCAATAAGCAATTATTCTACTAGTGTTTGTGTCCATGATGAACCAACAACGTATTACAATATGTAAAGGTTTCATTTCAGTTGACTTACATGGGCTCAGTGGTGGTGGTCCTCTCAGCACCATTAGCTGGGAGCTGTTGGTATGGTCTCTTCCCCCGACCAGTCTTCCTCGTTGTCCTGTATGTCAAAAGTTTCATCAATAATTAATGTTGTTTGCATACATATGTTTTCCATACATGTTAGAGGCCGAATCGATTACCTCCCTGCAGCCTTGCTTCTCTTAGGTGCAGGGACATACTCAGTGTCGTCGTCATCATTCCGCCTACAATTACCATAAAATATTAAGCACTATGGGGGTACAAAAGTATGCAGGCCACATGTGAAGTGATAACACGTACCTCTTCTCTGTGGGTGCCGAGTAAACATGCACGTTCTTTGGCCTTTTTGGATAGTAGGGAAAATGTGAAACAGGTTGCTTCCTTGTTGTGCAGCTTCTCCATCCCTTCAAATATGTATTCATGTTAATGTCACATTCAAGTAATGTATAAGGATGCACATAAAAGATATAGAAGATGCACACATGCTAAGGATGGTAGCCGCCCTGCACAACAGGTGGTATGAAGAAATTAATTAAAATGAACATGAGGCTTATTTTAATGAACACATGACTCACATGCAATGAACACTACAATGGGCCTAACATGTCTGTGTCTGTGTCAGCCAGTTCAGGTTCAAGAGGAGGCTGATGTTCCTCAGGTACATGTTGTTGTGCTTGATGTTCATCTGGCTGCTCAGTGTCAGTGTGTGTCTCAGGTTCCTCCAAACTACATGCAACACATAGAATTACCCCTTCCATTAACAAAGTAAACTCACTTCCATGTAGTTTACTAGCATAGATAAAAAAAATGGAATATATGAAGAACATCACATATTTTCTCAATGATGGATTCAGTTACCATGAAAACAAGAAATTTGCACATGGTTTTCCTGTAAATGAACATGTCTCATCTACTTTTTATTATTTCTCATAAATGCACATTATATATGCTTTGAGTGAACATTGACATTTGAAAAGAACATCTATCATAAATTTATGAACATACTCCCTCCGTCCCAGAAAGATCTGAACACTTGTTGGGACACGTAGTTTAAGGTGATAAGTTGTACTGTGGTTATCAAATGTTATTTTATATAAAAAGTAGATGTGATAGGAGTTGGTGGGGTATTTTTTATTAGAGGAGAGAGAAAGTTGGGTAACTTTTTATTGATAAAAGGTTGAGTGTGGGCCAAAGATGTGTAAACGAAATAATATATTAATTGCGGGACCATGCTAAAAAAGAAAGTGTTCAAACTAATTTGGGACAAACATAAAAGGAAAGTGTTCAGACTATTCTGGGACGGAGGGAGTACGAAGTAGCCGTTATGGACATCAAAAGCAATAAATTTTTTGAAGACCGAACATTCCAAATTATGAATTCACAATAAATGTGTCCAACGTAAAATAGCAAAACGTCAGGTTTCACCTGTGTTCTTCATTCAACTATTTCAGTATCTGTGGGTCAACAAATTTGTCATTTATTGTGTCTGATGTTCTTTTCTTGCTTCCCTTTATCCTTTTGTACTGGGCCAGTTGAATTTCCATGTATGAGTCCTCCGTTCTGCACAAACAACCAAAAAAATACATATATTGATTTTAGACTACATAATTAGATACCCCAATTCTTGAATTTCACAAGAACATACTCAGTGCCAGGCATGCGTGTGTTCAATGGGGTTGGGCTTAGTTCCTCCTCTTCAGCCGTCCTGAATTCGCTTACCAAATTTAGCAAAAAACAATTAATTCTTTAATTATTTCTTTAACCACTAATTCATGCAAAGATATAGGGTTTAAAATACTTGCATTGGGTTTGCAGTAGGCGTGGTGTTCTTCTTGGATTATGCGTTGGTTGCCATTGTTGTGGTGTTCGTCGAGTGAACAATTTAGTGAGAGAGAATTGGGGAGAAAGTTCTTAGAGAGAGAAAGTTCAGAGTTCATAATTCGTGCAAATGACGGGTTGGCGGTTTTGGTAACTTGTTATTGATCGAAAACTGTCAACTCAATTACTTTTTCATTTTTTTAACCTGTTTACTGGTATTGTTTTACATGTACATTGGGTCTGTCTTTACTTTAAATTGGCAGCATTTTGTTTGATTTTCTTTGCGATTTGATGCGTGCTTCCATGGTCACCATACGGACGTGTGCACCATCTAGGGATTGCACCTTGTAATGTCTCTCTGCATCATCTTTTCGGAGTCTGTCTCATAGTTTTTTTTGTCTCATAGTTTTTTTTTTATCTCATAGTTGCCAGAGGTTAATATAGCCTATCAAACATTAGAGGATATAAATACGAACTTTACCCCAATCCATCTCATACATACACTAAAGGGGCGTTTGGTTCATGACTAGGGAAAGGAATGGAATCAAGGAAGAGAAAAGAAAGGAAAGGAATGTAAAACCCCCTAAATTCCCAACATGTTTGGTTGGACTAAAAGAAAGGGTTTCAACCCTTCCTTCCTCAACCACTAAACAATAACCCAACCACCATCTTGATTTTCATGGTGGTCAAGCCTTCCCTCAACCACTAAGCACAACCACCCTTTCCGTCCCTCAAATACAACAACCACCACCTTGCTTGCGCTTGACTCAAAACACTTTCACGGTGGTGGATTTTCGCTCTCTATCCTCAGATCTACTATGTGTTGCAGTGGTGGATGGGTGGTTCGTCCCAACTGTTAGACGGTTTAAAGGGGGGTTATGGTGGGTTTTCCGGGTGGGTAGTGAGGGTTTCAAAAAGAGGGGCGTTTTCTGGGGAGTTATGGTGGGTTTTTAGGTGGGGTGGTGAGGGTTTCGCAAGATGGGCATTTATCCGGGCTTCGTGGTTGTGGTGGGTGGGTGACTTCGTGGTTTGAGGAGATGGTCTGTTTTCGGTAGTGACGATGAATCGGTGATGGTGGCTGGGTTTTTGGTTCAGGCTGCGGTGCTGTCGTGCTGGTGGTTGGGTTGTCGGTAGTGGTGGTCAGGTGGTCGGTAGGGGTGGTCGGTAGTGGTGGTCAGGTAGTTGGGTGGTCGGTATTGGTGGTCAGGTGGTGGTTAAGTGGTTGGGTTAGGGGTGGTTGGGTGGACAAGAAAATGGTCAATGATAGGGTCAAAGAAAGGGTAAATGAGAGTAGAGGATTTTAGGGGTAAAGAGAGGGTAAACCGGTAAAGGGAATGATTAAATTGAACAACCAAACAACAAGTAAGGGAATTAAGGAAGTTGATCCCCTTTCCCTTTTCCCTTTCTATTTCTAGTAGATCTCCAACCAAACGCCCCCTAATAAACTTGAATTCAAAATCATCACAGGATTTGAATCTAAAACGAACCACCTAAACAAGTGACGCCATATTTGAATTTGAATCTCATTACCTCCATCATCATCCCCAAAACACAAATACCCTCTTTCTCTCTCCTCCTTTTTTTCAAAACCCTCCCTCCCTCTCTAAACCCCCCCACTTTCTCTCTCCTTCCCGCTCGCCGGAGATCTCAAATGTCGGCTGTGGCGCCTCCAGTAGTGGGGCGCGAGCTATCAAATCCACCCACCGACGGAGTCACAAACCTTCGTTTCTCCAACCACAGTGATCATCTCCTCGTTTCTTCTTGGGACAAGGTTTTTACACTAATTCATTCACTTTTCTTGCTCTTATTTGCTTCTTTACTCTCTAATTTCTCTCACTTCCACCATTTTTGTTTTCTGGGTGTTTTTATGGCTGTGTTAGACGGTTCGATTGTACGATGCGAGTGCGAATGTGCTTCGTGGAGAGTTCAAACATGGCGGTCCTGTTCTTGATTGTTGCTTCCATGACGATTCCTCTGGTTTTAGTGCCAGTGGTGATTCTACTGTTAGGCGGTATGAAATTTCTATTTTTGTGTCTGTTTTTGAATATTTCTGTCATTTTGATTTTGTTGGGTGTTTTTCAATCTTATTTTGATTCCTAAATTATAATTGTAATACATTTTCGTGAATATAGATTTCAAAATGGAAACTGGGTTTCTCTTAATTTATATATTTTTGGGTGTTTTGTCAGTCAATTGTGATTTTGTTGGGTGTTTTGCAATCTTATTGTAATCCCTAGATTGTAATTGTCAAACATTTTAGTGAATAGAGATTTGAAAATGGAAATTGGGTTGCTCTTGATTTTTATTTTTTTGGGTGTTTTGTCAACCAATTGTGGGTTTTTTTGATGATATTCATAGAGTTTGGGTAATAATGTGGTTAATTGGAAAATTGAGTACTTTTAAAGGTGAAATATTGCGAATGCTAGGTGAACTATTTATTTGGGTGTTCGAAGAGTAAATTTCTTCAAAATGGTAAAGTGGGAGCTTCTGGTAATTGAGTGCTTAAAGTGGAACTTATTTCTTGTATATTTCATTTTTCATGACTTGGGATTTTGGTTGTTTGTTATTTGAAGGCTAGCTTTTTTAGCGGATGAATTGGAGTACACAGAATGAAGTGCTTAAACAGATATTGATTTTCTTAATGTTCCCTTTATTGTATAAGCATGTATGTTGAGCATTTTCCTAGCATTATATAGTTCCATTTCATGCACCAGGCTTGGTCTATTTATGTATTAAAAAAATAAGTGGTAAGTAAGGAGAAGAATTCTGTTGTTTTTTTGTTTTTTCCTTTCCATACTCTAGTGATTCATTGTGTCTGGATTAGAATTCTGTATTTCCTGGTGCCTTCGAACCTAATTCAGAGATTGCCTCTTTTTGCGCTTATTACGGCTTGGTTTTGCTTGCTTTTACCTTTCAGTTGTTACACAAAGAGTGCAGGTTCTATTTTTCAATATGTAGGTTTCTCTGGGAAGTGGTATCTTATGTTGAGGAGAAATCTAGTAATATTCTTTTAATTCTTGTTTAGTATTAGTGGCTGCAAAGTTAAGTTACTAGTTAATAATTAACATTCTACTTTCCCTATTTACTTATTTAAATAGCTAGGATCCTTATTCTCTTAGGGAGGAGGGGAAAATATGAGGGAATACAATTTTATTTGTGATTGTGGAAACAGAATTGGGGTATTAGACTTATGTGGAAGATTTACCTTTTGGCTTTCAGGCTGGTTTTCAACTCTGGAAAAGAGGATATCTTGGGGAAACACGAAGCGCATGTACGTTGTGTGGAGTACTCTTATACAACAGGTAAGCCAGAAGTGTGCTTAAAGTTCAGAAAATTTCCAATCATTTGTTCTCCTTGTAGTAAGCAATTGTCTGAGTAAAACCTTTGTTTTCTGATTCGATGGTTCACTTTTGTAAGTTTAAGTGACCATAAGCTGCTAGGTTGTATCCAAGTAACTGGCATTGAGCTTTGGTGAAGATATTACATACTAATTTGCAGTGGTTTTGGTTCAGCCGGCTAGGTTCAAGGTTGACCTTAGTGGAGTCCTGGTTTATCAGCAGCTCAGGATGGGTTCTTGAGTTATAGGATTTTCATGGCTGTTTTTATATTACTAATATTGTAGCTTTGTGGTGTGCTGTTTTGTTTTTTAATGTGGTATTACTTAGTCTGATTTGGTATCTTTGTCAGACTTTGTATCTATATTAAATTATTAATACACTGAAGCAAAAGCGACTATGCAAGTTTTCCCTTCTAACATCATCACAATTCCTCTTATTTCACCAAGTCTTTTTGTTAAAGACATTTAACAGGTGGAGTTGTGTAATTCTCTCCATTTTTAATAAATGGTAGCATCGGAAATCAAATATTTTAGTTAATAATTGTCTGTAAGCTAAAGTGGTTTAACAAACGTTGCTATGTAAATCTCTTAATAATTGACGCATTGAAATTAGATTTTAGTTTGTTATTTTTCATATAGTATTAATTTTATTTATCATGACTTGGGTATTAACTGGTTCTCTATAATTCCATGTCACTTTGTTGAAAACTTTGGCTTGGTATAGTTGCTCCTTGTTATTCTTATGGTTTGACGCACATATAAAACACTATGCTTGCATTTAATAAACTGGTTGTGTCTGAAGTCATCTAAGTTGCCTGATGATGTTACAACTTTAAAGTATAAGCTGATTGCAAATGAAAATGGTATTTATTTATGATTGATGGAGGTATCTGAAGTTGGTGCTAGAATATGAAGTTTGCATTTTATGGAAGTTTACTTCACTGTTTTCTCTCTGAGCTTGTGCCATTAACTATGCCTTTCCTTGCCATATTTCAGGGCAAGTAATATCTGGTAGTTGGGATAAAACACTCAAGTGTTGGGATCCTAGAGGAGCTAGTGGGCAGGAGCGTACTCTTGTTGGGACATATGCTCAACCAGAACGTGTTTATTCTATGTCTCTTGTTGGTCACAGAGTAGTAGTGGCTACTGCAGGCAGACATGTGAATGTCTATGATTTGAGAAATATGTCTCAACCTGAACAAAGGAGGGAGTCTTCATTAAAATATCAGACTAGATGTGTGCGGTGTTACCCCAATGGAACAGGTATGGACAAGAAAATGGGATTCTTATGGTACTGTTTCTGTTTGTAATTTTACTTGTAATGGCTGTAAAGCAATACTTTGTACTTTTGAGTTTCAAGAGAACAGAATCCAGGAGAAAGGGAAAAGCTAGAGATAATTGTTGTGGTGTTAAGAGTTGGATAATGGGTCCCGAAGTAAACGATGCTAGACGAATTTAGGGGGAGATGATACTCTCATCTCCAATTCACCTGATTAGCCTAGGAGTAATAAAATCATTTATTTAGTTCAATTGATGATTAAGCTTTTTTTTTTTTTGTGTCAAGTGATCCGGAGGAAACTTAAGAGCTGAAAAACAAAGCTAGGCTTATAAGAAATTAAATTTTTAAGTGCAACAGTGAGTCATACTTATGCTCAGAATTCTAAGTTGGATTCTTGGGGTCACTTAAAGGTTCATCTATTTTTATAGATTCATATGATGATAACTTTAAGTCATATATTGAACATTTGGGCAGGTTATGCTCTGAGCTCAGTGGAAGGTCGCGTAGCAATGGAATTTTTCGATCTCTCTGAAGCTGGTCAATCAAAGAAGTTAGTTTCAATTCTTTTGCTCACCACTTCTTAGCATATTCTATACTTCCGTTCTTTCTGTAATGTGGTCATGATGGCTCGAGTTCAGTGTGGCATAGTCAGTGTTTGAAATATGTGTTGACTCTTGATAAGTGCTTGAAAGTATAGTTTGTTTAAGGTGCACCGTGGTCCCCAAACTGGAACCCTATGTCAGGTTGGGCAGGATTTGGGTTGTGGAAAGCAGTGGTACTCCCACTTGCTCTTGGTTTGCTTCTTGCTTGAAAGTATAGTTATATAGATCCATAAGTGATTAGATTTTCTAAACAACTCTATCACTATTCTCTTTTTATTACTCTTCTGTAGGGCTGGCAATGGGTCGGGTTGGGTCAAGATCAGGTTGGGTTGGCGGGATAACGGGTTGAGAACCCCTTGACCCAACCCGGTCTGGTTAACTTAAACGGGTTGGGAATTACAACCCAACCTTATGATAAACGGGTCAACCTTCAGGTCGACCCATTTAATTGTTTTTCGTGTTTTTTCCTAGAAAAAAAAAAAATAAAACAACAAAGAGTATGTTACAAAGCAATAATAGGCAACAACTTAGCATTAAGCCATTACATAACTATATGCTAGATATTGTTCAAAATCAACAAAATCAATCCAACTGTTATCCAAAATCAACACCATTACAACTCCATAATCAATTGTTCAACATTAACTGTAATGAGTTAAGAACTTAAGATTTTTACTTTTTAACTTTTTGAATGGGCTAGCCCAATTTTTTTAGCTGTGAAATGAGTTAGGGTTTTTAGGTTATTTCCATAAATGAGTTAAATGGGTTAAAACTAGGTCGAGATTTTCAACCTGACCCAACCCATTTAATTAAACGGGTTGGGTCAGGTCGACTCATTTAATTAAACGGGTTGAAAATTTCAACCCAACCCATTATTAATGGGTTGGGTTCTGGTCGGGTTGGCGGGTTGGGTAATATTTTGCCAGCTCTACTCTTCTGTCCCCCTCCCCCCTGTTGTGGAGCCTTTATGGTGATCCATTGTTGCTTTAGCCTGCATCTAATAGTTTTGACTGGTCTTTACTTTCTATAAAATTGACTTGAAGAGTGTATCGTAACTTGATTTGGCTTCATTTTCCAAGTTGTGTAAAGATACATGGTTTCCTTTATCACTTATACTTTCTATGTCCATTCAACTGATCGTTCTAAGCTTTCAGATATGCTTTCAAATGCCACCGGAAGTCAGAGGCTGGAAGAGATATCGTTTACCCTGTAAATGCCATTGCCTTCCATCCAATGTAAGTTCATAATTCTCTAGTACTAGGATGATTTACATGGTTAAAATATAGGGTATGAACCCTACTTGTCGCATTCAAGATGCTATATCTTTTGTATCATATGACTAATACAAGTATTCAACTTTTGATCAGTACATATGAACTAGTGGTAATATTTAAAAGGGTCTGCAGCGGTGCAGAGTAAAACTATATACATTCATATATACTTTTTTGTTTCATTATTGAAAGCTATGTGAATTAAGTTCCAACTTAAAAATATATGGAGTATATCTCATATGGAAAGCAGGGGTCAGTAAGGCTCTAGTCGTCCTGGGTAATTACTGGATAGTGGATATGCAAGAGAGTGGCGCTTTAATTCTATAAATGTAAGGTTTGAAATGATGTTCTGGAATAAAATACTTCTTTCAAGCATCTATTTTAAGTTGACATCCCAAGATAAGGTGCTAAACAGTGGAAACACTGATGCAAATCAGAATTGATGGATCTTGTCAAATATATTTGAAATCTCGCTTTTTATCGGAAGAGTTTATGGCTGTAGCCTGTATGTTAATTGAGTTGATTGCTCAATGGAGACAATGGAGATTGATGTAATTATCATTGTTTTAACTCCCCCCATTGCAAGTTTCCTCTTGATATTTTGGGATGTCCCTTTTTAGCTAAATATTGCTTTCCCTCTAACCCATCCTCTTTCCCTTCAATTTCGATACATTCTCTGACTACTTTTTCTCTCCCTATTTACTATCAATATTTTCATTCTACTTTTAACAATTTTTGTGTATGTACATGCAACTTAAAATTGGGAAGTCAAACTTGTGATGTGATTTTGAATCCGAAATAAAAAAAAAACTCTATAAGAATCTTGAGATCTAAGTAACGATTTTATGATAATTTAGTGAAGGAATTGTTGAACTAAAGAGGTAAAAACGAGGGATAGTACTCTTGGTTCTCGCAAGAATTACAGGTTCTCTTTCTAATCGTAATTAGAAGATGAATACAAGTCGCGAGAAGTATTGGGTTTTGGTTAACAACTTAAATAAGCAACACTCATCAATAATCTAAAATCAAAACTGATTTTTATTCTTTTAACAAGGAGCCTTTAAATAGGCATTACAAAAGAAAGAGATTTAGGAATACTTAAATCAGATTACATCACACTTAAATCACATGGCCAACTAAGGGGAAGGAGGAAGTCTCACCTTGCCATGCAAGTAAGCTAAAATCTAGGAATATTTGATCTTTTTTCTTAAATTACAACTGGCATATTGCCTTGGACTTTAAGGAAAGCCGAAATCATAGGGATTTTTCGGCCCTTTACAACTAACCATGCTTAACACTAAGAATTAAAAGACATTACATGTAAAACCTTTATTTAAGAGTAAAGTAAAACCAGTGATACAAGGAACGCGGGACGGAGCCACGTTTTCCGATCTGGATCGTTCGTTCCCGATCGCGGAACAAACGCGACCCAGATCGCCGGGGGTCGCGAACTAGTTCGTGCATCCAAGCTGGCCGGAGAGATTGAAGGCTAAGTCGAGAATTAGGGCAAAATTTCAAAACCTAGATCTAGAAATTGGGGATGAATTGTGTGATTTTTTACCTGGAGACATTGGGGCTTTTGCTCAGTATGTTGAGTCGAGTTTAATGGTATAATTTTCTGGTCGGAATATCACTCGTCGGTCAAACCTCCGGCCACCAGCCACCGTAGAGAAGAGGGGGAAGTAGAGGAGAAAGGTAATAAAAGTTTATCGAAAAAATAAAGAAGCAGTGAAGGTTGTGAAGCATAGTCATTTTTTCTTTTTTTTTTACTGTACTACAACTTTTATTATTTACAAATTACAAGTACTACAACTCTACTTACCACTTACCAGCCACGTGAATTGTGTTGCCTTATGGACAACTGTATACCACCACTCTTTCTTTTTCTTTTTTTCTTTTTACTTTTTTACTGTCTCTTTCTCTTCTTTTTTTTTTTTTTTGACAAGACTCTTTCTCTTCTAACTCACATGGAAAGTCACTATTGCTTTTTGACTTTTCAACTCTTTTGACTTTTCAACTTTCAATAATTTTTTTCCCTTTTCAAATCAAAGACTAGGTAAACACATTATAATACTACTGTTCATAAATAATTAAACTAGTATAATTAATTTTCAGAATTACCAAGTAGTACTATGGACTATGGTAGTATGGTGAACCTTTTAATAAATATTTATATTATCATTTTTTAATTATATTTTTATAGGATTACTAAGAGTTCTTTTAATAAATATTTATATTATCATTTTTTAATTATATTTTGATAGGATTACTAAGAGTTCTAATATTTTAAATTTATTGAAAATTAGTAAAAAAATGACCCAAACATTCCCGATTCACCCAAGGTAGCGTTTCCCGTACCCGTTTCCGTACCACGTTTCGCATCGACTCTCGTTCCTTGTATCATTGAGTAAAACCATGCAGGGAACCTAAGAAAGCGAATTAAGATAGTTGATGCATATCAAATGGGATGCAGGGAGTGTTTTCTTTTCTAAATAACTTATACACCCATTCACTTCATTGATGGTGATTCTCCTTGGAATCAAATTCACAAAAAGTAAATACTTTTCATATTACCAATGTATGAGTTTTTTGTAGAGCTGTTCGCCAGAAGTTGATGTAAAAGTTTGTGACAATCAATTTAAATTTCTTAGGTAATCAAGGGTGTATAAATTTTGGGTTAAGGAATGTTAGGGAATTAATTTTTGAAGACAGTTTAAAACTCTCATACCTTGTTTATTAAACAAGCTTTATAGAAGCCTTTTACGTTAACTTTGCCAGCTAGTTGTACCTAAACTTGAGACGTGATATTCTGAACTAAGGGAGCCTTTTGTTGGACATTTAGGGCCCGTTTAGGATCACTCGCAGTTTTCAATTTTTGGTTTTATGAATGTAAAAGTCATATGATATAAGAGGTATAATGAACTTAATATTAGTCATACTTGTACTAACTATGTCAATTATGAAAACTGACAACTAGAAAAATGGAAAATATATTTTCTGGTTTTCATATTTTTGTTTTTAGAAAAAACTGAAAATTGGAAACAGTATATGAATACAAAGAGGCCTTTTAGATCTTCGGTTGAGAGGCTTGAGAATTGGGATTTTGTTTGTTTGAGAATATGCTTCAATGGTAAACCTCTCTAGTGAACCATGAGAATTTTCTTGGTTAGGAAGGCTGTGGCTCTTGTGTGATTTTTGAAGTCAATGATTCTGGTGTTGCAAGGGAACTAGCTGATGTTCGCGTCTTGATTGATATGATAAAAGGGGTAGAATAAGAGAATATATCTAGTTGTTTGATTCAAATCTGAACACTTCCTATATTCAATATGGATTTTCTAATGCGTGCCCTTGGTCACACAATAACATAAACCAGATTCTATATTAATGGCATTAAATAATACTTCATCCGTTCTATTTTAAATGAAATGTAGGGCCTTGGCACGAGGATTTAGGAGAGTAGAGAGATAGAGAGAAAAAAAAAGAGGGACCCGTGTAATGAAGTGAGAGATAGAGAGAAGTGAATACCAAATAAAGTAACATATCATTTATTTTGAAACGGTCTAAAATGGTAAGTGTTTCATTTATTTTAGAACGGATGAAGTACATCTTTCCAAAGTAATAGTTTTGGGGTTTTCTTTTAAATGTAATAGAAAAACTGCTGAAAATAAATTATGTTCATGACTAGAACATTTACCCATGGGCACACATTAGACTCACCGTAATCCATATGGACAAAGGGGCTTAATTCTTATTTGTTATCTTATATGATTATGCAATGTTTAAATGCTTTGCAGCTATGGAACATTTGCAACTGGAGGTTGTGATGGCATTGTGAATGTGTGGGATGGGAACAACAAGAAGAGGCTTTATCAGGTAAACCTCATAACTTATTGCACAATTCACTAACTTCATCTTTGCCTAAACTAACATCTTCAATCTCTCTATTCATGTTCTATCTCAGTATGTTAAGTACCCGACAAGCATCTCTGCACTGTCGTTTAGTAAAGATGGACGACTCCTGGCTGTTGCATCAAGTTATACTTATGAGGAGGGGGAAAAGCCGTAAGACTATGAAACTTTTCTCTTTTGTCTTGGTTTTAGATAAGACGGACTTACAATAATTTATTGTGTGGCATCAACAATTAACCCCCCCCCAAAAAAAAAAAAAAAATTGTCACCACAAGAATTATAAAATCGCTCTAATCTCACAAGTTATTATAAGACCGTCTCACACAAGATTTTGTACTCCTTTATGCCTTATGCTTTTGAATTTTTATTGATACTTGCTCGCTTATGTTTGTTTTGTCAGTCATGAACCTGATGCAATATTCGTTCGAAATGTGAATGAAGTTGAAGTCAAACCAAAGCCTAAAGTATATGCTAATCCTCCTGCCTGAATCAGTTAAAGCAGCTTTGCTTGGTCTAGTTTAGTGTTTCATCTTCTAGGTATAGTATAGCTTTACACTGGTTCGCTTCTTGATGCCCGAAGAAGCGCATGTGAACAAGATGTAAAAACTGATTGCAGATGCTATTGCTAGTTGCTTGATTCCTGTTTTCAGAATTGCATTGCATGCTATGATTATGCTATTGCATCTCTCCTACTCAATGTGGCGGTGATTGGACCTGGCTCCCTTAGTTATTATGAACCGAGTCTCTTGCGTCTCAGTCTCATTTGTTAAGATTTACCTACAATGAAGATTGCTTGTGCTACGTAATTTTCCTCTGAAATTGTGAGAGCTTTAGGCAATTAGAAAAAACCCCTTGACCCTACTATCCTTTTAAACACATTTGTTGTATATGAAATGAATGTAGTATGTGGAACAAATGCAATAAGGCCTTGTTTGGTTCAACCGTAAGAGGAAATGAAAAGGAAACAATTAAGGTAGGGGAATGGATTTAATTTGATCCATTCATTCCTTTGTTTGGTTTACTGTAAAATTTTGAAGGAAATGTAATCGACTGATTTGATGCTAAAACATGTTAACTTAAACTGCACATTTCTAAAATCTATCAATTGCTAATTTGAAACTAAAGAAAAAAAGTGGAAGAATTAAGCGAAAAAAGTTCATCAAAAACTGAAAACTTGTTAAAAAACGAAACCCTTAAAAGTTCAAAGAAAAAAAAAATTGATTCAACCATATGAAAACCGATTCAAGTTTTTAAAAAGATTAAAAGTGAAATTCTGAACAAGAAAAACAAATTCCCAAATTGCACAATTACCTTGCTTAAATTTGCACAGAATATTGCAATGCCTTGCTTGCTATCCATGAAAGAAATCAAATGAGAGAGGAAGATGACTGAGAAAGAGGAGACTCACAGAGTAGCTTCCCTTTTTGGCTTATAGGAGGTAACATGCTTGTTACAGCTTGATATGTTGCGGAAACAAATACTCTTTCCGTCTTAAAATATTGTTGACACTTATCAGGGTACGTAGTTTAAGATGATAAGTTGTTTGGTTATCAATTGTTATTTTATTGAAAAGGTAGATTGTAATAGGAGTTAGTAGGTAGTAAAAGTAGTATTATTTTATTTTAAGGAGAGAGTGTGGGTTAGAGATGGACATGGACCCAAGATCCGACCCAAAGGACCCGGCCCATTTTGAAGGTTATGGGTCTAAAAAATTGAGACCCATTGGGTCTAGGTGGTAAAATTCGGGTCTGCGTCCGGGTCTCGTGAATTCAGACCCAGACCCGACCCAGACATGCCCCGTAGACCCATTTTTGTTTTTACATTTTAAATATATGTATTATAATACGAAATATAGAAAGTAGTATTAAAACTTTTTACTAAGACTCAAGTCAACTTGTTGTGAATGTTTTAATTTTAAATGTTTGTACAACAGTTAAACTATTATTTTGTTCTTTTATCATTTTAATAACTAAAAAACGGGTGTAAAAAATTCAGAGGTTAAAAAAAAAAAAATTGAAACTCCTAATAAACTTGAGATCCATTTTGGACTTAGGACTTGTCGGACCCATTGGATCTGGGTAAGGGTCCGAATTTTCTAGACCCAGTGGGTTTGGGGCAAATCTGGGTCTAAATCCAAATTTGCGGATCTGGGTCTAGTAGGACCCGCCCCAGACCCGACCCATGCCCATCCCTAGTGTGGGCCATAATTAGAGTTAGTAGGTAATATGAGTGATATTATTTTATTTGGAGGAGAGAAAGTGTGGACCAATAGTTAAAAGGTAGAAAGATTAAAATAATAGTGGATCATATCCAAAAATAGAAGTGTAAAGATTATTTTGGGACAGATGAAAAAGGAAAGTGTAAAGAGTATTCTGGGACGGAAGAAGTAAGAGGAAATGATTAAGTCAAGTAACGGAGTGGATTTCCATAACACCTCAACCAAATGAAGTAAAACGGAATCAAGATCCTAATTTCGTTTCCAGCATCTATTTTGTTGGAACATTTATAGTAAAATGGGCTTTAGGTTGTTTGGAATGGTTTTACGGAGGTTGGACAAAAGAAAGTAAACACGAGCAAGTGAACAAGAGCTTGAGAAGCCCAGGTCGCGAGGTGCGACATCTGTCGCGAGGTGCGACATCTGTCGCGGGGTGCTACTTGCCTTGTCGCGCGCGAGGTGCGATCTGTATCGCACCGTGCGATTCGCTTCTGCCTTTTTCGCTGCGAGTTTTGATTTTGACGTTTCAGTCCGTTGTTTTGCGATTGTTAGTTTTTATCCGGTTTTAAGTGATTGAATAAGGATCTTTTCACTCACTTTGGATAGAGACACATCATCATTAACCTCTCTAAGTTAATATAAAAAGATTAACTTCTTTCTAAATGGTGTGAATGGAAGAAATCAGTTTTCTTTCTTCACAAAACAAACTTGCTTCTCTTGAGAGAAAATTTTGTACTCTTTCTCTCAAGTGTTCTTCACAAACATCAAACACAAAGTTCTTGTTGATTCACTTAGAAGATTATCTTTGTGAATTGTTCTCTTCATTGTATCTCATTGGTTATTTCGTGTTAACCCATTGATCCTAGAGGGGCGAAATTAAACTAATAGGAAAGCGTAGTTTCCGTGCCTTGGAGTGGTGTATCCGATTCGCTTGTAGTTCATACATATAACAATCTATTAGTTTATTTTTTCTTCCTTTTCGGATATGGCTCGATCACTTAAAGACATGACTATGAACTTCCAAAAGTTGGACAAGTTCGAAGGGGTGGGATATCGTAGATGGCAAAAGAAGATGCATTTCTCATGACAACTTTGAATGTGGTGTATGTTCTTACAACACCCATGCCACCGTTCCCACAAGATGGAGAGGAAGAGACCTTGGAGATTACAAGGAAGAGAACAAAGTGGGAGAATGGTGACTACATTTGCCGGGGTCACATCTTCAACTCTCTTTCCGACACTTTGTTTGATCTTTACCAAAATGTGGAGAGTGCAAAGGAACTTGGGGATGCTCTTGAGGCCAAGTATATTTCGGAAGATGCTTCAAGTAAGAAATTTCTTGTTAGCAATTTCAATTCATTTAGAATAATATTGATAGGCCTATTATATAGCAATTTCATGAAATTCAACATATTTTGAATCAAATAAGATCACACGGCATGGTGATGGATGAGACTATTGTCGTGGCCTCAATCATTGATAAATTATCACAATCTTGGAAAGACACTAAGCATCCCTTGAAACATAGGAAGGAAGATATGTCCATAGAGCAATTAGGAACCCATCTTCGTATTGAGGAAGGGATCCGGGCTCAAGATGGGGTTAAGAAAACTAATGCTAGTGTTCCTAAGTCTACCATGAATATTGTAGAGGTTGGTTGGTCTAGTGGGACCAAGAAATCCAATAATAACAACTCTAAAACCAATGTTGCAAACAAAAAGAGGAAGGCCCTCACATGTTGGGTATGCAATGGACCTCATTTTAAGAGAAATTGTCCTTCTTGGAGGAAGAAGAAGAAGAAGAAGAAGAAGAAGAAGAAGAAGACAATGAATGAATAACCTAGTGTTGTTCAAAACCAAGGTAAAAATGCACATGAAAATGTAATTGAAGAAATGAACTTTGTGGCTATGATTTATGAAATTATGGTTGTGCAGGTTGATGATTCTTGGTGGATAGATTTAGGGGCCTCTAGACATGTGTGCAATAATAGGAATTTCTTCAAGTCTTTGGAAGAATTAGATGATGGTCCAATCTTGTATCTGGGGAATGATTCTACGGTGAAGGCAAAGGGGATAGGCCAAGTAGAATTGTTCACTAGTAGAATAAATGCTTATTGCGGCGGTCATTAAGTGGCCTATTGCTGCGGTTTTAGCCGCGCCGCAATTAAGGGCGCAGTTAACCGCAGCAATAGAGAAACCTATTGATGCGGTTCCTACCCAAAACCGCAACAATAGGTGAGTCAGCATAGTGTCTCTTATTTTTTTTTTTTTTTTTTTTTTTGCTTTTGCTATGAAGAAAACAAGGGTATGCAAAGAAAATGATTGATAAAGAGAAATGAAACTGAGAAAATTTATTCAACAACACCAAATATTATAATCATGATTCATAATCAAATTACAACAATTATAATATCACCAAAGTAGCTAAGTTATTTAACTTAAAAAAACAAAATCAAGGTGCAACAGTCAACCTTAGAAATGAAATTCAAACACCAATCCCTAATTACAAAAAACATCCAAAAAAGAAACAAAAAAATAAATTAAAAAACCACAACTTTTCACAGTTGTTGGTCGAAGACCACGAATAGAAGATGTTGTTTATTGAAGACGAGAGCGGCACAAGATCTGAAAATGCGCGTTGAACCAGAAGTTCGAATTCAACCAGTAAGCAGTAACGATGTGGCGTTCAACCAGAAGTTCGAATTCAACCAGAAGACAAAAAGGAGAGGAGTGAGAAATTCATAGCCCCTTTGGTGTGATTTCGTCTTCGACAGGTTGTACTTTTCTCGCTATGGCTGTTCCTATCTTCGACAATTATAATATCACCTACGGCTGTTCCCATTTTCTCGCTTTTTTATTTGTGCTTCTTCTGTTTCTTCTTTGATCTGCAAAAATTGAAAAACTTACAACCCCTTTTCGTGCCTTAATTCCAAAGTGAGGGAGAATCGTGTCTCACCGCTGCTTGAATACGAAGTGAGATGGAGAACCTTATCTCACCGCTGCTTGAATCCGAACAAGAAGATGAGAGATGAGAGGTGCGAGGTGCGAAATGGAAGAAGATGAGATGAGAGGTGCGAAATGAGATGAGAGAGTGCGAAGAAGAAGAAGATGAGAGAGGCGTGAGAGACTTAGAGTGTGAGAGAGGGGGGGATGAAAATGAAAAACAAAACGGCGCCTAGTAAGAGTTAAAGAGTGAGAATTATAACCCTAGCAGCTCTAATACTGACCAAGGGTCTATTGCTGCGGTTTTTAGACAAAACCGCAGCAATAGATTAATAAAAAATAATATTTTAATCTATTGCTGCGGTTTTTTCTAAGAATAGCAGCAATAGGTTATTTTGAACATTTTTTTTATCGGGCGGTATATTGCTGCGTATAGCTAAAACCGCATCAATTTTCAATTATTCTACTAGTGGTTGCTAACCTCGGGAAAGACTTTAACTCTCCGGGATGTTGTTTATGTACCAGAAGTTAGGAAGAATCTAGTGTCGGGGGGTCTCTTGAATAAATTTGGTTTTAAAGTTGTATTTGAATCGGACAAGTTTATTGTTTCTAAGGGTGGTATTTATGTAGGACAAGGATATTATTGTAATGAAATGTTTAAATTTAGTATTAATGCAAATGATACTAGTTCTATTTACTTGCTTGATGTCTCTTCTCTATGACACAATCGATTATGTCATGTAAACTATCGTAGATTATATGATATGTCTAAGCTAGGTTTAATACCTCCTTTCGATTTAAAGTTAGAGAAGTATAAGACATGCATGCTAAATAAAATTACAAAGAATCCTTATCCTAGTGTGACTAGACAAGCGGTATTGCTAGAATTGGTGCATAGTGACTTGTGTGACTTTCATAGCTCACCTTCTTTGGGAAATAAAAAATATATAGTGACTTTTATTGATGATTACTCAAGGTTTTGTTACATATATTTATTATTTACTAAAGATGAAGCACTAGAAAAGTTTAAGATTTTTAAGACCGAAGTGGAACTTCAACTTAATAAAAAGGTTAAAAGACTTTGGACGGACAAGGGTGATGAATACTATAATACTAGCTATTTTATTTCCATTGGTGTAATTCATGAAACAACCGCACCATACTCACCTCAAAGTAATGGTATAGCGGAAAAGAAAAATAGGGTTATAAAAGAAATGGTTAACACCATGCTTTGTAATTCGGGTCTTAGTGACGGTTTTTGGGGTGATGCAATTCTAACTGCATGTTATATATTAAATCGAGTTCCTAATAAGAGGAACAAGACTACCCCTTATGAACTTTGGTGTAACAAAAAGCCTAATTACAATTACCTTAAGGTATGGGGTTGTAGGGCAATTGTCAAATTGACGGAATCTAAAAGGAAAACAATAGGTGAAAAAGGAATTGATTGCATCTTTATAGGCTATGCGGAACATAGCAAAGCCTATAGGTTTTATGTCATTGAGTCAATTGATTTTGTTTCTATCCACACCGTGATAGAGTAAAGGGATGCAATATTTGAATAGACTCGTTTCTCATCGATTCCAAGACCAAAGGACATGATGCCAAGTACTAGTTCCAATGTTGTGGATCACATTAACAATGATCATGATACTAGAACACCGGAAATTAGGAGAAGTAAAAGAATTAGAAAAGATAAATCTTTTGGACCGAATTTTCAACTATACCTAATTGAAGGGTTAAGAGAGTCAATTGTGACTCAATTTCATATTGTTACAATGTGGAGGAGGATCCTAGGACCTTTTATGAGGCTATGAAGTCTCATGATTCCTCCTTTGGAAAGAGGCAGTGAATGATGTAATGGATTCAATAATGGGAAATCATACTTGGGTTTTAGCTAATTTACCTCCCGGTTGCAAACCACTAGGCTGTAAGTGGATTTTCGTAAGGAAAAGGAAGATTGATGGAATCATACTAAAACATAAGTCCCGGTTAGTGGACAAGGTTTTAGGCAAAAATATGGTATCAATTACTTTGACACTTATGCTCCGGTTGCTAGAATAGCTGCCATTAGACTTTTGATAGCATTGGTTGCGATTCATGGTCTAGTAATTCACCAAATAGATGTCAAAACTGCCTTCCTTAATGGTGAATTGGAGGAGGAAGTGTACATGAATCAACCTGAAGGTTTTGTAGTCAAAGGACAAGAAACTAAGGTTTGCAAACTAGTTAGATCTTTGTATGTACTTAAGCAAGCACCTAAGCAATAGCATAAAAAATTTGATGAAGTCATTTTGTCTAGTGGGTTCAAAATAAATCAGTCCGATAAGTGTGTATATAGTAAATTTGATAATAACGGTAATGAAGTTATAATTTGCTTATATGTTGATGATATGCTTATCTTTGGGACTGATTTGGAACAAGTGGAAAAGACCAAAGCCTTTCTCTCTACTAGCTTCTCAATGAAAGATTTGGGTGAAGCGGATGTTATTCTTGGTATTAGAATAGTGAGAGGTAAAGGGTCAATTTCTTTGTCAGAATCTCATTACATTGAGAAAGTGATCAAGATCGTTTAATGAATCGAATTCGACTCATTTTGCTACTCTGATGGATCCTAGTGTTCACTTGGTTCCGAGTAGTGGTACTCCTCTTTCACAATTGGAGTATGCAAGCTTAATTGGAAGTTTAATGTATGCAATGACTAACACTCGGCCGGATATAGCTTTTGCTATTGGCAAGCTCAATAGGTATATAGTAATCCTACTATGTTGCATTGGCAAGCATTGAGAAGAGTGCTTAAGTATTTGAATAAAACTTTGGATTATGTTATAACTTAATTATAATGGAGAACCTTCTATTTTAGAAGGTAACTCGGATGCTAGTTGGATTTCCAATAAGGAAGATTATTCATCCACAAGTGGATGTGTGATTCTTCTTGGAGGAGGTGCTATTTCATGGGAATCCAAGAAGCAAACATGTGTAACGGATTCAATTATGGCATCGGAATTCATAGCATTGGCATCATGTTGCCAAGAAGCGGAATGGCTAAGGAATGTGTTGAGTGAGGTTGACTTATGGGCCAAACTTATGTTACCTCTTGCTATTCATTGTGATAGTGCATCAACCATAGCTAAAGCTTATAGTGAAGTCTACAATGGCAAGTCAAGACACATTGGAGTGAGACATAGCTATGTACATGAAATGATTAGGAATGGTTGTATAACTATTGATTTTGTACGGTCTAGTTTGAACTTGGCGGATACATTTACTAAACCATTGCGAAGGGAACTAGTGAGCAAAATGAACAAAGGGTGGGTCTTAAGGCTATTGATCAACTTATAGTTATGGAAAACTCAATTTGATGTCTAATACAATGTTAGATCTCGAATTCAATGAGGATAGTATTTTTCTTGAAGATTGGAAGCACTTGTTTAACACATCCCAAGGTTA
This sequence comes from Beta lomatogona, assembly GCA_947646795.1. Taxonomy (NCBI): domain Eukaryota; kingdom Viridiplantae; phylum Streptophyta; class Magnoliopsida; order Caryophyllales; family Amaranthaceae; genus Beta; species Beta lomatogona. The sequence goes on along the minus strand of CANSNZ010000754.1, from coordinate 67,728 downwards.
GTGCTTAGTTCTACAATGATAAGAGGTTGAATTTAATTTCTTAATAAATCTTTGATAAGTGCTAAATTGTAGGAGCATGTTCGCAAAAGATTTACCCATATGAGCTAGAGGTTTGGCCGCTTCACCAAGTCTAAGGCTTGACTTGGAACACTTATGAATGGATATGGACATCAAGGCTTCATAGGTGTCAGAGGTTAAGAACTAAGTTTATGCTTATGTGTATTAGTATCTTCAATGGTTTGTAGTGGTTGTATGATTCAAAGCTTTGTCTATAATTGTGATCGAAATTATGATCGATATTATTGGAATTCAATCGTAAGATATTTTCATGATGCATGAGCATGTTTTGTTTATGATTAATAGCAAGTTATAAGCTTTTCAACATTTATACTATAAATGGGAGGAGGATTGTTGGAACATTTATAGTAAAATGGGATTTAGGTTGTTTGGAATGGTCTTACGGAGGTTGGACAAAAGAAAGGAAACGCGAGCAAGCAAACAAGAGCTTGAGGAGCCTAGGTCGCGGGGTGCGATAGCTGTCGCGACGTGCAACCTGCCTTGTCGCGAGGTGTGATTTGTATCGCACTGTGCGATTCGCTTCTGCCTTTTTCGCTATGAGTTTTGATTTTGACGGTTTCAGTCCGTTGTTTTGCGGGTCCTTGAATAAATTCTTTATTTTTATATTGAAGTTACTAATTGTTTCTTTCTTGATGTAGATCTTTAATATAAAATCGTTCTACTGTATATTGTAAATCTTTTTCCTTCTATTTATTTATTTTTATACATTATTATATGTTTGTCTGATTGTTGTACGCATATTATATGATTGTCCTGCTTTATTGCTTTTATCACCCCACATGTTATTTTTGCTAAACAAGACCTAAGGAACTGTTCTAACTAATTCAGATAATTTAGACAACCTATTAGGAACCTTGTAATTTGATTGCTTAATAATTTGTCATTAAAAATTAGTCTTTTATGTGTTTCCTGAACCAACTTAGACTAAATGTTTTTAGGATGCTTAAAAATATTATATGATTATTCTTTTGCATAAAATCTGTAATGAATCAATATTTAGTAGAGACCAGCAATAGGCGAATATGGTTCATTATGACCGTGTTCGTATCCTCACCCCCGAACTCAATCTTTGGTTCATTTTGACCATCTATGGAGTCAGGATGGGGAAGTCTACATTGGATAAGTCCCACAGTTTGTCCCTACGGTTTCCCATATCCAATTAGGTTTATGATTCTTCCTAAAAAGAATTGTTGGCGACTTCAAAAAGAATTTCAAATAAAACCTTAACAATGGGGTAGTCAAATCTAATACGCGCTCACACCACGTAGGCTTAAAGGAATAAAATCTGCGCCTACAATTTGGCGACTTCACTGGGGAGGATTTTTAAAAATTAATTTTTTAAATGAGTGGGTGAAACTCGAAAAATCCGATTCATACTCTTTTTATACTTTAGAATGACATTACAGTTTTGCATATGCATGGCTATTGTTCAGCCACCATAAGGACAATCTACCTTGCTTCATTAGTACATGTTCTATGTGTGAGGTCACCCCCGGGGGGGACTTGCGCTTTGTCTTTCCAAAAAGCTTCATGAGCGATAGTGTTGCATCTTAGTTATAAGCAAACCTACCCAACCATGACATTGTTTACTTGTTCCTGACTCGAGAACCCGGAGTGCGTCTTACACATGGCCACCTTTTTAAGCAAAGGTACGAAGCGTGGGATCAATTTCTTAGTCATGGACCCTTTCAGCCTTAACCTAAACCTGACCAATAGTTGAATGTAGAACTGGACTTTAGGTTGAGAACTTTTGCATCCATGTTATATGACATTTGTCTGTTATTATCTTGTCAAATCGTCATTATTATGCGTCATTCCTAAAATCGCGTCTAACAAACAATAGAAAATTCGTCAATCGGCCAATACGTCGCCTAAATCCCCGAAAAACGTGTCGGAGAGTAATGCGCCAAGCGCATTAAGTTGAGCTGGTCCACCACTCCTGCGGCAGACGCACGACTGTGCGTTGCGCGCAAAGAATGCTTGCGCGGCACCCAATCTGTGCATCGCACGCTTTTCGTCAATTTAGCCGTCGTAATGGTCGATCCTATGTTCATCCCTATGTTTCTTTGTCCGCATTCGCGTAGTACATGGTTTAATCAAAGGTCTTACCTAATTAAAAAAAAATCAGGCTTTTCATGCAAGGTCGACTTTGTCCTAAAAAAGTGCATCTAGGAAAAAATGGTCATGGTAGAGCTAGAAGTGTCATGCATGTCTACCTTCTTCCTGCTGTCCAACTAATCTTCCATATCAATTCTACCCTACCATATTCAATTAATTTCAAAAAAACTTACATTTTTCAAAATCAATCCTACACCCTCTTCTATTCTACTCTTTTTCAAAAACATTTACAAATCATAGTCATACACGACATTTACAAAAATATTTTCAAAATCAATCCATCATCTTTTCCTAAGAAAAGATAAAACAAGGGGTTCCTTTTAAAAACGAATTTCGAAAATTCTAAGCCTATTCCAAATACCTTCATTCAATCCAATCCACTTGCATTCATTCTAGGCCCCTATGCATTAGAGTCCATTTTGCATTCATATTTGGTCATTCTAAATTTTAGTCCATGCGTTCATACTAGGCCCGCTAGCAATAGAGTCCATCTTAGGCCCATATAAGTCTTGCTAGCTCATGTCAAAATCTAGGCTCATTTGCATCTTTATGTGAACCCTAGTCTATGTCAAGCCCAATCCAACTCTATTCCAATCAAAGGCCAATCTAATTCTAGTCCATTTCCAACGCTAAGCCCATGTGCATTTTCAAGTCTAACTTCAAACCAATATAGGACTAAGTCCAAAATTAGGTCCATATAAGGCCAACTCTTTTCCTAAGTCTAATACCTAGTCCATTTCTGAACCCGTATAGGACGAAGTCCAAAGCATTAAGTCTAGCAAAGCTAGCATCCCTTAAAGACCATAACAACACCCACTGACCTAGTGAAGGTAGTCACCCTTAAGACCATAACGGCACCCTTTGACGTAGCGAACCTAGTCATCCTTAAGACCATAACGGCACCCTTTGACCTAGCGAAGCTAGTCACCCTTAGGACCATAACGACACCCTTTGACCAAGCGAAGCTAGTCACCCTTAAGACCATAACGACACCCTTTGACCAACCGAAGCTAGTCACCCTTAAGTCCATAACGGCACCCTTTGACCTAGGAAAGCTAGTCACCCTTAAGTCCATAATGACACCCTTTGACCTAGCGAAGCTAGTCACCCTTAAATCCATAACGACACCCTTTGACCTAGCGAAGCTAGTCATCCTTAAGACCATAACGGCACCCTTTGACCTAGCGAAGCTAGTCATACCTTAAGACCAAAACGACACCCTTTGACCTAGCGAATCTAGTCATCCTTAAGACCATAAAGGCACCCTTTGACCTAGCGAAGCTAGGCATCCTTAGGACCATAACGGCACCCTTCAACCTAGCGAAGCTAGTCATACCTTAAGTCAATAACGGCACCCTTTGACTTAGCGAAGCTAGTTACCCTTTAAGACCATAATGACACCTATTGACCTAGCGAAGCTAGTCATCCCTAAGACCATAAAGGCATTGTAATAGCCTCATTTTTTCCAGACGTTATAATTAAGATAAACGAGATACGTTAACATACTAATCAGTACTAGATCAATTGCGTCTTTGAGGAATAAGAAAATCGTGACTAGTTCCTATGTGAAGTTTGTCTGTGAATCTGAATATTATATGTTATTATGTGATTATAAATGCAAATTATGAGTTAAGATAAGTTATTTACGAATTACGTTAAAAACGTTGAGCACAGTTCTAAAATTTTGAGACTTCGAGCTATTATAGGTATTGTGATTGAGATACTCTGTAATTATGATTTAAGGGCTAAATGAGCCAAAATATCTTTATTAAGTTATAAGACATATTTTAAGGATTTATTTTAAGTATAATGAAGGATGAGAGCTTAATTACAGAAGGTTAAGGATTAAGTAAAACTAGAAAATTCTGGAATACTCCAAAGCTATGAAAAGACAATTTTGCCATCATTACTAAACCAAAATGCGAGCTTGCCATTACCCATTCTCTATATATATGTGACAAAGGCCCTTGATTCATTTCATCAGATTTCATCTTACAAAAACACACCAAAATCCCTCATCATTTTCTCTCTTCTTCACGCCAGAGCTGGCGAGTTGTGCTGCTGTGGTTGGCAGCTTGTTTCCTTTGGGTTCTTGCCCTGAAACTTACATGCAACTCTTTTCTTATACTCCTAAAGTTGTTCTTCCTACTGGGCAATCATTAATTATGAGGTATCAAGTCAGTAGCATCAAAGAAACTCAAGGAAGGTAAGATGTAGTTGAATTGTAGTACTTATGAGGTTGATTAGATTGAAACTTGATTACTTTGGATTAATTGCTGAATTTTAAGTTATGGATGTTCAATCTAAGGTCTTATAAGGTTGATGGAGGAGAGCTAAAAGTGGTTAAAGGAGATTTAATTCCGAAACACAGGATTAAGGTACACAAGCTCCACCACCTAAACTTTGTTTCTAGCTTTGATCATGGAATTTGTTTGTGGAATTGTGAATACTTGGATTATGTTTGAATGAGTATAAAAACTGATTTGCGTGCGTTTTCTTATGGAAGATATTGTGTTAAAATCCTCTTGCATGTCAAGTTCCCTAAGACTATTTGAATAACCGAGTAAGAAGTGATTATCCATCTCTCTTGGGCTATGCTGCCGTGACTTTCCCTGCCAAATATACTCCTTTTCCACTCTGATTTTCGCCTTGGTGTCTCTTAAAAGTGGTAGATCTTGAAAAGTTTTTGAATTTAGACCCAAAAATCACTCCATTTGGAGTTGTACATCAAAAGTTATGCTGTCCAGAAGTTGTTGTATGCTTAACAAGTTCCCTCAAAAATTTATCAATCCTTGCTATTATCTCGATTGCGTTTTGATTAAATATCTTGTTGTGGCTAAACTTCATGATATCCCCTTGAAACATTTATGTCTTGATTATCAAATAAACCTTTGCTTCATTCACCTCATTTGAAAACGCAACCTCAATTCATTGAGTAAAAGAACACCTAAAACTCGATTCTTGCTTAATTGTTTTCTGGAGTTGATTAACCATGTTTCTTTGGTTCATTAATTACCTTTAAATGTTGAGTACCTACTGAATGTATCCACTTATTTGTTTATCTACCTAAACCTTATCCAAGCATAAAAGTTTCGATATATATTCACACCTAAACCCCATATTTTAATAAAACACTGAAACCGTGAAATCAATCTTTTGTTTATTTGAGTGGAGTAGTCTTCTCATATAGTTAAGAACCTCTTGTGAAACCTATGCATGCTGCCATATCTATTTGATCACTTTATTGACCGCTTTGGATAACCATGACGTCGTTTCCGATACCTTGTTATTAAGTCACTTCCCTAAAATAGTGGAACTTGGCATAGCAAGCTTGTTTTACAAAAATTGTTTTGATAAGTTAAAGTTAGTTATGATGGTTGAAATAGTGATTATGAATAAGTATTTAAGTAAGTTATTTGAGTATAGTTATAAAAGTATAAGTATTTAAGTATAAGTGTTTAAGTATAAGTATTTCAGTATAAGTATTTAAGTACAAGTGTTGAGTATAAATATTTTTGTATGATTACAAGTTTGTTTTATAAGGGGAAGTGAACAACATTTGTAGAGCGGGTTTGCTCATTATGTGTTTAGAGCGTGTATTGCTCCGGAGCGGGTATTGCTCCGTTATGTAGGGTCATGACCTAGAAGTCTTGCAAGCGGAAATACGAAAGGTGGGGAGACGTCCCTCAAAATCCATTCGTGTTCCTTCCCTGGAGTTATGCTTTGTTTGTGATAAATATAAGATTATTATTTATGTTATATATGGAGAATGGTGTGTGATATCTTGAGATAAATTCTTGGACATTTCTCCAGAATATGCAAAAATATTTCTATGGAAGTTTACAGGAAAGAACCAATGTATTTCTGAGCAAGTGTTAACGTATTTCTGAATAAGAATAAAAGTATCTCGTAAATTATGAGTTTATGCTTTGAGTATAAGAAACGATTGCGTAATTTCAGCCACCTTATTATTTTTGGAATCGGTGAGACTTGTGTACCGGCGTAAGCGACTGCTTTTGTTCTTTGAACCTTGTCCTGGTGGGGGCGAGATTCATTTGTTTTGCAGGATTAGAAAGAATGATCGGATTAGCTCCTGTGTGCAAACGTGAAGTCATGATCAATGTGTTTAGTCTGCTGCTATGAAATAATCTGTTTTATATGATGATTCTTAGCAAGTTAAACGTGGGTTTCCAATTTGAAATCTTGGTACTCAAAACTTATTGTAATAACTATTTTATTATAACTTATTTTCGTATTAAGCTTGGATACTACGAGACTTCCTACCTTTCCTTGGGAGGGAAGGTGCCGAAATCCGCCCTAACAGTCACTCTAATTAGCAGCTTAACTTCGTAATTAGCAGTATTAGGTCTTAATTAAGCTGCTATTTGGAGCGTGCTGTTACAAGTGGTATCAGAGCAAAGGTTTTCGAAATTTGAAATCAAGTATTTTTGATCTACAAGTTTTGAAAACAATAAGTAAAGAGTGTTTACACAGGTATTTCTTAAGAAGGGAAATTGAAACTAATTTCATATATACGTAAAAGTTTTCAAAACATCTGTGAACATGTGTGTACGATTTTGTGTGTGCTATGTGATAATATGTGTACGAATGTATATATGAATGTAATCAGATTTAGGTGTAGAGGACACAACACCTATTTTGTTGTCAATAAATGGTAAGATGATGAGATGGACCATGCTAACTAGGCACTAGGTCACAGTCCAAGAATGGAAAGAGGTTATGAATGCTTGTAGGTGCCACTAAAGGCAACCCGGGACTTAAGCCGATGTGATTGGTGAGCCATGGCTAGTTTTCGTCAACTTTAATGGAGTCTATTAAAATTGTATAGGAATACAGAAGTGGTTCAAGGTTATGATGTAATTATTTTCAATAAGGATAAGAGTTTGTTAAGGTTGTAAGTGTTATGGAAGAAACGGAGGCAAGATGAATCACCCTATGGAGCACCAGAGGGGGAGGGGGTTAGCCTATAATCCTCACTAAGGAACAATGTATATGTGCATAACTTGTGGAGAAAAAGACGGAGTGAAAAAAAAATGGTTGTGTTAAAGATTTGTGTTTGTATTTCTTTTATAAATAAATTTGTTGTGAAGTTATGAGGACAATCTAGAAAGAGAGCATATATATATATATATATATATATATATATATATATATATATATATATATATATATATATATATATATATATGCCGGTGTAAACTCAAAGAAGATACGTTGGTATTATTTAAATAAGCTTTGTTTCTGCATTAAGCTAGTAGTGTGAATGGAGAGCTAGGGATTTAGTGTTACGAATTTATAAAGGAATGAGTGTTGAATGAGGAGTAATATGGAATTAAGTTCAAACATTGAGAATTACTACTTTAAGTTATATATTTAAGATTGATATGGATAATGAGTGTAAGTATTTGGAGTATAAATGTCAGGTGGATATTTGAATCATGGTATATTTATGTATGATAGGGTGATAGGAAATAAAATTTATCAACCTACAATAATGATTGTCGTAGACAATTTGTTAGGATGTAATATGGTTATAGAGGTATAAGGTACCGGGGCAGTAATTCCGGAAAAACATATATCATTCTGGTATTATAAGAATCAATATAATTGTGATCGGAAATTTATTAGATATAAATTTAGGAGTCTATACGTCAGTTACAAGTACTTCGTGATTTGTTTTATGAATAACTTGTATAACTCCAAGAACATATGTTGTAGTTTGACTATGTTATGGGTATTGATTGTGAAATAAACTTGAATTCAAATAAGTTTTATGTTCCTCTTACATGTTTTGAAGTAAGGAAATCGTTTTGGAATTTGAAAAATTTGGATATTACTAATTAGATGGGAATATGTATATAATGGATTTGGCATATGATTTCCCCAAATAAGTAAGCTGAATATTGTCATGAAAAATAGGTGAAAGTCAGGCGATGCTTTGAGGAACTAAAACTCAAGAGAATTGGGTCTTACTCAACTTTGGAGGACTCATATGATTGTGCTCAATAGTGAACGCGAATAGAGCTGTAGCTAACGTGTTGTTGATTCTAGAGTGTTGCAATTATGTATCTCCAGCGCATTTTATTAAACTTCACTATGACAACTTGTATGCCTGATAGAGGGACGAGTTGTTGTAAATGATTATTTAGAGATTGGGTAATTGAGATAGCAGAGTCAGAGTCGCAGGTGGATTTAATGTTTTCCGATTTGGAGTAGTATAATAGAATCTTGAGGATGTCTTGGCTGAGCAAGAACCAAGCTATCATCAAATGTTATTAGGTGAAATCACTAAGCAAAAATAGTATTATATAGCAGGGTGTGTCGTCAAGCTCAGAAGAACGGAGCAAAGTGATAAATGAAGATGGGTTATCAGAATGTATTGGTTACGTAATTCAGAAAATAGAGAATCATAAGGAAGTGATGGAGCATGAGAAGAACTCTGGTGGTTAATGAGTCTCCAGATGTGTTACTCGAGGATTTGCCAGCATTGCAAATATATAAGGTGGTCGATTTTTTATGTAAGATAGATGTCAGGGGCTAAGCCTACCTCTAGAGCCAAGATGGCCGAATAAATGATGCAGTTAGAGGGTGGTAAGAAGATAACATTCGACCAATGTTTCACCCTCGGAGATGAATTAATGAAATTATTTAAAGATCATCGGCAGAATAATAAGATTTCAGTTAGGAATAGGAATTCATAATCTCGAATTGATGAATTATTTGATCAATTAAAAGGGAGTCAGGGTGTTTGAAAGTAGATTTAAGATCGGGATATTACTAGATGCACGTAACAAGTGAGGATATTTCAAAGCTGACATTTCGGATGAGTTGTGGTCATTATGAGTTTGTAAAAACACCAATCGAGCTTAGTAATGCACCAGTAGCATTCATAAATACGATGTAGTGATATTTTAAATCTTATTAAACCAAATTATGACAATTTGCATAGATGATATTTTGGTATGTTCAAAGAATCAGGAAGCGCATCTTAAAGAAGTATTAAGAAAATAATGAAGTTCGAGTGGTCGGAAAAATTGCGAGGAAGCTTTACAGTAGTTGAAGAAAAGGCTAACAAATGCCTTAGTTCCAGCTTCGCCTTCGGGGACAGAAGGACTTAAAGTGTATATCCATATTTCTCAGGAAGGTTTGGCATGTATATTGATGTAATTCAGCGACTAACAGCCTATGCGTCTAGCTAGGTAGTAAAGCCATAAGAAAATTAATTTGCGCATGATCTAGAATGGAAGCTAAGGAATTTGCCTTAAAATTATAGAGGTTTTATTAAGTTAAGTAACCTGAAAGGTTTATACTAATCATTAAAACTTAAGTAATATCTTTAGTTAGGAAGAGATGAAAGTTAGATAGCGAAGGTAGCTAGAATTGCTCAAGGATTATGATGTAGACATTTAGTACCGCCGGGAAGGCCGATAAGGTAGTAGATGCTTTGAACAGGAAACCTCGCCAGGGAAATGATTTCATCATTTCGATACCATGGGAGTTGAATATGATCAAGAAAGGGGATTTACAAGGAGAACTATCTGTTTTGTGATAAAAATATTCCTTTAAAGGAAATATGAGCTAAGTAAGTGCAAAAATAAGTTTATCAAGGAAGTGAGGTTAAAGATAGAGGAAAATGAGACAACAAATTTTTAAAGAGTAATACAATCGGAGTTGAATATGATCAAGAAAGCGGATTTACAAGGAGAACTATCTGTTTTGTGAAAAAAATATTCCTTTAAAGGAAATATGAGCTAAGTAAGTGCAAAAATAAGTTTATCAAGGAAGTGAGGTTAAAGATAGAGGAAAATGAGACAACAAATTTTTAAAGTATATGGTGACAAAAGAATATAAATAAATGGGAAAATAGTGAGTAACGAGGGTTCAGATATAGCGAAAAAGAGAGAGAGAATTCTAGAAAGGCGCATACCAGTGCATTCTCGGTTCATCACGAAAAGGACAAGATGACTCGGGATATAAATTTTTGGTGGAAAGGGTTGAAGCTAGATGTGCTGCAATATGATGCAAAATACTTAAATTGCTAGGGAATCAAGTTTAAGGGGAGAAGTTACATGAGAAAACAAAGTATGTTATTTACATGTTGGAAGATATTACAAGCTCATATATGAGAGTAAAAGGGTTTATGGGAAGATTAATTAGCATGTACGAAATTCTTTTATAAGAATAGTTACCAATCGAGTATGGCTCCGAAAGAAGCCCTGTATGAATGTAAACATCGGACACTTATTAATTGGGATGACATGAGCACATGATTTCAGTAAGACTTGAGTAAGATCATGAAACTAAGAAGCAAGTGCGAGTAATTCGAGGGAAAAAGAAAATGAGAATAGCTTAGGTTATAAGTATTTAACCTTTTATTTCAAGAATTACGGTGGTTAACTTATTAAGACTCCGAGAAGTGGTTGTCATATTTTAGTTGTCAATTGCCACCATATAAGCATTTCGAGTTTGACTATCAAGAAGCATGAGTTCCAAAAAATGTTCTATATATATCGTTTCCTTTTTAAGTGGCTTATAATGAACAAAAATTAGTTTTGGGATTTGTTGTACTAGATTATTAAGATTCATTGAATCTCTTAATGGTTTCGTAATGTTCCCCTCTAGATTACTAGAAGATGTTGTAGGAAATGATTACCTAACGAGATTTGGACATATGCTATAAAACCTTGGAACTTATTTGGGGAAAATGAATTTATATAATTGAAAATTAAGCAAGTAATGTTACCCAATGACTTTAAAAAAAAAGGGGGAAATATTATAAAGCTAAACAATACTCTTGGTTAAGGAACTACGAACCGACCGGTCGATCGGGAAAAACAACATGTGGGAACAAATTAAATACGCGAGATCAATATCCTCAGTATTCTAAGGTACAATATAAGTTTCGAGACGAAACTTGTTTAAGGGAGGAAGAGTGTAATAGCCTCATTTTTTTCAGACGATATCATTAAGATAAACGAGATACGTTAACATACTAATCAGTACTAGATCAATTGCGTCTTTGAGGAATAAGAAAATAGTGAATAGTTCCTATGTGAAGTTTGTCTGTGAATCTGAATATTATATGTTATTATGTGATTATAAATGCATATTATGAGTTAAGATAAGTTATTTAAGAATTACGTTAAAAACGTTGAGCACCGTTACGAAATTTTGAGACTTCGAGCTATTATCGGTATTGTGATTGAGATACTCGTAATTATGATTTAAGGGCTAAATGAGCCAAAATATCTTTATTAAGTTATAAGACATATTTTGAGGATTTAGTTTAAGTATAATGAAGGATTAGAGCTTAATTACGAAGGTTAAGAATTAAGTAAAACCGAAAAATTCCGGAATACTCCAAAGCTATGAAAAGACTATTTTACCCTCATTACTAAACCAAAATCGCGAGCTTGCCATTACCCATTATCTATATATATGTGACAAAGGCCCTTGATTCATTTCATCAGATTTCATCTTACAAAAACACACCAAAACCCCTCATCATTTTCTCTCTTCTTCACGCCGTAGGCAGGCGAGTTGTGTTCTTGTGGTTGGCAGCTTGTTTCCTTTGGGTTATTGCCCTAAAACTTACATGCAACTCTTTTCCTATACTCCTCAAGTTGTTCTTCCTACTGGGCAATCATTAATTTTGAGGTATCAAGTCAGTAGCATCAAAGAAACTCAAGGAAGGTAAGATGTAGCTGAATCGTAGTACTTATGAGGTTTATTAGATTGAAACTTGATTACTTTGGGTTAATTGCTAAATTTTAAGTTATGGATGTTCAATCTAAGGTCTTAGAAGGTTGCTGGAGGAGAGCTAAAAGTGGTTAAAGGAGATTTAATTCCGAAACACAGGATTAAGGTACACAAGCTCCACCACCTAAACTTTGTTTCTAGCTTTGATCATGGAATTTGTTTGTGGAATTGTGAATACTTGGATTATGTTTGAATGAGTATAAAAACTGATTTGCATGTGCTTTCTTATGGAAGATATTGTGTTAAAATCCTCTTGCATGTCAAGTTCCCTAAGACTATTTGAATAACCGAGTAAGAAGTGATTATCCATCTCTCTTGGGCTATGCTGCCGTGACTTTACCTGCCAAATATACTCCTTTTCCACTCTGTTTTTCGCCTTGGTGTCTCTTGAAAGTGGTAGATCTTTAAAAGTTATTGAATTTAGACCCAAAAATCACTCCATTTGGAGTTGTACATCAAAAGTTATGATGTCCAGAAGTTGTTGTATGCTTAACAAGTTCCCTCAAAAATTTATTAATCCTTGCTATTATCTCGATTGCGTTTTGATTAAAGATCTTGTTGTGGCTAAACTTTCATGATATCCCCTTGCAACAATTATGTCTTGATTATCAAATAAACCTTTGCTTCATTCACCTCATTTGAAAATGCAACCTCAATTCATTGAGTAAAAAAACACCTAAAACTCGATTCTTGCTTAATTGTTTTCTGGAGTTGATTAACCATGTTTCTTTGGTTCATTAATTACCTTTAAAGGTTGAGTACCTATTGAATGTATCCACTTATTTGTTTATCTACCTAAACCTTAGTCAATCATAATAGTTTCGATATATATTCACACCTAAACCCCATATTTTAATAAAACACCGAAACCGTGAAATCGATCTTTTGTTTGCTTGCGTGGAGTAGTCTTCTCATATAGTTAAGAACCTCTTGTGAAACCTATGCATGCTGCCATATCTTGTTGATCGCTTTATTGACCGCTTTGGATAACCATTACATCGTTTCCGATACCTTGTTATTAAGTCACTTCCCCAAAATAGTGGAACTTGGCATAACAAGCTTGTTTTACGAAACTTGTTTTGATAAGTTAAAGTTAGTTATGATGGTTGAAATAGTGATTATGAATAAGTATTTAAGTAAGTTATTTGAGTATAGTTATAGAAGTATAAGTATTTCAAGATAAGTGTTTAAGTATAAGTATTTCAGTATAAGTATTTAAGTACAAGTGTTGAGTATAAATATTTTTGTATGATTACAAGTTTGTTTTATAAGGGGAAGTGAACAACATTTTTAGAGCGGGTTTACTCATTATGTGTTTAGAGCGGGTATTGCTCCGGAGCGGGTATTGCTCCATTATGTAGGGTCATGACCAAGAAGTCTTGCAAGCGGAAATAAGAAAGGTTGGGAGACGTCCCTCAAAATCCATTCGTGTTCCTTCCCTGGAGTTATGCTTTGTTTGTGATAAGTATAAGATTATTATTTATGTTATATATGGAGAATGATGTGTGATATCTTGAGATAAATTCTTGGAAATTTCTCCACTATATGCAAAAGTATTTCTATAGAAGTTTATAGGAAAGAACCAATGTATTTCTGAGCAATTGTGTTAACGTATTTCTAAATAAGAATAAAAGTATCTCGTAAATTATGAGTTTATGCTTTGAGTATAAGAAACGATTGCGTAATTTCAGCCACCTTATTATTTTTGGAATCGGTGAGACTTGTGTACCAGCGTAAGCTGACCTGTTTTGTTCATTGAACCTGTCCTGGTGGGGGGCAGATTCATTTGTTTTGCATGATTAGAAAGAATGATCGGATTAGCTCCTGTGTGCAAACGTGAAGTCATGATCAATGTGTTTAGTCCGCTGCTATGAAATAATATGTTTTACATGATGATTCTTAGCAAGTTAAACGTGGGTTTCCAATTTGAAATCTTGGTACTCAAAACTTATTGTAATAACTATTTTATTATAACTTATTTTCGTATTATGCTTGGATACTATGAGACTTCCTACCTTTCCTTGGGAGGGAAGGTGCCAAGTCGGCCCTAACGATCACTCTAATTAGCAGCTTAACTTCGTAATTAGCAAGATTAGGTCTTAATTAAGCTGCTATTTGGAGCGGGCTATTACAGGCACCCTCCGAGTTTAAGCTAGTCCTACCTTACATCTATAGCAGTCCAAATCCTCGAGTCTAGCAAAGTTAGTCTACCCTAAGTCCATAATAGCCCACAACCTTTGAGTATAGCGAAACTAGTCCATCTTAGATCCATCAAACCCCAAAATCATCAAGTCTGGCGAAGTTAATTCCCCCCTAAGTCTAGCGAAGCTAGCATAGGCAATCTTTTTGAGTCTAGTCTGCCTATAAGTTCAAAGTCTAGTCCAGTCTGCTTGCATAGTCCAATCCAGTCCAGTCCACATCTGCATATGCATATAGTTAGGCCTATGTCAGCATCATAACCATAATCATTTTCCAATTTTCATTCCCCATTTCCATTTCCATTTCTCATTTCTCATCTCCCATTTCCATTTCTCATTTCTCATTTCGAAAATCATTTCTTAAACTTACAAGCGATGTCCACTCGATTCTGTTCATGATGACCGATCGACAGATTACAACATCAGGATCACCTAAAGGAGGACAAAATGTGAGCCTACTCTAAAGCTCATCAAGCGCATTATCACCACCCCGACTTCATTTCGAGTCATGAAGATTACTTTTGACCGCCTTCACAATAGAGGCGCGATCACTTCCATAGGGTCTACCGCCTTCACATTAGAGGCGTGATCACTTCTATAGGGTTACTCCAAACCCTACACTTAAAAGAAAATTCAAAAGGTGCAACCTATATTTCTACAGTGAATTCCATCAAAATGATGAACATATGACATCTAGTGTCAAGTATCATCAATGCGTTGCGAAACATGGTCGGTGACGATAGACTTCTAATACTTGCTACAACGAGAATCAATATCACCAACAACCACGTATGCAGTGCATCAACAATTCAAAAAGGCATAGTCTTTTATTTATGGTTTCCTAGGATGAGTCAGAGAGTCCTTACCCTTAGCCATTTTTGTCCTTTCCCATCGAGTCTATGTCACTATAGGACTTTATCTATTATAGCCTTCCATCATTTTATTTTTCTTTTCATTTTCATTGGCCTTCCATCATTTTATTTATGCTTCTAATTCAATGATGAAACTTAAATCACCTAATGAACTTGACTAATAATAAAAAGAGATCTGAAAAATTAAAAAAAAAATGAAAAATGAAAAAATGGACATACTTTGGGTCAGGAGTTATCCCCTCTTCCATAAACCATCATTTTCATTAGTCAAATAACCTTTCAAAACCAAAGCTCCACATATATCTTTCAAGCCTTCCAATACCCATAACCAATAGCTTGCGTGCAAGCCTTACTACATAAAAAATAAATAAAAAAGATCAATGTCCGACAAAAATAAAAAAAAATGAAAAAATCAAAGTGCGAAAAAAAGAGCAAAAGCAAAAGAAAACGCACATGACAAAAGGAAAAAATGCAAAAAAGAAAAAGCCAAAGGCAAGATAAAAAGTCTAGCTAGGGGGCTTAAGCACAAGTTCTACCACTCATTCAAATCCTTCAATTCATCAAACCTTTAAAACCCATATAATCCAAATCCATGATCCTTACCTTATTCCAAACCAACTAAACCTTCATCTAAACTTTAAACCCTTTCAACCTTTCATAATCAACCGTAGGTATATCCAAGCCCGCTAGGTTGAAAACCTGAAAGGGCGGCCTAGGCAAAAGTTAGGGCACAAAAAAAAAATTTAAATCAGATCCGGAACTACGAATGGTCTGATTCCGCAATGATACGTAGGAATCCTCATCTCGAGGTCCGACCGCTTCGATAAAAAAATTAGTCATGGTCTAATGATTTAATTTTCTAGAGTTCAGGAGCATAATCTCTTTCTAGATCCCGACATAGACTCGAGTCTAAACCTAGCCTCGTTAAAACCTTTTCCCACCTACATTCATTTGAGTCACAAATTTTTAAACCTTTTTATTTTTAATCCAAACTCTCCTTTTCCCTAAAGGACTCTCCGATAATTCCATGGTTTCTGGCGATATTTGACTATCCCTATATCAACTTCCCAAAGAAGAATCCCCAGTGATAACTTTCAAAGTCCAAGACAAATCAACTACATTACAATATCAGATCAAGTACATGTCAAATTCAAGACAAGCTCACCCAAAGTGGGGGCTTCCTATATGTGGTGGTGCCTCCAAATCAAACTCCCGAAAAGTTGTAATCTGCAGACCTCGTTTACGGACCCCGATTATTTACTAAAAACGATTTTCGAAAATCATTCAATCTATTTCTGAACCATCATTCTATCATTCTACACATCTTCTAGCCTTGCAAAACCCTGACCTTGCATACATCCTAGTCTTGCATAACCCTGACCTTGCATGACGTGTCATCTTCCTTAGCTTTGCATAACCTTAATCCTTGCATAGCGTCTCACGCATCCTTAGAGAGTCTAAGTTTGTATTATTGCATCATCATGTGCTTTATCTGAGTTGTTTGCACCTATCTGCTGACATCTTTCCTTGCAGGTAATCAGATTGCTTGTAGTTATTGTCCTGCATACTAACTTTGTTTTGTAGAGACCGGCGTATATAGATCAGTTCTGAACTGCAGAGCGTTTAGGATCGTTCTCCGTCCCAACACCGTATATTTTGACTTTCGGTTTCCTAAACCTCAGTCAAAGTGGGGGCTTCTGTAGACACATAATCGTGTCTCTCCATTTAATAATCCGATGATAAAACATATCGTGGTCTTAATTGGTCCGACCCAAGGGCAGAGCAGTCTGAAAAGTCATTCAAAACCATTGCGAAAAGTGTAAAGTCCTATTTTAAAGCCCAATTAATTATTCATGATAATTAATTGTATTTTGAGCCCAATCCTTTGTAAAGCTCAATTAATTGTTTCATAATAATTAATTATTTTTATTTTAATAAATAAATAATTTCAAAAGATATTTTTTATAGATAAAATCATATATTTATCCCGTAAAATCAGATTTCCGAAATTAAAGGATAAAAGAAAATCTTTAACACGCGTTTTCTAAAGTAGATGGCAAAGGCGTGTCAAAAGCCAGTCTGGTGCGCCTGCCGTGCGCCTGGCGCACATTTCTACGACACGTAGTTTTCTTTCTCATCTTTTTTAAAGCGCGTACCACGTGTACGCTTTCTACTGGGTGTGCCATCATGCGCTTGACACGTCAGCCTGCGCTAGGCGCAGCTGGCGCGTGAGGCGTAGTGTTGTTTTCCCTATAAATAGGCCTGATTTTCGTACAGATTTAAGAATGGATTTTTCTTAACACACTTCGAACTTACTTTACAACGTATTGGTCGCATGTTCGAATCTTACTATACAAATTTTTGAGGTTGAGTTGGTAGAGTAGTGGCATCGCTCCCCACCTCATATCCCTGAGGTCTAGAGATCAAACCTCATGGGACTTATTTGAGGATTTCCCCTTATCCCCCCTCAAGTGAGCCCCCTTCCTCTTACCTTACAAAGAAAAAAAAATTCGAACTTGACGAATTTATGAACCTCTCTACGAAACACAAAACTTCCCTACAAAACTCATACTTTCGAATACAAACACATTCAATCTACATACTTTCATGCATTCAGATTTTCAGGCTTCAAGATTGCTCGTCCCGAAGGTTGTCAATCTCGCAAACCCAAGCCACGGTATAATCATGAGGGTCCTTGAATAAATTCTTTATTTTTATATTGAAGTTACTAATTGTTTCTTTCCTGATGTAGATCTTTAATATAAAATCGTTCTACTGTATATTCTAAACCTTTTTCCTTCTTTTTATTTATTTTTATGCATTATTATATGTTTGCCTGATTGTTATACGCATATTATATGATTGTCCTGCTTTATTGCTTTTATCACCTCACACGTTATTTTTGCTAAACAAGACCTAAGGAATTGTTCTAACTAATTTAGATAATTTGGACAACCTGTTAGGAACCTTGTAATTTGATTGCTTAATAACTTGTCGCTAAAAATTAGTCTTGTATGTGTTTCCTAAACCAACTTAGACTAAATATTTTTAGGATGCTTACAAATATTATGTGATTATTCTTTTGCATAAAATCTGTGATGAATCGATATTTAGTAGAGGCCAACAATGGGCGAATATGGTTCATTATGACCGTGTTCGTACCCTCACCCCCGAAGTCAATCTTTGGTTCATTTTGACCATCTATGGAATCAGGATGGGGAAATGTACATTGAATAAGTCCCACATTTTTTTCCCATATCCAATTAGATTTATGGTTCTTCCTAAAAAAAATTGTTGGCGACTTCAAAACGAATTTCAAATAAAACCTTAACAATGGGGTAGTCAAATCTAATACGCGCTCAGACCACGTAGGCTTAAAGGAATAAAATCTACGCCTACACATATATACTAAAGTCTCAACGATTAAACCAAGTGATACTTGATGTTATCACTTCAAAGTACGCAATGTAATGCACATACAATAAAAAAACAAAAAAAAACATTATATAAGATATGATCTAATGATCACAAACATATATACTAAAGTCTTAACAACTAAACCAAGTGATACTTGATGTTATCACTTCAAAGTAAAATATTAATAAATGAAAGATACAATTACTCGTGGTGTAGCGCGGGCCTAAAAACTAGTTCACAATTAAAACTTGGAAATTATTAGATGATTTGTAGTTTTAGATTTTCTTTTAAAGAACCGCAACATATTTCCTTTATTTTCACGTGACACTGAACTTGTAAATTGTCACTTAACTTTATGGAATAACCAACAAGAAGTATATATCATCTCTAAGGCAATTTCAAAGCCTCAATAGTGCTCCTAGGAGCACCTACAACTACGTGCTCTCTCGCACATATTTTACACATTTTATATTTGCACATTTTACATTTTACTCATTTGACCAAAGTATGTGACAAATGTGGAAAATAATGTGCTTGGGAGCACATAGCTATACGAATTTGCACATAATCTGATTGTCCAATAAAAAAAAGCAAGCCCAAAGTGTTCTCCCCCTTTCTCACTCCTCTCCTTTCAAGCCCCTCTCTCTCGTACTCTTGGCCTGAAAAGACCAATGCAAACCCCTTGGCTGGAAAAGATGCCCAAGTAAGATGGCCAGAATTTTGTAAAAAAGCATCAACTACAACTGCTAGTTGGAGCAAAGAAGTTAACACTTTTTAAAGAAGTTCTCATATCGAAAAGAGGATTACAAAGCTAAAAGGATCAAAGCATGGATTGTGCACCAGGGTGCATTGTGCTAAAAGAACATACCATTCATATAAAATAACACAAACTTTCTTCAACAACTTTTCTAAGTAAAGAGAACACACAATCTATACTAATATATTAAAAGGCGTTAAGGGCATTTTAATCCATGTAATCCATATACGGTAAAAAAAATTAGAAATTACATAGTATAGGGTTTGATCCCACGATTTCAAGTTTATATACTAAAGTTTTAACCACTAGACCACCGTTAAAAAAAACACTAGACCAAGTGGTATTTAGTTTTATCATCTTAAAGTATAATATTAATAAATGAAAATATTCCTGTATAATCTCCAACTAGTTAATAATTAAGAACTTGTATGATCTCCAATTATAAAAGATTATAGGCCATAATTGAATGAACATATGACAAATGAACATCTACATTAAAAGAACATACCTTTCAAATTATATTGAGTTAAATTGTCACACAACTTACTACTTACATTTTCACACAATAATTGGAAAACCATAAATAAGACGAAGAACTCTAAAATCAATGAAAGAATACACCAAAAGAGGAGGTGCCAGGGTGGTGGTGCTCTTGAACTGGCACAATGGGTTTGAGGTGGCTAGAATGGTAAGTGTGGTTTTACATGTTGTACATAGCAGGTCATTAACCTGCTGGGACCATTTTTGTAAACGATGAGCAATTATATGGACCTTTGGGGATTAATCAAATGTTGGGTCTATAAATGGCGGAACGTCCATAGTTGGGACCGTTTTTGTCAATTTTTCCTTTTTAATTTAAAGAACATACTTTCTGGGTAAACAAAACACACACTACAAAAGAAATAAAAAAACATATATATTCTCCATTTCTAAAAGAACAAAAACCGAAGTTTTTTAGCGGTAACTTGAAGCGTGAACAGTGTTTTTCACTGAGCAAAAAATCGAAAATTCATACCTCCATCATCTACGATTGATTACAAATAAAAATATGATATTTTCGATAGAAATTCATCCATCAAGTAATCATCATCAGGTATAAAGTATAAACCTAATTCATGGAATTCAAATTTTTCAAAATTGATGTACTTACGTTCTATTCTTAATTCATGAATTCCCTAATTATAAGCTATATTTGTCACATCTTTTAATAAAAAATTAGGTCTTTTAGAGATTATACTTGATGGTGATTGAGTGTTACTGGAAATTTTGTTCATATTATTATTTTTCTATCTCTATTTTGAGTAATTTGCTTAATTTTAGTATTGATTTTGTATCGTTTGTTCCTGATGATTGAATGTGTGGATTGTGTTTTTGGAGGATTAATTTATTGTTTACGTTATTGATGAAAATTTTATGAAATTGCCTGATTGTGAGATTAGTTTATGAATTGCTAGTATGGTGAGGATTAACTCGGGAGGTCAAATGCTAATTTTCAACTGTTACATTCGTGATTCGTGAATATGCATATGTGAAACATCAATCGGTTGATGGTTTCTGTAGTACTCTGCTAAGTTTGGTTGCTGGTTGCTGTTGTTGATTCACTGCTAGAACATGACTAAATTGCTTCCTGGTTGCTGCTGTTGTGTGTTGCTAGTTGTTGTTGTTGAGCTGCTGCTTTCTTTTCTAGGAAAGGCATATCATCTTGTTCAAAATAGGTATGTTGCTTTCTTGTCTTTGATCTAGAAATCATAGTGTATAATGACTAGTGGTAGAAATTATTAAGGTTCTTATCATCTGTTGGAGTGTACGTACATAACATAGTTGCATCATTGTGTGTATCTTTGAACAATGAAAATAATTAAGACATGTACATCATATGTTTACTACATGTACATCAGTGCTACACTACAAGTACATTATAAAGACACTACATGTACATCAGTGCTACACTACAAGTACATTGTATTTTCCCTTTCTTTAGTCAATTACGTTCTCATATAAAGACACTACCACCAGTCTGGACTCAAAAAACTGATTTATTCTTAGCTATGGGTGATGAGATTCTACAATTGTTTTTCCGTCGCACCCAACCATATAAGAGAGGGAGTCCCAAAAAAAGAGAAAGAGTGTCGAAGAAACAGAATGCATAATGTTAGTATCAAAGAGAGGGATCTAGACTCTACACAACGTAATAGTTTTGCATAATGGAATTTATTAGTGTTGTATGGCAAATTAGCTATGTTGATATTGATTGATTTCTAGCCACATTCCTTAATCTACACACTCTTTTAGGCAAGGGAAAAGCATATAAAAGAAAAAAAATGTTATAGACTAGTAGTACAAAGAAGGTAATAATCATGAGGGTGTCTTTAAAATAGAAGAAAATTATAGGTTCGAGAAGGGTAGTCTATCTAGTATCTAAGAGGTAGCTAGCTTAATATGCTTTGGTATCTCTTTTAGAAAAAGTTAGTCACCACCTTTTAGTGTATGATGCATGGCTAGTGTTTGCTTTCTAGCCTTTAGTGTACCAATATGAACTCGTGTACATCAGATTTTTGCCATATATACATCGTCAGTAACCTACAAGTACATTATATCTCTTATAAATATAGAAGTTGGGTTTCGGGCAATATCATACACATACATGAAATATGATTTATGCATATCTAATTTATTCTCGTGATTCTTTCAATTAAGTTGTTTATTGTGTCTTTCAATTAAAATTATTGTGTTCCTTTTCCAAATTAATCTGAAGATTTCATGGAAAATCAACCTGCGATTATGGAAGACCCTAATCAACATACTCCAACAACACAAGTAGCAGGTGAATGATTGGTTTTCTCCTATGTGAGAATAAGAATTTCAATCATAAATGTTTATCAAATTCCAAATTAAAGATATCTCCTATGTGATAGTTTGTGACTTTTTGATGACTACTATGTTAGTTTAGCACTATAGTAGCTGGTACTATGTGCTAATCGATGGCTTTTAAAACCTTCATTAATGTAAAAAATAGTAATATGACATAATTAGTTTGATGGTACTAGTGTCCATATTTTCATGATGAATTAGTTAGTTAGATACTATTTCACTTGGTTAAAATTTTGTTTTGCTATATTTTTGTGCATACATAATGCCTAAGATGAAACTACTGTATGCATTGTCTAGTGTGTGCATAAGATGAAGCTACTATATGCATTCTTGTCTACTGTTTTGCATAAGTTAAGCTTAATTCATATATGATATATGCTTTCCTTTTCAGCTCCAACTGAGAGTGCTCCAGTACATAGTTCTTTCAATACCACTACATGGGTTACTCCTACGGCACGCCCTTTTGTTACCCCGGGAGGAACAAGGGAGTGGATGCCTTTGTGCTCTAATGAGTTAATACCTGTGTTAGGGATGAAGTTTGATACTTTGGAAGAAGGGATTAAATTCTATGATGCTTATGCTCTACATTGTGGCTTCAACACTCGAAAGTCGACGACTAACAAGAATAAAAGTGGTGTTGTTGCAATAAAATATTGCCTATGCAATAAGGCGATGTTTAAAGAGAAGCTTAAGGCAAATAATGAGGATAAGCCTAAACAAAAGGAGGGTGAAAAAGCGGCTACTAGAAAAAGGTTGGTGACAAGAGTGGGGTGTAAAGCTCAGTTAGTTCTTAAGATTCGGGAAGAAGGGGGATATTTTGTGAAAAACTTCTATGAGGGACACACCCACCCTCTTTACACACCGAGTTGTAGGAAATTTCAAAAGCAAGGTAGGAAAATGACAATTTTGCACAAGAAGTTCATAGTTGACAATTCAAAGTTGAATATTGGGCCAACAAAAAGTTTTAGAATCTTAAAAGAGAATGTTGGTGGATATGACAATATCGGAGCTTCAAAGCGAGATTTCAAGAACTTCTCAAGAGATCTAAAAGCATATATTGATGGCTCAGATGCTCAAATGTTTGTGGACAACTTTAAAATGAAAAAGTTGTTTTGGGGTGCCTTCTTTTATGACTTTGAGGTAGACGATGAGCAGTGTCTTACTAAGGCTTTTTGGGCGGATCCCATTTGTAGGAAAAACTATGCTTTGTTCGGGGATATGGTCTCCTTTGATACCACTTATGAGATTAATCGGTACAATATAGTCTTTGGGCCTTTTATTGGTGTCGGTCACCAGAAAAGATGTATCACATTTGGTGCCGGTTTTATTGCCAAGGAGGACATAAGCTCCTTTGAGTGGTTGTTTACCACTTTCTTGAAGGCAATGGGAAATAATGAACCCACTTGTTTGATAACGGACCAAGATCCAGCGATGAAAGTTGCAGTGGAAGAAAGTTTTTAAAGAAACGGAGCACCCGCTTTTGCATGTGGCATATTATGGAGAAGGTGCCTCGCCAAAATAATGGACAAAAATCTTTTGAGTGAGACATACTTCCATGAAAAGTTACGGTTTTGTGTGTGAGACCTAGAGTTGGAGCCTTTAGAATTTGAAGAAAAATGGAACAAACTGATTGCTGAGTTTAAGTTGGAAACACATGAGTGGCTAACTGATTTGTATAAGATAAAAAATCTATGGATCCCTGCTTATTTCAGAGATTTATTCTTGGATGGGATCATGAAGACAACTTCGAGGTCGGAAAGTGAAAATCACTTCTTTACCTCCTTTACTAATCCCCATGTTACTCTTGTAGAGTTCTACATGCGCTTCGAAACTGCGATGGATTCGCAAAGACACTCACAAGGAGAATTTGACAATGACTCAAAGAACAAATTTCCAGAATGCAAGACACCGTTGCTCATTGAGAAGCATGCTTCAGAGGTATTTATACACTCTATATTTTATCAAGTTCAAGAGGAGGTGTATAGTGCTTGTTTTTCTTGTGGGATTGTAGAGTTCAGAATAGAAAATGACTTAGAAATGGCCAAGATTAATGAGGTGAATCGTAAAATAACACCAATTATGAAACAAATTGTTCATGCAAGATGTTTCAGAGACATGGCTTACCTTGTAGGCACATGGTTTGGGTATGGACGGCAAAGAACCTAGCCATGATTCCCGAGAAATATGTTCTTAACAGATGGACTACAATGGCAACAAAAAAGCCAATATTTGACTTGGAAGGAAACATTCTAGACGAATGCACAAGAATGGTGGACAAGAAGAAAGTTCTGAATGAGTTAGGGAATGAAAATCTACAATTGTGTAAGTGTGGCTGAGCAGAATGAAGAAGATCTTGCTGAACTTGTTAAAAACCTTCGGGTCTTGAGATTGGACATGGAAGTCAAAAAGAGTGCAAACAACACTCATAGCAAAACACAAGACATAGAGCTCCTAATTGGATCAGTGGCTCCTAGTGAAACAAACATCAAACCCCCTAAGATATCAAGTAACAAGGGTAGTGGCACTAGAAGTGGAAAAAGGATAAAGAGAGAGAGGGAGAAGGCAATTGAGCAACATCAAAATAAAAAGAGGCTATGCAGCGCATGTGGAGAGCTTGGACACCATGACCTACGAAATTGCCCGTCAAAGTAACCTTCATGATCTAAGGTAACTACAAACTCATCGATGTTTGTTCTGTTTACCGGTCCTTTGAATGCTAATTTTTTCTTTTTCTATACTGCTACTGCCTTTTTAATTGATGTCTATCTACTTTGTCAAATATACATAAGATCTTTACTACACATACATCACTGATACACTATATGTACATTGCTACTCTTCTATAAGTACATCAGTGCACTAAATGATAACCTTAGTTACAGAGCACTAAATGTGTTCAAGACAGAATTGCAGCATAATCATCTTCATGGCATTGATGAAGATATCGTCACTATCGCGGTTATAGCTTGTCGTGGAGACCCTAAACCTGGTACAATGCTCCACAGTTTTGCTGTATCATCTGGGTTTTTTCAGTTTCGCTTCGTCTCGAATTCTTATGTATTGTAAATCAGGGCAATTTGATCTTGCTCTTCGCATATTCAACAGCTTAAATGAGCCTGATACTGTGTCTTATAACACCATTTTGTTAGGTTTTCATAATACACATGATGCTTTGTATTTTGCAGCTCATATGAATGCAAATGGTGTTGTTTTTAACCCAGTTACTTACACTACAGCTCTATCATTTTGTTTGGATAATAAAGGGATTTTATTTGGATTTCAGTTACATTCAAATATACTAAAATCAGGGTTGAATTGTGAGGTTTTCATTGGTAATGCACTTTTTACATTATACTCTAGGTGGGGACGAAAAATTCGAAGCCGAAGAAGTGTTTAATCAAATGCCCACCAAAGATTCAAGATCTTGGAATGCTATAGTTTGTGGGTATGGCCTAGGTGGAAGATATGGATTTGAAACAATTAACAGATTTTGTGAAATATTGAGACAGAAACTGCTGTAATTTCTGCTTGTGGATATGACAGAAATCATACTCTAGATTATTTCTTAATTTAATTCTGATTACTTTTGAGATATGTTCTGTCTCATATAAGTTGAAAATGGTGATTCACTCCTGGAAAAAATGTTTGATGTGCCACAAATAATAGTATCTGATTATGTACTATGTGTTAATTTTCCTTTTTCGTCTATGCGTATTTATTTTCTTCTTTTATTTGGTTTTACAGTTGCTCGAAATGGATGACGTGGAGCAGTGGAAGGCCAAGCTCTTTTCTTGATGCGTATTGATTTTTATTGTTGCTATGTAGCATGCAACTACAATCAGAATAAATTTTACTTTTATTAAAATGCAACTGCATTTTATATATAGGCTACAAAGAGAGTATAATTCAAATTTTGTCACTTGTCTCTATTACCAACTTACCGTGTTGTCGTTGAAATTTTCGTGTTTCCCTATCTACCGGTGAACATTGGCTATACAGATAGAACCTTGATTTTCTTAGTTATGAAATATTTCTTTAGTGATTATATATATTACAAAATTTGCTAATTAATTATTGTATTCATAGTTGGTGTTTCTCAATCTATCAGCAAATTATTCTACTACAACACAATACTGCGGTAAATAGGGCGACACCTTGTCTTTGCTTATGAATGTTTAATAGCTATCGATGCTCTGTAGTTCATACTGAGTTTCATGTATTTATATCTTAAGAAAAATGAAAGTAGTAACAAATCATAACCAGATTCCAAGGGTGCTAAGTTCAAAGTCAACATAAGGACCTATTGGAGTGATATGTGCACCTACCAGAGAATTAGCTCATCAAATATCCAGAATAAATATTTGCTGAGAAATTCACCAATGCTCATAATTTTTTTCATTGTCACTTTTCTAGAACTGTAAATCAGATATCTTACTCAGGAGTTGATAGGCTAGATATTGAATGAGGTTAGATTTCCTTTTTTACCTTCCTCCTTGCATTGTCTGTTGCTGGTTTTCTTCGCACAGATTATGATGCCCCGAAAAGTTGAGAAGTTGGCAAGAGAAATTCTTTCAGATCTGGTGCCACTGAAATCTTATGGTTTCCTGTTGGAGCAAATCTGGTAGCTGCCTCAGCACCAGAAAACAACACAATGTTATCAGAAGAAAATGCAGAAATCTGAAGGACGGCTAAAGAAAATGTAGACACCTAGATGTGTTTTTCCAGTTACACGATATCATATGGCCTCTCAATAAATTAAATAAGCTCATTTCACATCATCTTGAATGGTGGTTATAAAAAGCTATAATCTCTACCTATAAGCTTCCCGTTGATGAAAGCATGAAGGCCATGACCGAGTGATTCCACATGAAGAACAGTCTGAGATTCACCATCTTTGATAATGATGCTGCAATGCATCAAAAAGATTAATATTTCAAAGACATCCAAAGAAACTCAACAACGGTGATAAGGATGATATGCCGACTGATGATGATTGAATAGGTGGTGTAAGACCAAACAACCTGAATATAGTACCTTGATGAATACCACAAGTAATCACTTTTGTCAGCTGTAGTATTTATTTGCTCCAATAGGCCTGGTTTTACAAGCATTTTCGTCTTTGATATGCCTACTGGTTCCCTAAACCAACTCCACGTTGATGCAATGTCTCCAGAAGAATCAAGGTTATATTTCAGAGACTGAGGGATGAATTTTGGAAGCATTGCATGTTTGACCTCGGTTTCAAGCCACAAATAAGGTCTATCGTTGGTTAGATTAGGCCCGACCGTCAGAGTTTACTCTTTTTAGCCACAATGCCCCGAAAA
The DNA here is from genome assembly GCA_947646795.1 of Beta lomatogona. Taxonomy (NCBI): domain Eukaryota; kingdom Viridiplantae; phylum Streptophyta; class Magnoliopsida; order Caryophyllales; family Amaranthaceae; genus Beta; species Beta lomatogona. The sequence continues at coordinate 40,313 of CANSNZ010000754.1, read as the reverse complement.
GTTGAGAAGTTGGCAAGAGAAATTCTTACAGATCTGGTGCGTGTTGCAGTGGGAGAGGTTGGCATGGCAAATGAGGATATAACTCCAATTGTTCAAGTCCTTCCATCTGAGAAGCTACCCTAGCTCCTGGAAAGGCTGTTGTAGATGTACTTGAGTTGCAGCTTGCACATAAAGCGTTCAAAGTTGTGTCTCTTCATGGTGATAAAGATCAGGCTTCTCGGATGGAGATACTGCAGAAAGTTAAGGCTGGGACCTACCATGGTCTTATTGCTACTGATGTTGCTACTCGAGGTCTTGACGAATTCCTTGTAAAGTTCAGTTGTTCTCATGGTGTCAGTTATTGCATTTATTTGAGAGAGAAGGATGTGAATTACATTTTCTGCAAAACAGAACAAGAGGACGAGATGCATCCATGCAGGTTATATGAAATATTGCTTGCCATTATTTCGGGAAAAATTAATTATTACTTGCATTTCTGCTACACACCAGAGACAGAGGGGTACTCGGGAAAGAGAATAGAAAGAGATGAGAATTAGTTCAAGGCAAATTTAGAACAAGTGCAATAATTCACTGGTCCAACGAGTGTGGAGTGACCCAAGCAACATAACCAGCACTAGCATCGCGTGCAGGCAAGCAAGGGGCTACGTATAGCTGTTTAAAATAAGAAGAGTATCCTCCCCTCTTCTTTTTTTTCTTTAATAGAAGTACATGCTATGCAGAAGGCAGAAGAACTTCTAGGCGCTTGTAGAATCCTTTCTTACAAGATTTCCGACTCCCGACTATGACATTGTATTCACAAGATCTAAATGTAAGAAGGCTGCTCTCTGTAAGTAGTATGTTACAACAATTCAAACAAGATCTTCCAGAGAGGTTAGGGAAGGTCAAGATGTTTATGCAGCCTTACCCCAGCAAATTCTTTTTTCACTAGACAATCAAAGAAGACTATAAAAATAGGACATCTTAAAAATGTCTATTTTGAGACATCTTAAAGTACATCACGGATGGCTTGAAACTACATCACGGATGGCTTGAAAGTACATCACTACCAGGATTAGGAAATTTTAGTCCGGAATCATATTTAATACTATAAGCATGAACAACATAATATATATTACATCGACCAATTGTGTGATGGCACTTCATGCACGACTAAAATTTTCAAAAAAGGCTTACATATATGAAATTCTCAATATGTCATATAATCGACCGGATCTAAACTTGTAAAAGTCTACATCTCTTTCTTTCTTTACAAAATATATGGCAAATTTCTCTGAAATACAATTCTTCCAAGTCGCTTGCTCATTTCCTCGCCTTAGCATTCTTCACCATAACTTGTTTGACCACGTTCGAGTCATCATATCCTTCAAGATCTCACAACAATACTTGGCTCTCAAAGTTTTCAGAAAATGAGCCTAAAAATAAACATATATTTATTAGCTTTACAATCAAATATAACTAGAAAAAAGAACCTAAAAGAAAATTTCTTACATCGTTTCTTAAGTTAGTATCCCATGAAGAAGTTCCTTGCGCCATATACATTTCCAAGTACCTCATTGCATACACACCACTATCAACATCATCATGCTCATTTGATTTCCATTGCATTTTGATCGGCTTTTAGGTCGAAATTCAATACCTTTTCGGCTCTTGGGTCACCACTTGACTCCAAAAAGTTAGAAAATGCCTTAGCCTACAAACGCATATTATTAATGGTATTATAAACTATGTTCATAAAATAGAACAAAGTATTAGTTGAGATGAATTAATATGACTAAATTACCAATATGGTCGCGTAGCCACCATAATTTTCATTCAATAGTCCATTAAGCATCCTTTGGTCAATAATATCAATCTTGGAATGCTTGAAATTCAAACATAAAACTACATAACAACCACTTCAAGAATAGGACAAAAGACCTACAATAAGAGAAGAAGTTCAAATAAGGAGATAATGAATGAAAAGAATGAAATCTAACTTTACAAATAAGAAGGAGAAGTTAAGAGATCGATATTCTAATTTACTATCTATAACAAATGTGAGTTGGTCAAGGCATTTAAGGAGATCCAAGGCCTTGCAACAAAAATATACACATTATTAAACCTACCAAATTTACATTGTAGCAAGTAAGTGAGAACCCAAAATGGAATTATTCAGGCCACACGTAACAAGAAAAAGTACTTCCAAAATGACAAAGAATATACTATCCAGCTTCATCCTCTATATACTAAGATCATGATAAGTCGAACAACTTTTGTAACTTTAGTCTCATTAAGATTCCATGAAATAGTAGGTAGCATAAACTTAACACTAATCGATTGTTAGACGATGATGAGAATGGTAGCCGACCGACATAATTTCAAAGATCACACAAATGGTCAAGTCACCGTAACATTGGGTAAGCAAAAATATTACTCATCTCCCTAAGGGAATAGCCATTTAGTGTATTCGTATGAACAATAGCTCAAAAGTACATCTTTAGTGACTTTAAAGTACATCACCTGGTGAGTTAAAAGTACATCACTGATGGCATAAAAGTACGTCATCTATTAAAAATGTTTAGTTTAAAAATCACACACATTAAACTCTCATGTAGTCATAAATTAGGACTCGATGATAAGTACATCAAATTAGGTTAAAAAATAACTAATTACTTACAAGATCGACATCTGACATATCTCCATACTCGGAGCAGTTGAGCATGTTCAACAATCTCTTATGGAACTCAAGCTCACATTGTAGCACCGGTTTTTCCGTCCAAGAAGTTCTTGAGTCAAGTTAACCTGTAGATTAAATATAAATATAATTAAATTATTATCGAGACTTAGAAAAAAAACTTAGATATTTAATTGATTAGAAACTTACACAAGCTGTAGGAGGGATAAATAATCTCTTTGGGGACCCCAACCCACGACCTGATTCCTTCCGATTTAAAAGCAATGACCATATATCAATGATATCAGTGTCCACATACTCTTCCAAAAGTGATGAGAAAAGATGGCGTTCACCTTGGAATCCTTTGTAATGATACAATACTTCACTGAAGACACATGATTTAAAAAAAAAAGAATGACAATGAATTGAAATTTGTAATGTATAGATCAAACAATAAACTAGACAAAAGAAGTAACATAATCATCTTACTTTCTATCTCCGAATGTCATAACATATTTGCAGATTTGCTTCTCAATTATAGTCAACTTCTTCAACACGTCAACATATCGATCATAGTATGGAGACCTATATTGCAAAGGCAGATTCTTTGGCTTCCTTAGAGGACGTTGTCTCTTATTTTCGAGTTTTCCCTCTAATTTCGTATCAAAATGCACAACTTTGTTCTTCCCCTTTTTGTTGCTTAGTCGACCTTGTAAAGCAACAACTATGGGTCTCTTGGTCTCAATCTCAGGTGCATCAGGGGATGAAATTAGATTGATAACTTTACTTTGAGGCACCCGAACAAATGGTGAAAGTTCAAGTCCAAGGTCAAAACTAGGAACATCCGGTTGTTGTGGAGTAGCACAAATCTCATTTGGAATGTTCGTTTCCTTCCTAGTTTCTTGTTGATTATGCGTTCCACAAGTCTTTTGATAAGCATTCACAAGGGCATCAATTGCTTCCAGAACTCCGGGTTGATCAAAGAAAGCATCAAACTCTTCTGAATTGGAATTACCATTAAGATTGGAAACGTAAGGCTCTACTTCCGGTTGAGGTTGTTGATTCTCTGAAAATTTAGTGAACATGTCAATAGTGGTGCTTTGTATTTTCTTTATACATTCACTACCTGGGTATTGTTTCTTAACCATGGAGAGAACTTGCCCAAATTGAACAAAGTTTGTAGCTAAATTCTTTGTAACACATGAAAGGGTATCAATCAAATCCTGTAATAAAGACAATTTAACAAGCATATCAGTTCATAGCTTATGTAATAAATTGAACAAAGTTCTCATCTTTCTCAGGAACATAACAAACTGGTAATTGATTTGCATCTTTGTGATCAATCAATTACCTGTTTAAACTTATTTTTATTTCTACTACTTGATCCATGATAAGATAATAAATTTTATACCGATATAAAAAGAGAAGTTTTCTAAGATTCTTTACTTCCGTATGAAGTGTCAAGTGAATTGCAGTCACAAATATAACAGTGATAGGACATTAACATTTTGATAATACTAGGTTGCTATTCTGAAACAAGAGTTGGAGACAAGAACGGCTTTGCAAGTTTCAAACAAGAAGCTACATTTGTGACTGCAATGGCAGCACAGTCAGCTGTAGAGAGGTCTCTGCAGATGGTTGACAGTAGGGCTGTAGGACTTCAGGAGAGGATTGAAGAACTGACCAGGCAAGTGGAAGAAATTGAAAACAGTCAGAAAAAAACAGGCGTAGGATGAGGCGGATATGGCTGATAGTTTTTTTTTTCTTTTGATCCTTTTTATTTGTTTATGACCAACTGATTAATATACAAGTTAATGGGCATTTTGATAGCTAACCTATAACACTGTTTGGATAGTAACATAGAAGGGAAGGGAAGGGAAGGGAGGGGAAAGAAAAGGGGGGTGGAAGTCAAGGCCTATATTTTTAACTTGTTGATGATATCTAGAATTATGCACGAACTAACAAATAAAGCAATTATAATACGTAATTTTGTACTAACTAGTTATAGCTTAAGTGTACATCACTAGTGACTTAAAATTACATCACTGATCGTTTAAAAGTACATTACTAACCTAAAGGACGGTTGGGGTGTGGGGAGCTCGATATAAATTTATTATGGAAGGAGAGCTTCCTTTTCCAGAAGAAACATGTGCCTATGTGATGAAAATAACCCATGAGATGCGTTAGCCTGTGGAGAAGTGGATGAGAGGTCGCGGGGGTAGGTCTGACCTGCTGCATGCGAAGTGGCAACTTCCACAAACGTCATGGCTAAACCTAGAATGTGATGCAGAATGTCTGGTTGTGCAGGGGTTGTGTTTGGCCTTCGCAATTAGAGATGAAAGGGGGGAGCTGGTGTGATGTGGGGTGGAGTAGGCTACGGAGGATATCTCAAAATTAGAGATGTTAATCGCAAATGATTCATGGATAAATGACGAAAAGTTGGTAATGTCAGGGAAGATGTGTCCTGGATAACTGGATTGGTACATTTGAACCTGGAGAATTGCAGAAACGTGACAGAAGCAGGGGTAAAGGAGGTGGTGAAATCATGTAAAAGACTCAGATTTTTAAGCTTAAGTGCATGCACAAATCTGGATATCAGCATAATAGAGTCGACAGTGAATAACAGTCAATCCTTGATAAAACTAGTCTCACCATCTGATACATACCCAGATGAAAAGTTGAAAACCAAAAACTTTCCTTGCCGCTAGGATGTCTGGTCAGCAGAGGCTACAGACTACGAAGTGTGGTAATTATAAAAGTCAAACGCATAAATTATACGGCCAAGGAGCATGATATTCTTTTTTCATAAGTACATGTTATACATGTTAGACTAAGATATCTCAAGCTAAGTATAGGTGCACTAGTTAAAAATACCTCTGTAGATTTTTATGATGAATCTCCTTGATCATTTGTTGTAGAATGGACTGGTACAACCTTGTTAATAATTGTATCGGCGTCACTTTTGATTCGTATAGGAGGCAAAATCCTTCCAAACCCAAATTTTCCGGCCTTTATCTCTGCCTTACATCTTTCTTCTATAGCCTTAGCCTTCCAACAACATAGAATCGGAGCCTTCCTTTCAATTTGCGATCCTATAAATTCCACCCTATCCAAGTAGAATAACTATTGAACAATAAAAATGAATTAGTAATGATAAAAACAGAGAAATAATATATATGCATATCACAAAACAACATGTATATCAGGTTTCTACAATATATGCATCAGGTTTCTACAATATGTACATCATATTTCTACTACATATACATCACCAATACCGCTTATTTCAAATATATATATACACCTTCTATATACACCTTCTTGGGAAAAAGAATGAAGCAAGCATATATCAACATGATCCCTTGAAAAGCATGATCTAAAAGCGTATTTTATAAATTGTACAATAAGGGTATATCAAAGTGTCATTACCGTGAGAAATAATAAAGATCCCGTGAAAAAACCACATGGACCTTTCTTCCAAATCAGGATTGCATCGATTAAACAATCAATTGTACATTGACACCAATCCATCTGACTTATTTCACTTGTGTGCATGAGTGAAAACAAAATCTTGTAGTTGCAAAATTGATTCTTATGCCCATGCAAACACGAGGAAACAACAAAAATCACAAAACTTCTCTTGAAATCATCTTCGGTCCCCAAAGTAAGAATCATCTCCAGCATTTTTGTAGTTTTAGGGCATCCTTTCTCCAAACCCCATATACTCCTCCATTGTTCCAAAAGAATACTAAATTCTTCATTGTCATCATCCTTCATTGCTTCCTTCACAGCCTTAGGACCCATAGGAAGTCCAAGAGTCACTTGGACATCTTCTCGATCAATCGTGATCTTCCCATCTCGTACATATAATATACGACTATATGGGTCAAAGTTATCAATAAGGCAAAGACCTAGCTTGTTGTTTAGAGCCCCAAAGCCCATATCAAGAATAACACCAAACCCGATATCTTTTACAGCTTGTCTTTGTTCAGAACTCATATTTTCAATCATAGAGTGAAGTCCAAATGGAGACATACGACTTCCAAACTTACGAACATAATTTTTTCTTTCAACTTCCTCCATTGAAATATGATATACAAAACCAAACCTGGTGAAAATCATATAAACAAATTATATAAACTTAAAACTGAGAGGTTGGGGAACGAAATTTGGCGTAGGATTATAAGATACACTTATCTAATTAAGTTTTTTTCAAAGCATATGCAGTAGCAATCAATATGCATTCATTTCGAGTGGATAACTAAAGCTAGCAAGTATTGGGCATAAATGCAGCAGCAATCAACTTGAATTAATTCCGGTGGATAACTAAAACTAGCAAGTAATGGACATCTCTAGGCAAAAAGATAAGAGCAAGAGTATAGTTCCAAGCTTGGTATAGTTCAAACTTGAGTATAGTTCCAAGCTTGAGCATCATTTGAGATAACAGAAAGAAATAAAGAACGAGATGGCTATTAAAAGATCACATAGCCTATTAAAAGGAAATGAATTCGTAACATTAATCAAGAGAATTAACGACAATATCAAAGCTCGTTTCTGCAAGAAGGCAAATTAGCTTAAAACTGAGAGGTTGTGGCACGAAATTTGGCATAGGGATGATCAGATACTCTCATCTAATTAAGTATTGTTCAAAACACTATTACTTAATTATATATTCTTTCAAAAAAAACTCTCACACCTCCTTGCCGACAATATGTTATATGAAGAATGTGGGGAAAGCAAAGAAGCAATTTTGTCCGACACAAGAAAATATGATCTAAGTTCATCCGTCAATGAAACCAACCATATGCAGTAGCAATCAACTTGCATTCATTCAAGGAGGATAAAAAAAAAATTGGCAAGTAGTGGACATCTTTAGGGTAACAGATAACAACAAAAGTACACCACAAAGTATCCCATATTATCATATATTCATATCATCATATTCTTAAAACCCGTAGAGGATGAGAAGATGCTACAAGACTATGGTCCAATGTGACTTTAATCCAACATTTACCAACTTATGCGAGCAAAATTCATAACACATTAGCATATTCTATCATCCTAGTAGGCCAACAAATTGGGTAATGGGTACCAAAAATCCTAGTGGTGATGGATGGTATTGGACATTAATGAAGAATAACCTAATTTTTTTTTTTCCGATTAACGGAGATTATTAAAAAATTGAATGAGAATGACCTCGATCAAAGGCGGAAGAACGCATAGCAATGAAGATAGACAATGCTAAATCAGAATTGTTGCACAAAAGAGCAGCGCTGATAATTTTACAACAATCAGCACAACTAACGAAACCTCCATTTTCGCCATTTTTGTTGTCAGAGAAAAACACAGTAAATAGCACATCTAATTACTTGTTTAACATGGATGTTTAACACAGTAACTTATTCGGCTTAAATATACATCATGAATTGCCTAAAAGCACATCACAAGTTGCCTACAAGTACATCACCAAATTATACATGCTTAAATATACATCGTGAATTGCCTAAAAACGAAATTAAGCTTAAAAAATCCTAAAAACATGTTACGAAATCCTAAGATTCGACAAAATAACTACAAAATTAAGCTTCAAAAATCTGAAAAATTACCACTTCAATTGTGGACGAAAATGGCGAGCTATTGTAGGTCGGTGAACAAATTAGAGGAATTGGGTTTTTGGGTTGCACGAAGAAGTTGCACGATGTTTTTTTGGGATTCGGTGGTTTTTTTTGGGATTAATGAAATTCCTAATTTGCTGGAGGAAGCACGACTGTTTTCTTTGGATTAATGAAACGTCAGCCGTTGCATGAGAGTAATCTAAGGGTAGAGATTTATTCTCATATAACTCAGTATTCTCACATAAACATGTTGTTCTCACGTGATCCTAAAATATATATATATATATATATATATATATATATTAGATGTACAAGAAAACTAATGCATTTAAGATACAAAAAACCATTATGGATGTGCAAATATAATTTATGGATGTACAAAACAAATCATATAAATGTAAAAATTAGATTTTAGGTGTACAAAATATAGTATGAATGTACACAATTTTTACTAGTGAACATAAAAAAATATAGAAAAGAATGAAAATGACTAAAAAGCTAATGTTCACCCTTGAACATTTCGCCATTTAGTCTTTCTCTTTTTCGTAACGAGTACTTATCCTTATTTGCAGCTTTCATTGGCTATCACTTTTGTTGTTGTCATTTATAACTATGAGGTTTGTTATTGTAGGAAAACAAAAATCATGTAACATACACAATTCTATTTTTGTAAAAGAAAAGTCACCAATTAGTTTTCTAGAAAATTTAATAAACCAAAAAATTAAGAGATTTGGGCTTGGGTGAATATCCTTACTTAATTTAATGACATATTAAATTGCAGATAAAAAAATATGCACACGCAAGATTAATTGATTACAACCTAAAACAAAGATAATAATACTAAAAGTTGGTTTTTAACATCAAAGATCTAATTTTTAATGACCACTTTGTTAAATAATTAGATTACAAGATTGTCCAAATTATCTTATTAGGCATATACAAGTGTAAAAATATTGCAATCAACATAAAAAAAAATTCACTTGAAGAAATAAAAAATGGATAAAAAGAACTGAAAAATAAAGTTAGTTTATTTACATTAGTAATAAGGAATATCGTAAATTTGCATGGAAAAGAAGTAAGTAACTTTAATAAAATAATAAAATGAAATAAAGAAAGATTATTAATTTGATTGGCTCTTAGAAATTATACATTTCGCCTGAGTCATCTATATGTACGGATCTTAAATCAAACGTTGAACCAGCCTTGAAAATAATTATGTTTCATATCGAATGTTGCGTGGAATAAAGAACAACTTTGAAATGGTTGGGTGAATTGATTTTGTAGAGTAGAGTAGTTCTTGATTTGATGTTTTAGAGGTTTACTTCGATGAAGATGATGCGTTGGTGTTTAAAAAAAAAGGGAAACCAAGTGTAACAAGTGCTTGAAAGTTAAAAGTGTTTTCGGCTTTATTAATTCTAAAACATTCTAACCGAGAAATTTGCACCTAATGCTAATTTATACGGTTTTTTCACCATATACCCCTGATAAATAAATAAAAATCACCATATACTACCAATGTCTCAGATATTCACCATATACCCTTAAGTTTCCGAAAATGTTCACCAAATGCCCTTTTTCTAACAGACGTTAACTCGCCGTTTGCATTAATTAAAACTTTGTCATTATTAACCTAATTAACCCTCCCTCCACCCTAACCCCTAACCCTAATGCCCTAATTAACCTAACCCCCTAACCCTAATGCCCTAACCCTAACCCTAATCACCGCGACCTCCCACACCCTACCCCGACAAGCATCCTCACCCCCTTCCTCCACCCCCCTTACCCCTAACTCGCTGCTACTGACCCCACCCCTTCCCCTTCTCCCCTAACTACCACTACAGCCCCCACCCCTCCTCTTCTCCCCTAAATGTTGCTGCATCCCCCACCCCTCCTTCCCCTTTGATTTCCCTGCCGCAACCCCCACCCTCTCCCTCCCCTTCGATTTCCTACCGTTGCACCCCCCACCCCCCTTCCTCCCCTTCACCTCTAACTATCGCTACAGGCCCCACCCCTCCCTCCCCTTCGATTTCCTGCCGTTACAGCCGCCACCCTCCTCTCCCTCCCCCACCCCAAACTATGTAGCCCCTACCCCTCCATCCCCTTCGATTTCCTCGCCGCAATGTCCCTCTCCCCTTTGATTTCCTGCTGCTGCCGCAACGTCCCATATCTGTTGAGTGTTGTCTCGCTTTTCTAGTGGACGATGATATGGTGGTTGGCCATTGTAGAGGGTTGTAGAAATCGAAGGGGAGGGGTGGGGGCCGCCAAATCGAAGGGGGAGGGGTTGCGAGCAGCGGGGGTGGCGGGTGGGGGTCTCAGCGTGATGGTGGGTGGATGGTCTGTTTGGGGGGCCGCGGGGGTGGTGGGGAGGGGGTGAGGGGAGGGGTGGTGGGGTTTGCGGGGTTGGGGGAGGTGGTGGTTAAGGTTAGGGGGTTTGGGTTAGGGGGTTAGGGTTAAGGTTAGGGGTTAATAGTGGCAAATTCGTAAATAATGGCAAAGGCGAGTTAACGTCCGTTAGCAAAAAGGGCATATGGTGCACAGTTTTGAAAACTTAGGGGTATATGGTAAATATCTGAAACATTGAGTGTATATGGTGAATTTTTCAATTTGTCAAGAGTATATGGTGAAAAAACCGTAATTTATATAAATCATCAAGTCACGTCACTCTACCACATTGGAAAACTCCAATAACCTAAAAGTAGGATACTATTATCTAATCCTTTGGCTGATGTATCTAAATGATGAAGTTTACGATACTTTCGATAGAAACACCTAGGGAGATTGATTAAATAAATTTAATAAGTAGGAAAATTTTACAACCTTACACACTTTTTAACATATTGTTTTGCGTCTAAGGAGAAGTTCCCAAACGCTACCCTTATATTCGATTATTTGTTATAAAAATACTAAAAGTTCGAATATGTGCTTCATTTATATTAAACTTAATTTTGTAACCCAAAATGAATGACCTTTTAAATAGATGCTCAGTATAAACGTACTCATGAATAGATGCTCCATGTTAAAAGTATAGTGTCAAAATAGATGCTTTTATATTAAAACTTAAATAAAAAAAAAAAAACTCATTCCAAGAATCAAATAAATGAAGGCGACACGGTTAATCTAGGCAAATTACAGAAAAATGTAGAGTAAAAAAACACTATGATTAGGACACCCTATGTTCTTTGCTTTGTTTTTCTTTTCTAGTTTCTTTTCTTTATATGTTTAGAGCTTTTCTTTCACATAAAATATACTCCCTCTGCTTTTTTATTATTATTTCTACATTTACTGCGGTTTTGCAAAGATTATTTAACTCTTAATATCTCTTATTTCGCTTAAGTAAAAATTATAAAAATTTGATATTATGAATCTACACGTCGAGACGAATCTAACAAGATCACACATGACTATATTTTTACTTATAAAATAATCAAAATAATTGGTCAAAGTAGTGACTTCTTTCCCAAGAAAACAAATGTAGCAAATAAAAAAAAGCGGATGGAGTAATTCGGACACTGAAATAAGAAAGAAGCAATACATTATCCAAACATAACGAACACATAGGTAGAATACAACTCCCATTGAAAAAACAAAAAGTAGAATACACCTAGAACCGTGTCATATGGTAGAACTGTAGAAGACACTAAGAGGTTATATCCTAGAACTGGCGATGTGGGACAGAACCCAAATCATAAAATTCTTCAATCCTCTCTCCTTCTCTCTTCTGTCTTCCCTACCCTCCGCTTATACTATTTCTGCAGCATCCTCAAACGGAAACTTCGTCGAAAATCTGTGCTTTTTACAATTATACTGTAATTGACCTTTTAAATCGTAGCTCTGGTCCACTTGGACTTTTTGGATGATCCTGAGGTGCTTGCTGCTGCATGCTTGATAAGTTTTAGATATGTTGATTGCATTTGTTTAAATCAGCAGTGTTTTTGTTGCACAAAAGAACCGTTGCCCAAAAGCTAGTCGAACAAGTTGTAAAACTTATTAGATGCTGTAGCTCAAAGGCAAGTGTGGGGGTGGGGGAACTGCTCCTAATGATAAAAGTTCCAAGATCACATCAGATAGTGATATTGGTGGTTGATAGTAGTTTAGAAAACCACGTGAAGCGGGGAGAAATAGAGATCAATAAAAAACAAGCAAAACTCTTTCAACAATGGCGACCAATTTTCAACGCAAAACTTTTGAGTTGAATCACCTGAAGAAATTAACATTAGTTTTTGTTTCTTCTTCCCATCACCACCACCATCTTCACGTCCCATCACCACCACCACCTTCACTCCCCATCACCACCCGACCTTCACGCCTCATAATATGGTGTTTTTTTTTTAAAAAAAAAGAGGGGAGGTGTCTGCCATGTACGCCCCACCACCGGCATAGACGTCCATGGCAGGCGCTCCAATACAGGTCGAGGCGCCTGCCATGAACGCTTACACCGGTGGTGGGGCGTCCACGGCAGACGCCTCCCTCTTTTTCTTTAAAAATACACCGCAGGCGCCTGCCATAGACGCCTACGCCGGTGGTGGGGCGTCCATGGCAGACGCCTCCCTCTTTTAAAAAAAAATCAGAAAATGTAAAGAAATAGAAAACTGAGGTGGGTTTTTATCGTTCTTGTTATCCCCATTGTTGTTACCGTTTTGGTGGGTGGAGAAATGGCTAGTGATGAAATTGGTGGACTGAAATTTAGGGATTTGAGGAGAGAGAGGAGGGTGAGAATGAGGAGAGAGAGGGGAAAAGGATGGTGAAAATGGAAATCTCAGGCGCCGGTGGTGGTGGCGGCGCGGCGGTCTTAATAGTAGACTCCATTGATTCTTGTGATGGTGGTGGTGGCAGCGGCGCCTCGAGTGCTGGTGCCTGGTGGTGGTGGTTGTAGGGAAAGGGAGCAGAAATAGAAGTATACTTACATACAGTATAAAAATAATGTATTTAGGGCGTAAATAGGAAATTATAGGGCATTTTAAGAAAAACCCACAATATATTACCACGAGATAATGTTGCGAATTAATGCCAAACTTTCAAACAAGGGCAATGTTGTATGAAACTTAGGAAGTATTACTCAATTAACTTTTTGATATAACCAAGAGTTTACAAAAACTCCTTACGTCCGAGAAAGATGTTCTCATTTTCATTTTAATTTTTAGATTTTCCAAAAAGAAGATGTTCTCATTTCAATTATTGGAATAGGGAATATTATGTTGATAAGGAGTCTTTGTATTATATTTCTATCTGTAAAGTTGTTAGGTTTCATAGTTCGGTTAGGCTTCGATATCAGGATGTATATATATTTTGTACATGTTTAATTAGAAGAGGGATGAGTTTTCCCATGTTCACAAAAGCTTAACATCAATTGTTGGAAATTTTCTTATTGGGCTTTCATCTACTGAATTGTTGTTATTTTTCTTGCTTCATAGGAGTGTAATTTGAGAAGCCTTATTATAAAGTCTGTTATTGCTATACAGGTTAGGTTATTAATTAAATTGTGTAATTACCAAAAAGAAGTTGGAATATTGGCTAACTTAATTAGGATGGAATTTATTGGGTAAGTAACACCTTCAACATTAATTGTCAACGAGTTCTAATTTCGTTTCTGAACTAGAATTAAACTCCAAGTTTCTCATTAATGAGCTTCAATATCATCACTTTCAGTTTCAGGTCTGTCATACTCATATATAGTTTATGTATTTCTATTTCTTATTTCAACTTGTAGGGAAGTTTATGCAGTGTCAATATAGTCGGACCGGATCTCATTGATGTGACTAATCTGTTGGATCTTCAGGGGCTATAAGTGTCTTTAAATGCCTTTGGTTTACAGTCTTGCCGAGTTGCCATTCCTTGTTGTCTATGCCTTTGTGATGGACTGATGGTTTTTAATTAATCTGAGCACATCTGTATGACAGGGACCTCCACAACAATAAGTTGACAGGGCCAATTCCTCCTCGGATAGGACGATTGAAGCGTCTTAAGATTTTGTAAGACCCATTTTAATAGTTTTGGCTTTGCTATTTTCTTGATGATATGTGTATGAATTAACAAGTGCTTGAGTTCTCGACCAGAGACTTCAAGTTGAACATCCTCTGATGCTTTATGTTGTCATTGAAGTTATATATCCCTTTGTTTTCCACAGTAGTGTTATCTATTAAATTCAGCTCTAGAATTTAGTTTTTATACCTTTACTCAGTTGCTACTAGGATATTGTGTTAACTTATAGAAGTAGTTTGTGGTGGCAATCACGCGAAGTATTTATGAGTTGGTTGTGGTCGTGTTGACAGTTTGTAGGAAGTATGGGAAGCTCTAGTGTAAAGGCTCTAGTTCAAGTAAAATAGAAAGGTGATGAGTTGATAGCATGCTTAGTGATGCTACAGATGCTATTCTTTTGGATGTCAAGCTATAATGAACATGGAAACATTAGCTCAATTTGTTTCTCAATGAAATTTTCTACTTAGGGTCTGTTTAACTCAAGTTATTTCCAAGAAAATAAGTTCACATAAGTTCAGATAAGATAAGTTTATATAGGTTCAGAAAAGTGCCACTATCATTCAATCAAACAGCAGCACCATGCCCTTCAGTATTAAAAATTAAACTTGGAAAGCAACTCCAACAGCCTAGGACAGATTTCTCTTCTCATCATTTATCAATTTGTGAAGACTAAAGTCATTGTTGATTACCCTCTAAGATTAACAACATGCATCATAATTCATAACTTCCTAAAGAGATGCCTCACTAAGTTATTTTGCGTATATTGATACTTCAAAGGATGATCTCCGCATACTGTATGTATGTGTCCTTCCATAAAAGATCACATGTCCCACTTTGCACCTAAAATCCTTCAAATGGACTGGAAATGCTCCTAACCTGCCAAGCTTTGTTCTTGGATGCCAATTCTGTGAGAACGGTAGTTTTACTACACTAACGCAGCCTGCTAAGCTCATGTTTATCCCTAATAATCTTGCAGAGGATGTCCTCAATGTTGGCAAAACTTCAGAGCCAATTTATCTTGAGTGCTACTTCGAATACTTAAACGTATTATTCTACTACTTTATTTTTGCCTACTATAATATTTTGACGCAAGTAATGTTTATCTTCTATGTTTATATCATTATTGTATTTGTCCTACTCAGCTTCTTCTCCCCACCATATGCTTTTCATAACGGAGTCCTGATTGGTTAGAGATCATGGATCATGCATATTAACCTTTTCATACCTCCCAGCAGCGTCCTATGCAGATGTGGGTTCTGTGTAGACCTTTTTAAAATTTGTTTATTTCTGTAATTTGCCTTTTAAGTTGGCTATGCTTTCTGCGGAAGAGGTAGTTGAGACACAGCCTTTCTTGGAGGTATTGCTGTTGGACAGGCTAGGTAGTGAATTACCCTATATTATGAAGTGAGGTTCATCTGACTGTCTGTACTTGTGCACAGCTAGAAGCTATCAAGCAAACATAACTTGCTAATTGTATATGTCCATGTTCTTCCTTGATGCAGAACCTAGATCCTGCAAAAATGTAAGGGTATATATCAGTGATGAGAGTAATAAGTATTCTAGTACAAATAATTTGGCAGAAAATTAGTATTATGAAATATCCTGGTTGGGTTGTTTTGATTTTGAATTATCCCTTTTGGTTCTATCGTGAGATGTTTGCTATGATTTATAGCGCTAATGCTTAACTGATTAGGTGCTGCATTTGTTATTTAACTTGTTTAGAGAATTGTTGTAGATTAAATCATCATATAAATTGAATTAGCCTGAAGTTTATAAAAGCAAAATGTAGAGTTTATGTTATCAAAGGGATGCATTTACTTCAGTTCTAGTTTGGCCAGAGAGAGTTTATTGAATTATAGAATATGGATTTTTTTGCTGACCATAGATGACTTCTACGCTCAGTGTGATAGTGAGTTGTTATATGCACATGTTTACTCCTTAGTTGCGAAGGTGTTTTTCATGTTTAAGGGAAGGCATTGAGAATGACGTCATGCAAGTTTAGTTTGACTATGACAGCATTTGTTTTAGGTGCTTGTATCTCAAAGTGCTATCAAGTTTCTAAATATGGATTTGTGATCTCTTATTTTAAACCATTGATCTTTTGCAAGGTCATCTTGGACAATCACGTAATACACTGTCGTTTGCAACAAGTGCAAAGGAGATTACGAACACGACTAGAGTGAACGTGGTCAGATAATCTTTACAAAAACTCTGGATCCTTAAGACACCAAAACACATGTTAAATTTTTATTATGGAATGCAGTTCACATTATGCATGGGTTTACTTTCCTGAACCTCTTTGCTCTGCCTTTTGGTTTTTTATCTAAAATCTTCGTCTATTTAGCAAGCAATTTTCTCTGGTCAGGTTGTTTCAGAGCAACAGATGGTTAGCATCTACAACAGGAAGTTGCTAGACTGGAAGCTGAGTTGAGAAGTCCAGAACCTGCATCTTCATCAGCTTCAAAGTCTCTGCTGATCAGAAAAATGCTAAAATCCACAAGGGATGTTTCATAACTAGTGATTCATTTTAAAACCATTAAATTTCATACTGGTATATTCTTTAGGACAAACAGAAAACCATTGCAGCTCTTTGCTGTGTTAAAATTACCAAATTCTCAAAATTGTATTATTGACTGATGAAAGTCTTGTTATCATGTACAGATGGAAAGAGAAACGAGAGAGCTCAAGCAACAGCTCGAGGGCGAAAGAAGTGCGCGCAAGGATGAAGGATAAGAAGATAAATCATGAACAGTATACACTTCATTTCATTTCCAGAGACCAGAACTTCCTAGTTGAATCATTATCCTTTTTGCTCAGACCTCTTTTCTGTTTTAATTAGGAATCAAACAATTCCAGTTCATCATCACATCAAGTGAGAAAGGGGCTCGCCTTTCCATTGGACACGGTTTCAAGCGAAGTTACTACTGGAAACCGGGGAAGATATAAAGCTGGAAGGCAGTCAATGCTTAGGCAATCAGTTGCCTCTACTGATCCTTCTCTCTTTGAAGTGCTGCAAAGACAAATTGGTGAAGAAGCAAATAAAGCTCTTGATATACTTTAAAAGGAAGTTGCATGTAACAGACTGGGGACGAAAGATGCTGCTGAAAATGTTGCAAAGCTTCTTCCTGAGATTCAAAACATGCACATCGTTAGTTCAATTCCCAAAGAGATCATTGTAGGGACAGAGCCGACCTAATGGAGGAGATTATTCTACTGAACTCACAAGAAATAATTTGGATACTTCAGATTCAAAAATACATCTGAAAAGGGAGGTCATCCCGTTTAATTTAACCAACAGCCCATATATGTCAAACTTTATAAGGAGAGTGATGGATGAAATTGATAATACTATTGCTCATCACACAAGTGTTGTGGCCACTAGTAATAGCATGATACAAAGTTTATTACTTAAAACTTCCTCCGTTTCATAATAAGTGAAACAGAGTATAAAATATTTTATGACCTTTTGGCTTTTCAAAGTTATGTTTATTAAATCTTGTGCCTATTATATACAAACGTTGACCCTTGTTTACAAACAATACGAGTCTAGATTCTAGAACCCGTGGCATATAGTAGAAGACATTATATTATACATGGCTTGATGTCTTGCACCGGGCAATGTGGGATGCAACCCAAATGATAAAATTCTTCAATCCTCCATTGTCCTCCCTTTCTCCTTCTCTCTGCATCTTCCCTACCCTCTTCTTAGTTCTTATACTATTTTTGCAGCATCCTGAAAGGGATTTTTTGACTTTTGGATTGTTCTGTGGTATTTGCTGCTGCATGCTTGAAAAGTTTTAGATCAGCAGTGTTTCATTGCAGAAAGGAACAATTGTCGAAAAGCTAGTCGAACAAGTTGTAGAACTTATCAGAGTTTAACTGCTGTAGCATGTGTTTGCTGTAACTTTGCAGCTCAAAGGCAACTTAATGATTAAGTTCAAGATCACATCAGATAGCGACACAGTTATTTAACATATATCACTGCACTTTTTCCTAACACTTTTAATAGTAGTCATTAATTTGATTAACCCTTACTAGGATTCCTTTGTAATATATGTCTGTCATTAGACCATCGAGAGTCGCCTCAAAGAAAGTTCAAGTCTTTCGTAGCAAGCCTGGTATGTGTCTCTTACTTTCTTCTGTTTTTTAGTTTGGTTCTTGCTGCTTGATGATACTTACTGAAAATCACAAATATTACAGACTCTTGTCGATCTTGCTGGGAGCGAGCGTGCCTCTCAAACAAAAAGGGCTGGTCTAAGATTGAAGGAATTATTGACACTCACACAAGTTACTAGAAAATTGAGGTTAGTATTTGCAATGGCTGGAGACTGATAGATGAAAATAGATTTATAGACTGAACTTGTGATGACCCGCCATTCTCCCATTGCATAAGGTTTTGCTCTCTAGCTCTTTTGGTGAGACTTTCCTTTCACAATTTTTCTTAATGTATTCATTATCTTAAAGAGCCTCAGTATAATGTTGGTAATGTGATGACTAAACTTGTGATTTATAGATGTTATGACAGATGTGAGAAAGAACAAATATTGAATGCAAAACAAATAATAATGACACATAGATTTAACGTGGTTCACCAACGGAGTGTTGGCTACGTCCACGGGCAGAGAAAAAATAATATTATTGATGAGAAGGATAACCAGAATTACAGATGTGTTTTAGCACTAATGACGGCACAAAACGAATTAGGTTAAAAGCCTATTTATAACCCAACCCCGAAAACGCGTTTCCGCGTCAAATAGTCCACCGCCCGATCGGGTAGGGCGACATTCGCCCGATCGGGCGGACCACTTTACTAAACGAGGAATGTTCTCGGGCCCGATCGGGCGACCATCGCCCGGTCGCACGCCCGACACCATTGGGCGCCTTCCTTCCAAACCCCCTGCTAAGTCACTAGACCCCGCCCGGTCGGGCGGCCATGCGAACAAGTCCCTTCAACGATATTCAACCAGATTCAAGGCACAAATTCCTACAAATCTCCACTTTGACTTGAATCCTCTCACAATAAACCAGATAACCAGATGACCAGATAAACCAGATGAACCAGATAACTAGATGAACCAGATAACCAGATGAACCAGATGACCAAATGACTAAATGTCATATGCATTGAACACAATGCCCAGATGCATTGTACACAATGCTCAGATTCTCCCTGCAACCAGATTTGCCCCGAAAGACAACCAGAAACAGATTTGTCCCTAAAGAACAACCAGAACCAGATTTGTCCCTGAAGGACACCAAACTAGCCCATCAGGACCCCAGACCAGATTAGCCCCTAAGGCCCCAAACTTGTCCCCAGTGGGCAACTAACAATCATAATCAGCTTGTAAGTCCAAGCAACCTTGGAACTTACCCTGTGGAACCAGATTCGAACAGATGTGTTGCTTATACTCCTTCCTAGCACAAGTAACACCTTCCTTGGACGGCCCAAAAATATTCACCTCTCCGACATACAGTGCAAAACCCACCATGTCTTCACAACTGTCCCTTTGGGGAGAGTTCCCAAAGATTTCACGCCGACCAAGAGCCAAGTTTGACTGACCCGATTTTGATGACGAAGAACACGGAATTTCATATTCAGATTGTGAGTGTTGACAGATTTCTCCCTGACGTGAACCACCACTCCAACCTTGAGTGCCTCTGTGCTCCACCTGTTTCTCAACACTACCACAAACAGCCAATGTAACAACACCAGACTCAGATAACGTAGACCCTTGCAACACATACAATGTCTCCCGTTTAACCTTTCAGGATCATCTTCGAACCCCTGTAGACATACAAACCCTCCACCCTCACCTTTGAAACTGAATCCTTTCTTGTCTAACAGACTAAGTGAAATCAGATTCTTTGTGACCTGTGGAACATGCCTAACATCATTCAAAATACAGACTTTGCCATCACATGTCCTAATCCTGATGGACCCTATACCGTCTTACAGACCTCACTGTTGGCCATAGTAACACTTCCATCAACCTGTTTATAGTTCATAAACCACTCCCTGCGCGAACATATATGACAAGACGCTCCAGAATCTAAAACCCACACATCACTGTAATGTGTTTGTTCATTAGCAACTAAAGCAATATCATCATCAGCACTGAAATTTTCTGCTGCAACAACAGCAGAACCAGACCCAGATTCATCAAACCCAGATTTATTTTTCTTTTTAGGACATTCCCTTTTCCAATGCCCCGTTTCCTTACAGTAATTACAGACATCACTAGATTTAGGACCCCTAGAAGACGGTTTCCTTGATTTTCTCCCCGAATTCCCATGTCCATTACCACTGGCTACTAATGCAGCAGCCTGATCGATTGTACCTGTACTAGACGCCTTATGACGAATCTCCCTATTATGAAGTGCAGATCTTACTTCTTCTAAAGACAGACTATCTTTCCCAACAATAAAAGAATCCACAAAATTCTCATACGACGAAGGCAAAGATACTAACAGAATTAAAGCAGCATCCTCATCATCTACTTTAACATCAATATTACGAAGATCTAGTAAGATAGTATTCAGTTTATCTAGATGGTCCCTTAGAGACATACCTTCCTGCATACGCAGGCTGAACAGACGTTGCTTCAAAAGCAACTTGTTGGTTAGTCATATACAAACTCTCCAACTTCAACCACAGACCAACGGCAGTTTCCTGCTCCGCGACTTCAGTAATTATGTCATTAGAAAGACACAACATAATCGTTGAATGTGCCTTCTCCTCCAGAACGGCCATCGCAGCGGTAATTGAATCCGTTGACTTCTTTGCCAACGGTGCCCACAACCCTTGTTGCTTCAGTAAAGCCCGCATCTTGATCTGCCACAGACTAAAACTATTTATCCCAGTGAATTTATCAATTTTCACATTCATCCCAGATATCTTTCTCACCCGGATCGAACACAAAGCTCTTGATACCAATTTGTTATGACAGATGTGAGAAAGAACAAATATTGAATGCAAAACAAAGAATAATCACACATAGACTTAACGTGGTTCACCAACGGAGTGTTGGCTACGTCCATGGGCAGAGAAAAAATAATATTATTGATGAGAAGGATAACCAGAATTACAGATGTGTTTTAGCACTAATGACCGCACAAAACGAATTAGGTTAAAAGCCTATTTATAACCCAACCCTGAAAACGCGTTTCCGCGTCAAAAAAGCCCACCGCCCGATCGGGTCAGGCGACATCCGCCCGATCGGGCGGACCACTTTACTAAACGAGGAATGTTCTCGGGCCCGATCGGGCGACCATCGCCCGGTCGAGTTCGGTCACTCGCCCGATTGGGGGAACATGCCCGACGCCATCGGGCGCCTTCCTTCCAAACCCCCTGCTAAGTCACTGGACCCCGCCCGATCGGGCGGCACCCACCCGGTCGGGCGGCACACGCCCTACTTGACCGGGCGGCCCTGCGAACAAGTCCCTTCGACGATATTCAACCAGATTCAAGGCACAAATTCCTACAATAGACTGAACTTGTGATGACCCGCCATTCTCCCCTTGCATAAGGTTTTGCTCTCTAGCTCTTTTGGTGAGACTTTCCTTAATAATTTTTCTTAATGTATTCATTATTTTAAAGAGCCTCAGTATAATGTTGGTAATGTAGCTCAGCACATTGAACACACATCCTGTGCCATGTCCCGCTGGTGCACTGAACCAATTTTTCTTGTTATTTAAAGGAAATCCTACGGATCAGATATACATGGAAGTCGAGCCGAGAAGATTAACATGGTTAGAAGTTCTTGTCAGATATATATGTCCCGCTGGTGCACCGAACCCAACTTAGAACAGCACCTGACAATTTTAGCCCTGCTCTCTTGAGTGACGAACCAGCCTCCTACGTCTCATCAAGGTACATTTATGTTACGCGGACTCTTCAAGTTATCGCCTTTTTGGAATCTCTACATACCTATGGAAACTTTGACACTCATTTTGCGCCAAAATTATTTTCATAATAGCTGAGTCAGACGTGCGACACAAATCCTCGACTCCGAGTAATATTAACAAGTCTATGAAGTTCCTGAGTACAGCTCTAGGCGCACATAAAGCTATTTATGCTCATTTGCGTAAATTGTACACCTAACTCTAGATATGCTTGGAAACATGTAAAAATTTGTAGAATAACATTCTATATTACTCCAGATATATAATATGGTGTTAATGGTGTGAGCATAAATTACTACAGCGTGAACGCCCTTAAACAAGAGGAAAGGGAGACAGACACTTCACAGAAAATGGGATATCCCAACAGAAGGAAAACAAAAACCCTAATGCAACATGTGCAAGAAAGTGCAGATGTCAAAATTCATTGTTTATTGATCAGAAGAAATCGGATGAAGTATATTATTTATTGATCTTAAGATGAAATCTCATTAAAATTTATATGCTCATATGCATTTTCCCCTAAAAAAAGCCTCCCGATACCCATAGATCAATTATAATCCAAATTTAATTGTGTTTGATCCACAACTCATTGATGGCCCAATTTTCTGTGACCAAGCAATGATCTTGATGTTGGTAGTGTTCACTGGAGCTCATATTAAAAGAAAATTAAAAAGGTTCAGCAAGGAGCAATACCAGCACATATATGTCAAACCTCATTTCCAGCAACCTTAGCCTCCTTAAATTCTAACACAAGCACATACTGATGGAACTATTTAAAATTGTAATACGACCATATATATCACCAAATTGATTTGAAGTGCAACACTTTGTCCTGATGACTGAACAGTAAAAGACAATGAATGATACAGGCATACAGTAAACTTATAGACATGTATGCTCATTCTACATTAACAAACACTTACAGTATCATTACAAAAATCTTTACCACAATTGAGGTTAGCATTTTCATTCCATCTTTCCCCCTGTATATTAATAAAATAAGCACTAAGTTGAAAAAACAACAGTTTGTATATGGTAAACAATTTCAACAAGGGATTCCTGAGCAACAGTAACAACAGCTCACTAGAATCAAAACACTGGCATTCGTGCTAATCATCTAAACCCAGAGGGGGCTGCTGCTGTTTGTCCCGGTCCTGATCTCCTCATTGCCTTTGATTGCGCAAGCATCTCATCATAATTCTGACACATAGAAAGTTACTGTCAGCATTTAGTACTTGAGCAGGAAAAACTTGAGTTTGTAATAAGACTCACCCGTTTATCAAATGCAGCATCCCTTGAGTCGATCAACTTGTCTGCAACCCCGTAATCAATGGCTTCTTGTGCCTGGAAGTACTTGGGGCGTTGAATATCTTTGGCGAGTTCTTCTTTTGATTTGCCTATACCTTTGGCTAAGAGTTCAATGTAATAGTCGGTATTTGCATCCAGCTCTTTTGCCTAACAAAGACCATCAAGATAGCTTGGCTTTCACAGGCTTCGGTATAGTGGTTGATATTATGAGTTGCAACTACAAGCACAGTTGAAAAGCATAATAAGATGATTAGGAGTACCTTGATCCACATATCTATCACAGCCCCACTCGATCGGTTAACTTTAGGAAGATATAATTTCGCTGCAATTTTAAATAAGAAATGTATCAGAAACAAGGATTAGAAGGCCCAGTTAGCCACAACACATTAATTGTATATAGAAGAAACTTATTTCTTCTGATTTAATGCCAAATTTAGTAAACTTTTTTGTGTATCTGCACATTTGACAACACGAGGGTGAAGAAGATATGTGTTTCACCTTATGTACCAAGAAAAATCTCCAGGATTCAAGAACATTAGTTGTTCTTCTACTCACTCATTAAACATTACATTCTTGATTCTCCATCCACCATGTACAATACTACAAGGGGCTCCAAGTGTGACTCTTGACAACCCCCAAAAACCCCAAAGAGCAGGGACAGGTGGAACTCAAAATGAGATTCCTTGCTTTTAAATGAGTGCATTCAACAGTTCACATGACAAAGATGTGGTCACTATCTCAAACAAAACTCTACTGAAGGCATCTCAATCACATTTTAGGAAGCGGCAGCAGGTATCCATAGTCCTTAGACGTATTCATCAGTTTATCTTACGATCAGTGTTCTTGGATATCTGTAATTGATTTGTTTCAGCATTGAAGTATTCCATAAACATATACTATTTAATGTATTATCGAGAGCGATTCATGAATTGAAGAAGGCCTGTATCAGTAATGCAGCAAATATAAGCATGAAAACAGCAAAACTTATATAATAAGTGCAGGCAAAAATACTTGATGAATTTGGCTGCAGGGCACGGTAACCCTTCGTTCCAAGTGATAGAAGCATAGCTGCTTGACCATAAGCCATGCCACAGTTCACTGTGTAGACATCTGATTTACAGTACTGCATGAAAATTGAAAACAAGGGAAAGTCACGAATCACATATGCTCATCTCACACGAAACACAGAAACAATATGAACAAAGAATAATGCTTACAGCCATTGTGTCGGCTATGGCATATGCTTCTGTCTCTGAACCAACGGTTTCCATCTTCTCATTCTGAAAATCCAAAAACCACGTCATGACATGACTTGGGCAGCATTTCAAATCACCCAAGAATTGTATCTCAAGTCTCCTAGAGTTAAGTCCTTCAAAACCACAATCCTCTCCAGATTCCAAGTAGGCAAAGCATGGTAATCAGTCATCAAATTTGAGAAACTTAGCGTGAGGCTTTGCCAACTTATTAACATTGATACTTTCCCTCCATGTTATGTAAATTATCAAAGTCACTGCATATGATTTTAATAGGGTCCTATGGACAAACACCCCATCTTTCCAAGCAGCTAGAACAGTATGCCTAACATGAGATCTTAATAAGTTTGCTTAATAACAGACATCACTCCATAAAAGAGCATATTCAGTTACTCACCTGTGTTCCAGATGAGTTAATGTACAGATATATAGGCTTTGAGGGGTTATCATAGTCCAACCACATAAACTGAGCAACAATAAGCTCGGTAACTGCAGGCACAATCTGAGCAAAGAGAGCACAAACGTTGACAACAATTAGAAGCAAAGACAGAAGTGCAATGGCAATAATCTACTCATAAGAACTTTCAGTATGAAGTTATTACTGGCATGCCAAGATAAACAATCCTAGCGTCCAAAAGCAAGGAAGGAAGATCAGGAGGAGCAGTTCTTGGTCTTCCATATCCCTTAGCTCCACCACGGTACATGCTCACGCTCATACTATATTTTGATGGACCCCTATCATCCATGCCTCTGAGACTCCACATCCCACCATTATCCAAATAATTACAGGCAGATGAGATGCTTTGCTGCAATAGTTTGTTCCCAATGTAAGACCTAGCGGGTACATTAAATTAGAATAAATTGTAACCTGACATGTACCTCTGTCACTTTTTCTGACTGCCTGCGAACTGGATTATCCTCTGTCATGAACATATCCATTTGTGAAGGAGAGAGGCCATAAAGATACTGAGGGACATTTTTGAAGTTTTCCATCACTACGAAAGCAGAGATGCATGAAAGAATGGTCAGAATTGAAACATCAGGAAAGTAAACTTAGCAGTAATATGGTAAAACTTCCTACTTCTAATTTTGATGAGCAATTACGAAGAAAGCTGTGCACTACTAGTTAATGCATGTCACATGTTCTATCCTCCTGTCTTTCATTTTTTATTTTTTTCTTTATTAATGATCAGAA
Organism: Beta lomatogona; assembly: GCA_947646795.1. NCBI lineage: Eukaryota > Viridiplantae > Streptophyta > Magnoliopsida > Caryophyllales > Amaranthaceae > Beta > Beta lomatogona. The sequence continues at coordinate 14,411 of CANSNZ010000754.1, read as the reverse complement.
TTGTAGGGATGAAAGATGAATTGTTTCCGTTTAAGCCATCAATAAGCTATGCATTAAGTAAACTAATTCACGTCCACTTACATGAGCCTCAAATGTTTCTCCAATGTATTTACATAATAAAATATCAAGTGATCATTCAGAAGAGACGATTAAGAATGATCAATTGACAGAATTTAGTCGTTCCTCCTAACCACACTCAACACAAGGAAGGAAAAAAGGAACGAAGTCTAGTGATTTGAACAATTTCTGCACACACGCATAGGAAAAGAAAATAATGTCAAACCACTACGGGGGGTTGTCATTCAACCTACTTAATCAGATATGGGTTTGGAATCATGCAAACCCATAATTAGTATTCGGTTCACTGATTTGACTAAGATTGAAACTTGGGGCCCTGCCCTCGAAATCCTCCAAGTCTCGGTTTATCGTACCTAGGGGGAAGTGGGTTACATCTAGACCCCCTCCCCCGCTCATTGGATCAGATAATTTATTTTTCTATCTTTTTTAAAGAATAAAAGAATTACACACAATTCCCCAGTCTTTTTATCACCACCACAAACATTGCCCAGTGCAACCTCTTCCTTGAACCGTATTGCTTGTCAGTCATTTCACAACAAACACTGTAACATGTATCACCCACCAATTTTGACCCACCACTGCTGCAGCAAAGCACCACTACAACCCAAAATATAATGGATTCTCTAATCATATAGACAAAGATACCTTTAGACCATCTCAATATAGACATTGGTTGTCAATTTAGTCCACCATTGCTCAAGATTCAGAACTTCAATAGACAGAATTCAACACAAAAGTTTACAGCCTCCATTGATAGATGGTGGAAGATGAAGGGCAGTGATGCAAAGCTTAAAGTGGGATGAGGAGAGCAAGAGACAGATAAGGAGAGAAAGGCAGCATAAGAAGTCAGAAGGAGGTACAAGCAGTGTAGTGGTAGAGTCATAGTCACCATGGATAAAGTAGAGCGTGAACGGAAGCAGTAGAGGGAAGGTGCAGGGAGGAGGTGGAATTTTTGTACAGTTACGGGTGGAGGAGGTCTGATAAAATGACGAGCTTTAATTTTGTTTTATTTTGATATGAGAGAAAAGAAGAGCTTCGTATTGGTTTTGGGTTAATTTTTGTTATCAAACAGGTGTATAAGGTTTGGGTTTCTAAGTATCATCCATTCTAAACCCATGGGTTTGATATTGAAACCCATACCTTATACCAAAGGTTGAACCAAACAGGCTCTGACACACTTGGAGTAGAATATGTGTGTTTCTATCCACAAGGTAAGGAGGTAGCAGAGGCTTGATTTAGCTTAGGCATAGTGCCATGAGGCCCTCACTATCTCAGAAAGATCTGGAATCTAGACTTAATGATTGATCAATTAATTGTTACTGTATCCTTTTGGAATTGATAGATAGATTTTGACCATTCTATAGCACGTTGCTGATGAATAATTTTACGTTTTCATGTTAGATCAAAACTCTACATTTTAAACCACAAACAAAAGCAGAGAGGCAAAGCTTTGAAATAAAGTAATCAGAGGCCTCTAAATATTGTATCACACAAGATGACTTTATGAAAAGCTATTCCAACTTCCAAGAGCACTGTTATCTAACTGGTTAGCTGCATATAGACCATATTCTGGAACGTGTAAATTACTATGTTATATTACACGGTGCATTTCAAGTAATGCTAGCCAGAATACAGAGATAATAATCCATATGTGTGATATAGAATCATGACATACCTACCAAAATCACTTAATTCTGCAAACAATAGGAAGCATAAAACCTCCAGCACACTAAGAGAGGATTGAAGTTCTTTTCAAATATCGCTAAATTCTTAATCTACCAATAGTTAAAAATTCCGTTATAAATTTACATCAAGTTAATCCAAATACTGTTGTTAACAGGAAATAGTAGCTCTATTCATATACGCTGATTCTTGATACCTAAACTGATGAGGAAAATTATACAATCATAAAAAACTGTCATATCCATTTTGAGATGGAGGTCTGAGTACTACTTTATTCGGAAAGAAATTTATCGGCATTGCGACTACAGAAAAACCCTGCACCAGTACGTACAGCTTCCATAAAACACCTTTCTTGTCTATGTAAACTAAAACTAAACATGTTATTGCACTTTCTCATAAAAAGCAACTGAAGAATAAGACCAGTGAAACTTTGAGCATTTTGCCTTCAACCGAATTTGTAATAAAACTTGGGATGCCCAATGTTACATATATCAATAAATTATACAGGAACTGAAATCATGTATTTGTTGCCAACCAAAAATATCATCTCAAATCAGACTTTATCTCCCCACAATATAAGGATACTAATCAAAAGAGAGCATAATTTAGCAAACAAATTAAACCCATATAACCTAAACTACAAAACTGAAATTTTAATTCAACACAAACCTTCAAATAGGTAAAAGAAAGAAATATATGGTATAATGAAATAAGAAAATGAAAAACTCACATCCATCTTTGAGATTATCTTGTCTGAACTGCTTAGGTATATGGTCCAAAGAAGATTTCTGGGCACATGGTGACTTAAAAAACCTTCGATTTAACATGGGTTTTGTATGACGAGAAGAGGTTGAAGAAGAAAAGGGTTTTGTTCCAGGAAGAAAAGAGGAGTGAGAGAGGCCATTTGAGAGAATACCCAATTCACGATTTTCAGAGGTGACTGAAATATGTGAAGAAATTGGAGAGAGAAAAGTGGTCGCCATTGAAGTTTTTCTTTGTGCAAAGCTCTACTTCCTCCTCTTAATTGATTGTGTTTTGGAGTGTGATATAGAAGGACTGCGATGGGGATGTTTGATTTTGGTGTGGTTCAAAGGTATTCAATTTTGGTGCAAAGATTTGGTTGCTCAAGGCCCATGCAATTTTATGAGTGGGTCTAACTGGTCAATTTCTTCTCACTAATTTTTTTCAAAAGTTTGGAATGGAATTTTATTTTTACTACATTTGGAAAATTGGGATTATGTTCCAAGTGGACTTTGGTTAAAAGAATACATCACTACAGTTTCATTCTCAGTTTTAGTCAATGGTATTCCAGGAGATTCCTTTACCCCTTTTAGAGAGATTCGTCAAGGGGATCATTTGTCTCCTTGTATATTCATTCTATGTGCTGAAAATTTAGCTCGTCAATGACATAAAGCAAGCACATCTGTCAGTGAAACTATATGGGCTAAACTAGGGCATTCTAGAATTAATATTTTTTTCCCTAACATTTGCATACGACACAATGATTTTTGCTAAAGCAAACATTGAAAGTTGTTGTACAATCTAAAATATTCTAGACAAATATTGTTCGATGTTAGGTAAATTAGTTAACTTCAATAACTCAACTTTTCAATGTACCCAATTTCACCCAGGGAAAATTTCATAAAACTACCTTTTATAATCAAAAAAATTCAAAAAACTACCTTTTAAAAATTTTCTTTCAAAAAACTACCTTATATAACAAATTTGTTTCAATATACTACCATTTTATGATAAATGGGGTTTAATCACTAATAATTGAGTCACCTTAAATTGCTTTTCTTTACTCCCCTCTCGTTTCTCTCTTCTTTTCTCGCTACCCCATCGGCAGCAATACCTACGGCGACTGTCATTTATTGATTAGTATTAAATATAAACATAAAATGGTAGTATATTGAAATGAATTTGTTATATAAGGTAGTTTTTTGAAAAAAAAAAATTAAAAGGTAGTTTTTTGAAAAAAATTGGTTATAAAAGGTAGTTTTTGAAATTTTTCCTTTCACGTACTATGTTTGTTACCTTTAGGAATATTCTTCAGATGGAGAAATCCTTTCCATTAGGAAAATATTTGGGTTGTTCAATAATTAATAGTATAGTTACTAATGCCACATTTGGGGGAAGTCTAGGAAAAAGTAACTTCTCAGTGAACTAAATATAAAAGCTAATTCCCTTTCATAAGCATGTCATACTATTTTAATTCAAGCCAATTTGACTACTAAAGCTAACTATCAAATGCAGAATTTCTCTTTGCCACCCTCTATTCATGCTTCTTTAGAAAAATGTCACAGGAATTTCTTAGAATAAAGCTCCACACACTATATCGTCTCCTAATTTGATTGGTTGGGACCACATTTGCAAACCCATAAAATTTGGGGGGACTTGGTTTGAGAAAAGCTAAAGTTAATGATATAGCTCTTCAGTTTAAATTAATTTGGAAGATTATCGTTGCTCCAAACAACATTTTGGGTTAATCTAGTTAAAAGGAAGTATTTGAAGGGGGATAATCTTTTCTCTTGTAAAATAAAAGTAAATGTGTCTTGGCAATTGAGAAAGCTCATTGCTCTTAGAAGCTCCTTCAGAAAAGGCCTTAGATGGAACGTTGGTAATGAGGAAGATATTTCTTTTTGGTTTGATAATTGTGTTTTCCAATATTTTATCAGTGAAATTTGTTCCCCTCCCCCGAGCATTGAACATTTTAAAGTTAGCCACTTTATTCGTCCTTCGTCTCAATGGGATGTTCCCTATTTAGCTACTTGTGCTCCAGATAGTGTGGTTTATGCTATAGCGAAAATTTTATCCCTTCTAATTCTATTCGAGATATAAAAAAATTTCGAGGCCTCTCCCTAGATGGTATTTATTCGGGTAGCTCTTCTGCAAGGTTTTGGCTTATCGAAATTTCTTATAGAGAAATTTAGTTTGATCTTGAATTTAAATGTTCCACCTAAAATTTAAAAAAAATCTCTGGAAATTGTGTCAAGATGGTTTACCTACTAAGAAAATATTATAAATTATCCATGATTTCCTTCCTTTAGAATTTTTTTTGTAATCATCATTTGGAGGATTCGAATCATCTTTCTTTAAACTGTTTGTTTACTACAGATGTGTTTGTTGATTTGAGTTCGCGTAGATCGTGGCCTCACATTCCTCCTTCTAGTAATAACAATCCCTTTGTGGATTATGTCTCTAAAAGTAGTAAGGATATTGAATTAATTGCCATAACTTGGTTTTTTTTTTGGTAAAAACTAATATGAACCCGGTGCACACTAATTAGTGTGCACCCGATCCATATCACGTGAGTTGAGGGAACAATAGTAATGATTACGCTTTTCAGTTTTTGGCGCCTCGAGTTTTTCTCTCTCCTCGGATTTTCTCTCTCCTCATATTTCCTCAGATTTTCTCTCTCCTCATAACTTCTTCCCACTACTTCGTTCTCTTGTAACTTCTGCATTTTGTCTCTCAGTAATAACTTCTCATCTTCTTTGCCCTAACTTCTTCATTTCTCTCTCTTCAAGTTCGCCCGTGTAATCTTTTTCGTTTGAATTTAGCAATGGGAAGGAAGACGATCGGTAATCGGAATTTTCCAAAACGTCCAGGTTTGCGTTCATCTCTTGGTGGTCGTGCAGAGGAATCGGAGTTTCCTGGTGTTAGTAGAACTGCTCATACTGATGGTAATTATGTTGTTGATTTTGGTTTTTACTATAATTTCTTATAATTTTTGGAGTTTTGATGTTTTTTAGTTTGAATTACTCCTCATTCATTTTTTGTGCATTTTTTATTGTTTGCATGATAAATTTATGTTGGTTTTTGTGCGATTTTTGGAGTTCTGATTTTTTTTAGTTTGAATTACTATTCGTTCATTTTTGTGCAATTTTTTGGAGTTTCGATTTTTTTAAGTTTTAATTACTCTTCGTTCATTTTTGTGCGATTTTTATCGTTTGCATGATAAATTTTTGTTGATTTTTGTGCGATTTTTGGAGTTTTTTATTTTTTTTTTTTTTAGGTTTTGTGATAATTTGTAATTGTATTATTTCTTGTGATGATATAGTATATTTTGACATGATATAGTTTATTTTGTAAATATATAGTGTATTTGTAATTATACTACTTTTTATTAGTCTTGAAATAGTAGTGTATTTTGAAATAATATAGTGTGTTTTGATATGATATAGTGTATTTTAAAATGATATAGTGTTGCTTTGTAGTAGTTCTATGGCAATGTTTTGGATAGTGTATATTGATATCATATAGTGTGTTTTGAGATGATATAGTGTATATTGATATGATATAGTGTATTTTTAAATGATATAGTGTTGCTTGTAGTAGTTCTATGGCGGTGTTTTGGATAGTGTATATTGATATCATATAGTGTGTTTTGAGATGATATAGTGTGTTTTGATATGATATAGTGTATTTTAAAATGATATAGTGTTGCCGTAGTAGTTCTATGGCGTGTGTTTTGGATAGTGTATTTTGAAATGATATAGTGTGTTTTGAGATCATATAGTGTATATTGATATGATATGATATGATATAGTGTATTTTAAAATGATATAGTGTTGCTGTAGTAGTTCTATGGCAGTGTTTTGGATAGTGTATATTGATATCATATAGTGTGTTTTGAGATGATATAGTGTATATTGATATGATATAGTGTATTTTTAAATGATATAGTGTATTTTGAAATGATAGTGTTGCTGTGAATCTGTGATAGTTCTTTGACAGTTGTTTTTTATTATAGTGTATATTGACATCATATAGTGTGTTTTGACATTTATATATTATGTTAGTGTTGTATTAGTGTATTTGGCCATGATATAGTATGTTTTGACATTATATAGTGTGTTTTAGGCTGATATAGTGTATGTTCTATACAATTGTTTTTTGTTGCGTAACACGCTGGACATGATGTTAGTAATCCATCCGTTGAACAACAGGATGGAAGAAGTGATGCTTGCTAATCCTGCTGTTAGTGAAGGAATTGATTACGCTAAAGTTCCCGGTAATGAAGGAACTGATGCTGGTAATCCTGTTGTAACAAAAGAAGAAGCAAAAAGCAAGAAATGGGTAAAAGGTGTAGTTCGAAGGATACCTTCCAAGCTCCAAAGAAGAGGAAAATATACATTGATGCTTTGAAGGACGAGGGTAAACCTGTTCAAAACTACTTGCTTTGGGTAAAAGGCTTTGTGAGTTGAATGAAGCTTTTAGTGTTGAACAGAAAAAAGGCTGTTATAGAAATTGGTTTTGGATCTTTCTTTGGATTTAAAGATTTCCAGGACTAATAATTCTTTAAGTGGATGGTTGGTGGAGAGATTTGATGGTGGGTCCGGTATGTTTAAGGTAGGTTATGCAAAAGAGTTCAAGGTTAATCAATTTGATGTTTATGATGTGCTTGACTCCCTCTGGTTGAAGGACGGGATGTGGTGGATGTGTCCGGGGGGACCTAATGCGGAGAATCCGCATTTTGAGTTGAAAGCAAGTTGGAGGGAGTACTTTGGAGTTGATCGGGATAAAGGGCAAATTTCTTTGTCTCATGTGTTATTCTCGTGTTAAGGAATTTAGTTGATGGTGGCGAGATTTTTCAAAAGTTGTATGTGTTATTTGCTTTTTCTTCTTTTTTAGCTCCAGTTGCAAATAACACACTTGGATTTGAGACTTGTTCTTCTTGTAAATGAGGTTCGGAGAATTCCTCGTTTGAATTGGTGTAAATATATTTTAGATAGGTTGATGCATGCGAATGTGTTGTTCAAGAATTCACTGTTTGCTAAAGGTGCTCGGGGGCATTATACTGGGTGTATAGTATTGTTACAGTTGATTTACTTCCATCACCTACAGAGTGGTGATGGCGTGCCTCCAACACGACTGCCTCTGTTGGGTCATTGGAATAATGAGTCAATTGCCAAGAGAATTCGTCGTGAAGTACTATGTGATAAGTTTGGAAGTGGTTTGCTGGATGAAACTTATCCAATAAGTGCTAAGTTTTACTTCACTGATGATGGGCAAGTTGATTTCTCCCGGATGAAGCCTTGTTCAAAAAAAAAATTGAAGTTGAGTATGTACCACGTCCTGTATTGAGTGATGATACAGGAAGTGGAGGAAGTAGAAGTACTGATGTACCAAAGAAGGCTGCGCCCAAGAGGAAGGTGAAGGGCAAGCTTCATATTCAGTTTGAGCTTCCACCAGGAAGTCTCACTGATGAAGAAATACTGCACAAGCTAGAGATGTAAGTTCAAATTTTAGAATAATATTAATTTTTGATATAGTAGAATTTTGAGTGATATAGTGTGGTTTTATGTGATATAGTGTAGTTTTATGTGATTGTGTGGTTATGTGATGCTGGTATGTGATATTATGTTTGTGTTTGATATAGTGGTGTTGTATTTGATATAGTGGTATTGTATGTGATATAGTGTGTACTATAGTGTGTTACTTATAGTGTAAAAATTTAGAATAATTTAATATAGTGTATTTCGGGATCGATATAGTGTTGGTATATATGATATAGTGTATGTATGTGGTATAGTGTGTGGTTTTAATATTTGATATAGTTCCTTGTAAAAATTGAATAATGTGCCGTTTTAATATAGTGTTATTTTCATATAGTTGGTGTTATTTTCATATAGTTAGTCTTGTTTTGATAGACTATTACAAATTAGTAATTTGTTTTGATTTTTGTAGGATCTTCATGCTATGTGGTTGCTTGTGGAAGAGGGATTTGGAAGTCGTCTCTCTCATTGCCACATAGATGCTTTAAAGAGTTTGAAGGACTCTTATGTGGCTAGCAATCCTCCTTCCGATAATCCTTCCCAAGATGATCTTGACAAAATTTTGTCAAGTTCAATTTATCGAAGTACTTTGATGAAATGGTATCGATTGCATATGCTTTGTGAAGGATTTGCCACCTGGTTGGGAAGAGGTGTCTAATCCTTGTACTACTCGCTTTCCCTAGCTTTATAGTGACTCAAATGAGTCAGAAGACAAATGACATCATCCAGAACGTTGTCAACAACGTTTTTTATGATGCAAGTGAGGACATGTCCGTGGAGGAGTTTGTCTAGGGGTCCAGCCAAGTCAACTCTAAGGCTGGATGAATATGCAGTTGAGGGTCCTTTCACTCATCTTTCAAAGATGATGAAAGATTTTGAAGATGTGATGCAAGATCTCCCAATATTTTTAAGGGAGGTTGTTGATTATTGTTCGAAAATCAACATCCTTTAGATGGGAGGTAAATTTTTGAATGAAATTTGTTTAATGTATTGTTTTTATTGAAAATATGCTTACAATTTGGTTGCTCGTTGCGGTGAAGAGATCTTTCACTGGATGAAGTGTTCTTCTCTATACCTCGGAGTGAGATTTGGACGGTTGCTACAGAGACTGAGATGTTTGAATCAGTTATAGATAATTGGGCAAGAATGATGAATATGAATGAACTCAGTCTCTTTTCTCCTCCAAAAAAGTTTTACTTTACTTCTTCTCAGGGTGTAAGAACTTTTTCTAATATATTTTTATGGTGCTGAATTCTTTATCTTTGCCTCGCATTATTTATTTATTGATAATGTGAGCTCTTATGTTGCAGTGCCGCATTATTGCATGTGCTTGAAAATGAAACCGATGCTAAACGCATTGATGATTTGATAACATGTTGGAAGTTTCAAATTCAAGACTTGAATAACATTTCAAAACTGGATGCTTGGTGTTGAATTGGTAAGACAAATTTGTTTTTGAAATTATGATGAAAGCATTTCTTAGTATAAATTGACAAATATATAGTGGGTTTGTATATGATATAGTGCTTTTTGGTATCATATAGTGGCTTTTGTTTATGATATAGTGTGTTTCTTTATGATAGTATAATTGACAAACAAATAGTGGATTTATATGTGATATAGTGTGTCTGTATATCATATAGTGTATTTCTTTATGATATAGTGTATTTCCTTATGATACAGTACTAGACAAACATATAGTGGATTTATATGTGATATAGTGTGTCTGTATATCAAATAGTGTGTTTCTTTATGATATAGTGTTATTATTTTTTATATTATTATGTGATGATATAATTATTTTTACTCTCATCTAGTGAGTTTATACTTCTATTCATTTTGTAGGTGTTTTTCCCAATTTTGCTGAAAGGAGCTAATCATTTTGTCCTGTTTGTGCTGGACACAAACAAAAAGACTGTTTTTTATATTGATAATAAGATTTGGGATGGTGATAAGGAATATAAGAAAATGATGGAGACTTTCGGTTCAATCATTGTTGATGGAGTTTCAAGTCTTTTCCAACATTATGAAATCCCACAATCTCAAGGTGATGATATGGGTTTATGGGGAATGACGAAGTCAAAGGAAGATGGAAAAAAGGTGCATATGATTTGGACTGTGGTGTGTATATACTTGTCCATATGCTACTTTTTGAAGGCTCGGAAGAGTTTGAATGCCCATATTTGAATGATGTAAGTTTAATATAATTATTTATAACTGAGTTATCTATTTAAGTTTTTTTTTTTTATAGTTTCTTACTTATTTAATTTATTTTCGGGAGAAGATAAGGAAAGCGACAAGAGTCTCCTTGTGTGGTTGCATTATTTTATCTCGATTTGAATAAGAATAGAAGTGAGCTTGTCAAAAAGGTGATATCATTCAGATCAAAGAGATCGAGAGACTGTTGCTATTATTGAAGAAAATAAAAGGAAGAAAGGAGAGTAAAAGGATTGAAGAGGAGTTGAGACAGAAAAATGCAAGCAAGAGAAGAAGAACAAAGAAGTTGAGGATGGAAAGAAGAAGACAGGAAGGAAAAAAGTTAACCGTCAAATTTGCAAAGTAAAACTATATTGATGTATTTGAATGATGTTACTAATCTAATAGTAGGTTAGGGTTGACAGTTGGTTTGTGTTGATATAATAGTTTTACAAACAATGTTTATGTAATTGTGTAGTCTTGATTGATTTTACAAACGGTGTTAGTAATCTAACAAGTAGGGTAATGTCCTGTTTTGATATAGTGTAGTTTTCAATGATATAGTGTTAATCTATATGATATAGTGTATTTTTACTTGTTGACATACAGAGTATTACAAATTACTAATTTGTTTTGATTTTTATTGGATTACGGTTACAAAGAGGTTTGTGTAAATATAATGGGTTTACGTAGACAATTTTTCATAAGAATTTATTTATATAATGTACTTCATAACCATATCTTTTCAAAAAAAAAAAAAAAAATTGCACATAACCATATAGTGTACAATTCTTATTTTAAACTCAAATAATTAAAAACATTGCATAGTTCTCTTGGTAAAGTATTTTAGAACAGATGTTCTTTTGGAGTTATGCTTCCAAACTCCTTGTGTCTCTTTTTCCCTTTTTTTGATGCCTTCTTGTATGAATCATAGTGTCATTTTATTCGCTTATTGTCTCTTCCTTTTGTGACTACTCTATCTCGGATCCAAAACTGTTGGTCTTGCTACTGATTCTTGTGTATTGTTTTCTTGACTTTCATTAGCTTGTAATGCTTGCAGCTGCTTCTTGTAATGCTTTCTCATGAGCTCTAGCTTTTCCTGCTGCTGCTTTTGCTTCTTCCATCTTTATTACTTCTTCAACTTTTGAATTTGTTTTTTTGAAACTTTCCTCTATCACTGCTCTAGCTGGTTCTATTCTATGGCTCTTTAATATGAGATTGTAGTACCTTATGGCATGAATGTGTTAGTATTTAGACAAACATATAGTGGATTTCAATGTGATATAGTGTGTTTATAGATCATATAGTGTACTTATGTGTGCTAGTGTATATATAGTATTAGACAAACATATAGTGGATTTCTATGTGATATAGTGTGTTCATATATCATATAGTGTACTTCTGTGTGCTAGTGTAGATATAGTATTAGAAAAACATATAGTGGATTTCTATGTGATATAGTGTGTTCATAGATCATATAGTGTACTTCTGTGTGCTAGTGTAGATATAGTATTAGACAAACATATAGTGGATTTCTATGTGATATAGTGTGTTCATAGATCATATAGTGTACTTCTGTGTGATATAATGCATTTTTGTGCTGGGTGTATAGTGTGTTTACATACCTCCTTATCATGTGCGACCTCCATGGTGTGAAGTCGTTTACTTCTCCTTTTTCTCTCTTTTCATTATCAAATTTCTCCCAAACTTCTTTTTTTGTAAATCTTGTCCACCTTGATGATATGTATTTCTCTCGGTATTTTTTGGACAGAATGCAAGTGTAGAACTCTTATGGCATGAAAGCACAACCAACCCGATTCTTCAAAATTTCGCATCCACACTCAATTGTCTTCTCTGGGGTAATTGAAGGTTACTTGTTGAGAAGAACCATCAATGCCATTGAGGAAAACTCTGTATGTCAGAATGTTTCCTTGTGTACCAACTAGTTCAATTGCACTTGCCATTGCATGTTTGAATTCTTCCTCGAAATCTCGGAAAAGAGTATGTGTGTACTGTGAAGCCGCATGTTTTAATAGTGGCCTCATGCAGAGCTCGGATTTTGGTATTCCCTTTGTACAATTAAAATCGTCCCTTTCTTCCTATCTTCTCCACCTTATTACGGTCTGTTGGAATATTGAAAAAAAGTCGGTCAAGCTAGTGGTTTTGTTTGCCTTAAACCCAACATCATGATTTGTGCTTTCACTTCTCTGTGAAGATAGTATTCCAGCAGAGAAGAAGTCTTTGCTAAATGATGTACACCATTTTTCTTTCAAACTATACAATCTCTTGAACCAACGATCGTCTTCTAGTTTGTATTTTTTGGTCATTGTGCTCCAACTTTGTTCAAATTCTGTTGTTGTAATGCAACCACTCAGACACTTGTGAAAAATGTTCTTGAATTCCTTATCTGCATTCATCAATCCAAATTGTTGATTTGCATTTTGACTCAAATGCCATAAACATAGCCTGGGTCTTGAGGTTGGGAAAGCCTGTCAATGAGTTCATTTAGTTAGTTTTTCAAGTAATATCTATTGCTCTTGCAATAGTACATAACAGAAGTTGTGCAAATGTCACATAAACATGAGTACCTTTTTTATTGCTCCTGCAATTGCAGCATCTTGGTCGCTGAATATAGTTATTGGACATTTACCTTTCATAGACTTTTTGCATGTTTCAAAATCCCATTCAAATGATGGTATTGTTTCATCCGCAAGAAATGCACATGCAAACATTGTGTTTTTCCAATGGTTATTAATTCCTACAAATGGTGCACAAATAAGATTATACTTGTTTGTCCTATATGTAGTATCAAAAACCATAACATCTCCAAATATTGTATAGTCCTCAAGCATCATAGAGTCACTCCAAAACAAGCAACAAACCTTTCCTTCATCATTCAATCTTACTCTAAAGAAGAAGTTACTATCTGTTTGCATCTGCTCATAAAGGTTATCAACAACATTTTGTGAATCCCTTCCATCAATTGGTTTTATTTTGAGCCTATAACAGCGGTTGAAGTGGTCTTTCATGGAATGACCCAATACATCTTCACCACCCGCTTCGTACTCATGTATTTGAATGAATCTATCGGTCTCGATCCACACTCTTGCATAGCTTGTATGGTTTCTTTCTTTGGATCACTCATCCGACGCTCGATCTATGAAGGTAATTTAGTGGTTGTCTTGTAAGTGGATGATTGTGTTTTATAACATGCTGCACAATCTCATAGTGTCCGTCAGGGTTTATCCTTGCTCTAATCAGAGCAGACATTCAGTTCTTGTGATCATAACTCTTCTTGTCCTCTGTTTCTTTGAATTGTTGTCTTGTATCATTATATCTGTATTATTCTCTCCCTGTTTTTCTTTGATTTTGGTATTTCTTTTCCCTTGAGCAGAGCATACGTAGTACTTTTGATGCACAACTGATGTCCCTTCTTTTTTTCTATTTTTGGATTTTCTAACACTTGAACCCTACTATAGCAAAGATGCCGACAATATAGCTCATGTATATCATCCAATGTTGGTCTTACTTGACCAAGTAAAACTCCTCCAATTTCATGTTTATTCAGTGATTGTTCAGTTGAACCTGTTATAAAAGAACAAAGATACTTTTGTTACTTTTATTATAGTCTATGTATATATGATATAGTGTATCTATTTATGATATAGTGCATGGGTGTTTGATATATTCTATAGTGTATTTTTGAACCTGTACGCAATATTTTTGTTATATTCTATAGTGTATTTATGTGTGGTATAGTGTATCTATTTATGATATAGTGTATTTATGTATGATATAGTGTATGTTTCTGTAATGCGTTTAAGTAAATATTTTCTATATCTACTAGTTTGTTCCTATATGATATAGTGTATCTATTTATGATATAGTGTATTTATGTATGATATAGTGTATTTGTGAATTTTAGTCCATTTTTGTGTTTCACAGTACGCAATATTTTTGTTATATTCTATAGTGTATTTCTGTGTGGTATAGTGTATCTATTTATGATATAGTGTATGGGTGTGTGATATAGTGTATTTGTGAATTTTAGTCCATTTTTGTAATGCGTTTAAGTAAATATTTTCTACATCTAATATAGTGTACCTATTTATAATATAGTGTACCTATCTATGATATAGTGTATGTACGTATGATATAGTGAAAGTGAGTACC